>BMAU01019396.1:0-590259 GCA_019973935.1 Trichonephila clavipes | reverse complement strand
TCCAAATCTGTGTTATTTAATCAATTTGTTGAAATAATCGCTGAGGAAATTTTGCGTGGAAGTGTATATTTAATATATGCTTCAGTTTATATTTAAATATCCGATTTTTCTCTCGTTAAAGGAATTTATCTTTTTTAGTTTCTCTTCCGTGTTTTTCTTTTTGCATATTTGTGTATATTTGGAAAATCTGCTTTTGGGAACGGTTATTGGAAACATGTATTTAAACGATGGTCATATTTTTGTATGTGCTTTTTCGTCGGCTACAAAAATTTACTAATTTAAAAGTAAAATTTAAAAGTTAACAAATTCATTAAAGTAGATTGTTAAAATATGTTAAACTATTTATTAGATTTTTAAGAATCTCAAAGTAACTTTTATCAAATCCTAATGAATTTAAAGATTTTAAAATGAATGGTATTTGTGGCAATAAACATATCCAGTAGAGCGCACAGGAATGTTTCGAGGGGGTCACCTTCGCTCGTGATTATGCACCAGTATCCCACTCAAACATTCTTTTGGTTTTGCCGATGGTCGAAAAAAGGCCTTATACAGTATATACATATATATATATATATATATATATATATATATATATATATATATATATAAAATTATTGAATACTTATTAACCTATTTTATTAATGGAAACAAATGTATTACATGCATAGGATTATAATCAATCGAAAAAATAAAAGGGCGATAGGGGTGGTCTGGATCCATGGAACTTCCCCTTCCTCTTGTGTGCGACACTGAACGTACCGTGTGGGTCCGGGTGCATAACGCAATGAAAAAACGTTGAAGCTTGAAGTGGATGCACGTTATACATACTCCTGGTATTAAATTGATAGTTTCAAAATTAAAGGTGTGGGCATAAAAAAACTTAGTATTCCCGGATATTATGTAGAAGTCAGTTTATTTAAAAGAAATGACATATACCTAATGAACTAAAATATTGTAGTTCTAGAAGTATACTGTTTGTTTTCCCTCTAAAAGCTTGGGACCAAACATCAAATGACTAAAACGCAAGAGCATCATTGTACTCGCACATTTCGGGTTTCATCGTAAAAAAAAAAAAAAAAAAAAAAAAAAGGGTGCGTGTTATACGCCGGGTTTTACAGTAATTTGAAAAGTAGAATATAAATTAATGATTTAGTTTAAGTAGATGGTTAAATATTTTACCGCTCAATTATTCATTGAACTTTCTCCGATTCTTAAGTAAATTTCATAGTAGTAAAAATAAACTTAGTATCAATAAACGCGTATTTTTTCGTACTCTTAATAGGCTTTAAGTTCGACTTTTCATAAAATCGGGTTTTAAGTTGGCTGATGCGTATTAAATCTGTCGAGCTTTAAGTCCCCCAGGCGCGGTGTCGGACCATGGCTTGCTTTGTCACGGGTTCGAGCCCAGTACCACTAAAGACCCGCCGTGTAGGGCAGCGATGCGTTAAATCTGTCGAGAGCTGAAACGTCCTCCCGTTGGTGTGGTAGTTAGGAGAGGGGTGCCAGTTCAGGTGTCGTCCACGTCACTTGACCATGGTTCAAAAATTACGTGGTCCGTCGCCAAAAGCCCTCGTGTAGCTGAACAATGCGACGTTAATATTCTATCAATCAATCAATCAAGCAGGCGCGGTGTCGTAGTTTGGAGAGGGAGTGTCATATTTCAGATGTTGACCTTTGGCCGTAGCTCAAATTACGAGGTCCGAAACAGATAGCCCTCTTGTTGCTTTTTAGTGTGGCGTCAATAGAATTCAATCCCCATAACTACAGTCGAACCTCCATATTGCAAATTTTCTATACAGCGGACTTTTTTCCTGAACCAAGAACATTTCACGATTTTCTTCTTCTTCGTAAAATAACCTCCTCGGTAGTGAAGAACATTGTCTGTACAACGAACGTTTTCTTGTGATTCAATTTTTTTTTCTCTCTTGTAACTCATTTTTGGTGTTCATAAATCTTGAACTAATTTTATTAAATGTTCACTGGAAACATCTTCGATATCCCTTTTCACCTTCAGTAGTCAGATGTCATTGAACTAGTCTCCGTTCATTCTTAGTATTGATCAATAGTACGGGTAACTCATTCCTTGTTGCTCGAAAAATGTCAAAGCATAAGTGCTTGAGCATCAAAGAAAAAAATAATTAATTTCAGGAGCTGGGGATAAAGGCGTCAAGAAACTTTTGCATGCAGTTTTTCTTTTTTATAAGCAAGATATGTAAATTAATATTTTTATTTTATACATAAGGTGTGAATAATTATCTTTTTTAAATAATATATTTAGTGTTTATGAATTTAAAATTTGTTTTATGTGGTTTATTCAATTGAAAATTGAACCTCTATATAACGAATTTTCTATATAACTTTTTTTCGGTATTTAGCGACTTCGTTGTATAGAGGTCCGACTGTATTTCAAATATAAGTCACTAAATGGTTCATAAAATGTTTCCAAACGAGTAAATTGTATTTAATCGATGAAACTTAGTCCCCCAAAAAAAAAAAATTTTTTATCCCAAGATAAAAATAAGTTCCAAAATCTTTACAAGCAAAAACTCCCAACTACGACTGTTGGTAAACATTTTACCTTCCTCACACGAACCATCACGTGTGCCAAACGATTTTTCCCAGGAAATTCCCCCAACAATAAAAATCGTAAAAAACGAACGCTTCTTTTCTTACAATAAGTTTCTCCTCTTGAAAAATGCAGTTCTTTCAGGCCTAAGTGAAAAGGAACCGAAAGTTCACAATGGAATTCTTCGTGTAGCATTGCTTGAGTCGCCCGAAAATGTCTTTTTCGCACTAAAGTGTGGGGGTGGAAAGTTTTGTTGTCAGACGAAAAAAGGGGAGTGGGGGAAAAAAATAAATTCTTTTGTGTGACGTGAAACACAATAGAATATCTTACGCTTGGCGTTAAGTTTGCATAGAAGTGAAGAATGATTTTTTGTTGTTGGAATTTTTGTATGTTTTAACATCGTTTTTTCCTGGGAAGTATCAATAAAGTGTCATTGACTGTAAAGTTCCGAGGTCGTTGTGTGTGTGTGTTGAATTGAGTTGAAGAAATTCTTGATATTTTAGATAGTTGCAGTAGAAGTGGGAAATAATATATATAATATATATATTTGGGTATTTTAAAGGTTTTGAGTATATTTCTCGTGGATAATAGTATCGAATGTTTTTCAATGTAATATCTTGATTACATTTTCGCAGCTTTAAATTTTTCTCTCGGGAAAAAAAAGTTGAGATTTTAATGAATTTCTTAAATTAAATTCTGATTTTAGCCATTTTTTAAAGATTAAAGCACTAAATAAGTAATCTGGATTTATCAATGACAGAGTTTTTTTTTTTAAATTTTAATAGCACAAACTATCAAAAGAGGTGCCACTCGCTCAATTTTAAAGGAAAAACTTTTTATCTCGAACTGCTCCGTTTTTAATGAATGCTGAATTTAAGGCCATCTTCGCCTGACGTCGGCGATCCTGGACCAAACTAATTTTCAGTCTGAAAATGCCTTGAGAATGAGTTCCGTAACTTCGTGTCGTAACACATGTGGGATTTAAACATATGAAAAACGTATGTGAAGTTTTAAAATTCTATACATATACAACTTCTGTTCATTATTTGGGCGGAAACTTGCTTCGTATTATAGGATACAAAACATGGAATACTGGGGGAGGAAGAATTGAGTCGGAAATAGTGTATTAAAATATGCAACATGATTTCTACATTAAAACCTATCATAGTCGCAAGATCCCCGAAACTACGTCTACAGACTTGAAATTTGGTAGGCATGTTTCTTTTGTTGAATAGAGATCAGCAAAGAATGGATTTTAAGAAAATCGAACACCCAAGTGGGATAGCGGGGGCTACGTGGGATTATAATTCCTGTTTTTAAACTATTGAATCTGCAAACTTTTAATAAAGCAAGCATGTTTAATTTGTTCAGAAAAAATTCTATAAAGCTTTTCGGAAATAGAATCTAGAAAAAGGCGGAAAAAGATATATTTTAATTTCTAAAATCAAGTTCTGAAAGATACGATGGCTTAAGGCCGTTTTCGCCAGATGTACGAGTGCGTGAACTTGACACGGAGCACATTTTTTGACAGAAAAAAATGTCTCAATTTTTATAAAAAAAATTTGTGACATTGTAACTCGTGCATTTGTTTTTAAAATTTCAAAATATTTCATAAATAATTAGTTGTTCCTTTTAACATGTGAAGGAATACCTCATTTAACATTACAGGATAGGAAAAAAGAAATGCAAAACACATTTTATAGAAGAAAAATGTGTCAACTCGGATAAAAATGAGCAGTATGATAAAATAAGTGATTCTCTACAGGATAGTGTAGCCAGAATATAATGTTTTAGTACTTTTATATCTGAAAAAATATTCCGAATTTGGCTCCTATTCTTTAACATTAGCCGAAGATAGCCTTAAAGAATGTTTTTCTATATACAATCGAAAGCATTAATGCTGAGATTAGGCTCAATACGTGCGCATGCGCGTCAGCATGGTGCTACCTCATATGCTCTGGGACGACGGTCGACTATAAGTTATATGCTTTGTTAGTGCGGCTCCTGAGGATGGATACATCGATTTTACTGACAGCGTATGTGTTAATAACTTAGGCAGTTTTTTATTATACAATGTCATGGGGGTGAATATTAAAGTCGCACTGTTCAGCTACACGAGGGCTTTTGGCGACGGACCACGTAATTTTGAACCAAGATCATGTGAACGTGGATGACATCTGAGCTGGCACCCCCTCTCCTAACTACCACACCACACCAACGGGAGGACGTTTCAACTCCTGACTGATTTAACGTGCATCGCTGCCCTACTTTAGTGGTACTGGGCTCGAACTCATGACATGCCTGCCATGATCTGATGCCTTAACCACTGGGCTACCGCAGCCCTATACAATGTCATAGAAAACCCGCAAAGCGGGAGGGGGGTAACAGCTAGTATAGTAATATAATATAGCTAGTACCTGAAAGAATGCTTAGTTTTGATTCTCTCTCTCTCTCTCTCTCTCTCTCTCTATAATTTGAACTCCCATACGCAATCTTAATTGTCTTTAAACGGACTTAAATTTTCTGCATTATGATGTATTGCTAACTGCAAGTAGTTCGTTTCTTTCAAGGTCAATTCAGTCTCTTAAGGACCGTATTTCATACAGCAAAACGTAAATATTCTTACAGTGGGAGATCGTCACATTCAACCCACCGTTTTATCTAACACTAAGAAACGAATGATATGACTTTCCCGACACTTAATTCTCCAATTATGACTTGGAAATCGTAACTTATGTTGACATTTTTATGCGCTTCCGGTGGAAGTGGCTCTATCTTTCACTTTATGCGGCAAACTGTTACATATTTCTCGTCTGTTTCGTAACTTTTGTTTATCGACCCAAGGAAATTTGAATTGTCTTTTATTGCGAGAGAATCGTGGATGTCTTTCCTAATTGGTCCTGTAGTAGTTTCCTAAAAGCTGCTAGTGTGGTTATTAACATTAGACTTTCCATTGTGATGGGCTTTTATTTGGACGTTTTGTGTTTTTTAAAAATATGCCGAAAGTAGGTAGTCTTATTCTTTGTCTTTCAAATAAGTTATATGCATCTAAGAGACTAAATGAATGAGTCAATTACCTTGTATTTTAGTTAAGCTTGGATATCAATCCAAAGAATAAATTTTTGTTGATAACATACAAAGATTCATTAAGATCTTTGAAAAAGCATGGCATAATTTAAACTTGTAGTAGATGGATTTTTTAAAAGAAATGTAATCTTAAATATTGAAAAATTGAATTCTGTGTTAAAGATTCGCATCTTTTTGTGAAATTGAAAAGCAGATGGAGCGAGAAAAAATTTGCTTTAAACTAAACGTATTGGGCAAATATTAAGCCCCTTTTATCACCTTCACTTGTATGCAACGGAATCTTTGACACTATAATTTTATTTTTAATAAAAAGGTGTCAACAGAATCATTTCTGAAAACCGTCAATTGTCTTATAAAGTTCTTTTTTCATGATTGTTAAAACACATTGCATTATTTTCCAAACTAAATGGGATATTTTAATAATTTAGTCAAAGGATCTTTTCTAGAATAAGATAATATTTTAATAACATAATCGCAAATGCAGTACTTGATCGTAGATGCATATTTCAATACAGAAACATCTATAGATTTCACCAGATGGCTTAAAAAAAAACAGTATCTTAATAGAAATATTCCATCGCGAGTTAATATTAAATATAATAGTTTAAAGAATACATATCTACAAAATTTTATTTTGAATCTGAAAAATTGATTTTGCAATTTGGTTTAGGAAATATTTTCTCTTGAATTGGCTTTATAAAGGGTGTTTTTTTTTTTTAGAGGTATAGAACTTTAAATTGCAATAAAACAACGATGTATTATTCGATTGACATGAATTTTTTTTTTATTCGAAAGATAATCTTGTGGCATTACATTGTAAATATGACTTCTGGCATAGGACTGCCACGGCTGGCTCGGATGTAGTCCAATCTGGACGTCCAATTTTCGATGACTTTTCCCAACATTTGTGGCCGTATATCGACAATAACACGGCGAATGTTGTCTTCCAAATGGTCAAGCGTTTGTGGCTTATCCGCATAGACCAATGACTTTACATAGCCCACAGAAAATAGTCTAGCGGTGTTAAATCACAAGATCTTGAGGCCAATTCACAGGTCCAAAACGTGAAACTGGGCGGTCGCCAAACGTGTCTTTCAATAAATCGATTGTGGCACGAGCTGTGTGACATGTTGCGCCGTCTTGTTGGAACCACAGCTCCTGGACATCAAGATTGTTCAATTCAGGAATGAAAAAATTAGTAATCATGGCTCTATTCCGATCACCATTGACTGTAACGTTGTGGCCTTCATCGTTTTTGAAGAAGGATTCCACCAGCC
Source organism: Trichonephila clavipes (assembly GCA_019973935.1). NCBI lineage: Eukaryota > Metazoa > Arthropoda > Arachnida > Araneae > Nephilidae > Trichonephila > Trichonephila clavipes. The sequence continues at coordinate 583,329 of BMAU01019396.1, read as the reverse complement.
CATAAAGCGCACCAAACAGTCAGTTTTTCTGGATGTAACGGTGTTTCGACATACACTTGTGGATTAGCTTTACTCCAAATGCGGCAGTTTTTGTGTTTTTTTTGTTGACGTAACCATTCAACCAGAAGTGCGCTTCATCACTAAACAAAATTCGCTTATGAAAATCGACCATTATTTTCGAAATCAAATTGCACAATTTGAAAGCGTTGTTCAGGCTTAAGTCTATTCATGATGAATTGCCAAACCAAACTGAGAATAAATCACTTGACAGCTTTTAAATCGGTCGCCATCTTGGAAAGTAATGCCAACTTAAACTTCTATACCTGGAAAAAAACTCTCTGTATATTTGTTTTGAATATGAAATATTTTAGGCTTCATTTTTGTTTCGTTCCTTGAACGAGTTTCAAAACTGCATCTGTCGTCAATAGCCTTGTGTTGCTTCTAGATACGTTAATGAACAATTGATTTAGATTACGTGTTATTTGTCTTTTTTTTATGGGACGTTGTTTCTATTTCTATTGTTAAATATATAGAAATTAGATTTTTCTATAAAAATTATGCAGTTAATACTTCAATTGTTTTCCTGTGAATCTTCTAAGACAGCGATACTCAAACCTGCGGCTCACCGACCCTTTTTAAGTGGCCCGGTTATGGCCCTTTGCTCTGAGAAATTAATTAAGGACATTGTATTAAAAATTTGGGAAGTTTTTTTTTGTCAAGAAATCAAATATATCAATTTTGCTTTTTTGCTGTCGGTGTTGCTACGGGTACAAATTGATATTCTTATTCTATTTGGAACGGTTACGCTTTGTGGAGTTGTCCCGAGTCCCTGTGTTCTAATTATAAAACGTATGTTTAATATTACTTGTATGCTTTAAATTAAAAAAATGTCCTTAAATTCATTAATTTTAGTATAAAATTATTTTAACTTTGAAAATACAGTGAATGCTTTTCGGCATTCTGTTTTCCTTGCAGGTTTTTTTTTTTTTTCAAGATATATGGAATAAACATATTAATTTAATAAAGGTGTAAATAGTTATTTTTTTAATATATAATGTTTATTCATTTAAAATCTTTTTTATTTAATTTATGAAGTATATTAAAAGAGGAACCACTATATAACGAATTTTTCCGTATAATGAGGTTTTTCCAGGATTTAGCGACTTCGTTATAGTGATCCGACTGTAACTTCATTTATCATAATTTGGGTTTAAATTTTTGATAAGCGTGTGGTTCTGAAAAAAGTGCGCAGTTTTATTCTAGGTAAAGTAGACTGAAAAGTGCTATATTGTTTCTGCCACTTATGTATCAAAACTGCTGTTTAATCATTGCAGCAAATATGAGATGTCTTTCACGCGTTTGAAAATCATGTACTATTTAATTTATGATTAACTTTCTTTTTATCGTAAAAAAATTCGAGGGATTTTTCTTGTGGGGCAGGAATAGAAACAATTTCACTATCGCGACGAGAAAAATAAGATAACATAAATTCCACTGATAATTTGGACATAACTTTCGCATGTTTCAGCGTATGAAATTGTAAGCATATTATAAGAAATATTATCGAACACGCTTTTATCGCAATCATTTTCACGTTTGTCATAGTTTGGGGTGTTGGTTTTAGAAATTCTTAAGTATTTGATGTTTAATTTTAAAGAAATTCATACATAAATGCATTAGTGATCAGAGACTGATGTTTATTTTGTTGCAGATTTCTTCTGGTTTGTAATTATGGGTATTAAAGCTAGTAAGAAGGCGGACATCACCGCTCCTCCACAAAAGGACAAGAAGCTCAAGCGCAAGAAGAGCAAAAAAGAAGCTGCAGCTGCAGTCATCAATGGCGATACGGGTATTGAAGAAGTCAGCATACAGGTAAGCTTTATTTTTATTAACTGAAAAACTGTTAAAAGGATTTGTAATGCATGCATAAATATACCAGTAAAAGAATTAAGTGTTCTATTGAAAATGTTAGTTGCAAATAACTTTAAAATATTCTCATTTAACAATCAAAAGAATTTGTTTTTTCACTTAAGTTATGAAATGTGCCGTGAATTAAAACATAAGTGTTAAAAGAATAAAGTAAAATGTAGTTTATTTGAAATTACTTCGCTAAACTGTTCACACATTTCTTTTTGGTAAGTGAATAAATGGTAAAAAATTGAGTATTTTTTTTTTTAATATTCATTGCTTTAATTTATTCAGTTGTGCTACCATCTATGAGAATATTTAATTTGTTCGGACTCGTGCTGCCATCTAGTTTTGGCGGGTTTCACGAATATTCAAAACAAATTGATAAATACTTAAATAAAACTACTCTATTTTTTGTTTATTGAAATTATGAATTTTAGTAACATGGATATAATTTAACCGAATGAAATCAAAGCAGTTCTTTCCGGATCTATTTTTATATTAATGTTAATAGATTGTTCAAAACTGCATGTGAAACTTCTGAATGCCTAAGTTTTAAAGGAATTTCAAAGTTTAAACTCTTTAAAATTCTTTTTCGTGACTCCGAAAGATGGCAGCACATGTTGCAACTTCATCTAAATATCGTTGAAAAGGTAAATATAATACGTAGGCTTCCTACCCTTTCGGGCTTTACAAATTCATCTAAACAGAATTTTATTTTCGGTTCTTTGTTTTAATACTATCCCCCCCCCTTTCATTCGATTTTTATCTGTTAATTTTTTTCCCTAACGTTTGAACAGCTGTTGGTTTCTCATCGTTCAGTGATTAAATTTCTGGGGTTAAAGAAAGTTATCCTTATTTAACAATGAGACTAATCACTTCATGCAATGAAAAAAAATCAATGTAACAGACTTGAAAACTGATTTCTGTGATAAAATAAGATTGATAATTTGCTTCCAATTAAACTTCCTGAAAGTTCCGCATTGAAAATGAAATATTCTTTTGTTTGTAAAATACTTCCCCAAAATGTTTAGTTAATATTGTTAAATGAACATCTTTTCTTGGCATTTTTTGGTGATTTGATTCTTGATTAACTATAAGTTTGGCTAAACAATCGATAATTTAGATGCTCCTTTGGTGAAAACTTTAATGAACAATTGTTCACTGTATTTATGATAAACGCAAAAAAAAAATCCCGTTCTGAACAAATGCACATTTGTATTATATTTTTTGTAATTTAATGTTCGATTATTTTCCAAAATACTTGCCTTTTTATTTTGGTAATAATGATTTACAATAACAAATCACAAACTGACTATTGTTTGTTTTTTGATGGAATTTGTTTAGCAATTAAGTATTTTGTAATATAGGAAGTAAAAATATTGAAATGATTTGGGAATACAGCTAAAGATAATAGTTGTTAGATAATGTGTTTTTCTTATTACATTATGTTTGGAAAAGAATAAAACTAGAGAAAACATTGTAGGTGTTACGCATTCTTTTTCGAATTAGATTGTCTTCTAAATTTTTTAAAATAAACATTAGGAATTAATTGAAACAGGCTTTTAATGGGAAATATTTTGACATAGTTTATTAAAACAGCTTAATTTTTTCCTCTGAGCTATCAACTATTGAATGAAAATTTAATTTTAACCACAAACTAAACTTTTGAAAAATCGCTGGACAACATAACTGAGCTTTAGCTACGACTGAAATGTTTCCACTTTATGTAAAAAGTATTTAGTGATTTAAATACATGAGTTAGTCTGAAGCACCGGAATTTTAAAACAGTTAAAAATATAAATTTTTTTTTTAAATGATTCAAAATTTGTTGTGTTTAATTTTTCGATCTACGTATTCGCTGATTTAGACAACTTTTATTTTCTAAACAGATTTTAATTCGAAAGCAAACTTAAATATCTTTTTTTGATTTTGTGTAGCAGACATGTATTCACCGCGCAAAATTATAACTGAATCGGAAAATATTTCTCTACGTTCCACTTATATTTGTTTGAATTTTATTATGATACGATATAAATTAATCGATACATTTGTTTCATTTAAAAATGGCGATATTTCTCTCAATTTAGAATAAAATATTAAATCGTCTGCTTTTATTTTAGTCTTGTCATTCGTAAAACAAAAATATACGATAAATAAACGTTAAATACTTCATGATTTTAAAATTATCAAAGAAATCTCAAATGCGTACATCAAATTTAATTATGGCTATCCACAATTATAATATTTTAAATTTACTTTAGCCATAGCTTTGGTTTTTCTATATCACTACAATGTGTTAATTAAAAGTAGGCTCTTGATAAATGTTGTAAATTGGATTTTAGGTTGTAAAATTATTAATAAATAGAACATCCATTCTATAACTGTATGGTTAGCGCTTATATTAAAGATTTTTCATCTTAATTCTAAGGAATACTTCTCCCGCCTTTTCAAAGCGCTATTACAGTTCCGTTAGTGTTAGATGAAGAAGAAAAACAGGCGAAAATCAATCATTTACGGTTCTTAGTCCCTTGATGTATCATACTTGACGTGTGAGGGCCGCGAAAAAACTCGTTCTTTTCTCATCGTATCGCAATTCACGCCAAACTTGAGACATTCGGGATTACAACAGTTTCGGAATGTTTTTGAAAGCAAAGTTTGTTCGAAAAATAAATTCAAGGAAATAATTTTAGAACTCTTCTGTTCCTACTTTGAGCCTGGAATGAATTCAAAAACTCATCTTGCTAATAAAACTGTTTTATTGAGTTTCGCACGCGTAGGCATCTTTGGCACACAATAAAGTGGTTGTCATAAATTGTTTTGGCAAATCAGATTGAGGTCGATTTAGAGTTGCTCCGCTTAAGTTTAAAATGCAATGTTTTGTGTGTTTCCTTTCCCCCAAAAAAGCTGGGAATATCGAAAACTGCGTTAAAATATATATATATTTTTTAATTTAAGCAGGTGCAGTGGGTACAAATAGGATTTGAATATCATTTAAATTGACGATTCGTGTTTTAATGTAGTAACGCATTCACCGATTAGCATGTTATTTTTATTCTGAGCCATATGTTTCTTACTATTTCTTGCCAGGTCGGTGGTTTTTCCTTGCTCTGTCGCTGCATATTTCTTTACGTGGTGTTGTAAGAAAGAAAAAAAAATTACTGTTTTTCTGATTGAATATAACTTAGAGCGAGAGAGAAGATTTCGGGCAAGCTCTGGCCGTCTCGCTTTTTAATTATCTACGAAAAAAGGTTTATAAAGTTATGGGATATTACAGGGTCGAGGCAAATCGCGACTCTTTGCACAGAAAGTTGCGCCTTCTCGGTATTTTGTCACTATGAATTTATTCAAAGAAATTACGCCTATCGTTTCTTTCTTTTTTTCCTTTATAAATATCTAGTGAAAAAATTAAATGCATATGTAAATACAGGTAAATGTTTGTCTGACTTAGATAGTTAAGATTGTTATTTCTGTATTATAAATTCTTTATTAACAAAGCTTACTGAGAATGAGTGTTAATATTACAATTATTTCGAAAGCAGTAAAAATCCAATTTATTGGTGAATTTCGTTATGACAAGACATGCCTTTAAGGGATTTTACAGCAATGCTTACTTATTTGCATAAATGAGTTAAAGGGAATTCATGATTTTGGACAAGATTCCCCAACTGAACTGACAAAAAAAAACCCTCCATACTTAGACAGGCTTTTAAATAGCGTTAAAATGACTTTTGTGTGAAAGAATAATTAAAATAAATTTTAATTAATTGAAGCATAAAATTCTAGAATGAAGTACTTACTGTTCTGGGATAGAATGGACTAAATTCATGAGTCACATGATAAAGGCAAACACGTATTCTACATTGAATTCAAAACTGACATAAAACTAACGTGTACTTTTTATTCTATTCGTAAAACTTGGATAATAAAAAATTTCATAATTGGGTAAAGATTTTCAACTGTTATAAAAAGAAACTTCAACAAAAAATTCTTAAAATTTAAGAAAACTTGTTTTATTTATGTATTTTCAAACAAAGTGACGAACATTACTTATTTTTAAAAAAAAGTTTGTTAAAAACGTAATTTGGCAACAACGAAGTGTATGATCTAATGAACTAAAAATAGATGACAGCATTTATCGTGACTGTGACGTCACATGAGTTTTTGAATTGATTGGCTAGAAACACGTGGCTGCTATGATGTCATATGAATTTAGTCCATTTCTTTCATGGAGCTTGAAATAAAAATTCACAACATTACAATGTCAAAATACATGTTCTTGAATTGAGCCACAGAAATAAAATCTTTCATAGTTCTTAGGTTTTGAAGGAATGCGAGATATTACTTTGGGTAAAATTGTGTTCGAATAAAACATTGAAGTGCGAGTTATGCTCGCGACCGCTACCAAGGCTAATAGCATAACGGAGAATATTAGAATTTACTATTTCAAGAACTTAATGTTATCAGGGAAAACGCCAAAGAGAAACTCTTCTCAATCTATTTCACGTGAAATATTTGTTAAGTTTAATTACATTGAAAAATACAAAGACAAAATTATCCTTGGCTTATTAAATACGCAAGTAATGACCGCTGTCTCTAAAAAAAAAAAAAAAAAAAAACAGGAATCATTTAAACTAATTCTATATTTTTACGATTTTATGTAAAAGCTGTAAAACTTTATATTCATTGACATTAATTTTTTATTCCTCACTATTAAAATGAATTTTTTAACGATGATTACTTTTTGTTTTGAAGAATGTTTACATTCATTTCAACTGCTATCGGCGCGATTAAATTAAAATGAGTCATTTCACCTGAGATACGGTTCGCGTGAATTAACATTTTGCATTTCTTACCTGAATTAAAATAGCATACTTATTGTGATTTTAATGAAAATTTAAAAATATAATATCTATAATGAAACCAGTTGCAGAATTTTAAGTTCTGAAATCGTGAGAAAATGCTGTTGATATTGTTTTTTCAACCGAATCGAGATATCTTGGACGTTTCTAGACTTACGAGATAAACCTTTAATCTTGGCTTTTGGCACCAATTTGGCGAGTTTTTGATTTTGACTCATCTTGGTTATCATTACGAGTATGCATTGCCTTTGATAGCTGATTTCATTTAATCTAACTTACTAAAAAAATTGCTTTAACCTATACACGTGTTCACTTTTTAAAAAAATCCTGCAGAATTTTTAATTAAAAAAATAAAGTACAAATAGCGCTATCAGAACCGCTGCGGAAAACACAGATATAAATATTAACAATATCGTAGTATTTTTGAGACATTTGTGTGTAATGTTTAAAGAAAATGTTGCAAGAAAAACACTAATTATAGTATGTTACTTCATTAGTCTCTAGCGTGATTCTTGTAACCTCTGTAGCCTAGTTATAGTAGCGAAGTCGTGACCGGCGCGTCTTGAGTTCGAGCCCTGGTGCCACTGAAGATCCGCTGTGTAGAAAAGCTGATGCACGTTAAGTCTATCGACTCTTTAAATCCCGTTAGCGTGATGTGGTAGTCTGGAGAGGGGGGTGCCATGTTCGTCACTTAACCTTGATTCAAAACTGAGGTCTGTCGCAAATAGCCTCCGTATTGCTTGATAGTGCGGTGTTAATTAACACCGATTCTTATAAAAATTCAATTAATTGAAACTTACTGGAAGTTACTCAAATTAAAAAAAAATTTCAAATAAAGTTTTAATTGGTTCTTTCTTGGTACAAAACATGAACAGGCTGTTAATAGATTCTGTACTGCTGCAATATTTTTTTTTATTCAAAATTAGAAATTCTCTGTTAGGAATTTTTCTTGAAAAAGTACAAAAGAAACGATGGAGTTTTAAAATTCAGTTATAGATTTTAAAAATTGACGTCGAAGTGTTGAAAATTTATTTCGGTTTCCCTTTTAATTTTATTGGAAACAAACTTTTCATTTTATCAGTTACTATTTGCAATGTAAAGGAGTGTTTTTTTTTTCTTTTGGAGAGCATTTCCTATGTGTTTTCTTTGAAATATACCTTTGTTTTTTTCCATGAAGGAGAATAATATAACTTTTGAAGCACTTTGTGATATTATGTTTATTTCCGTTTTTAATTTAATTATATATTTAAATAAAACTAATTTTTTCCTATAGCTAAAAGATAAACTAAAAAAATGGGAAAAACCGTATCAATTTACCGTATTCGATTCTAAGCCGCACCCCAAGTTCTTGACTCGTATGTGATAAAATAAGTGTAAAATGGTATATCGGAAATTTACATGATTAAAAAATGTGAACTAATAAGTGAATATTTAATTCATTTTGCTAGTATTAAAAAAAAAACTTAACCCTTAAGGCTGTTTTCGCCTTACGTACGACAGCGTGAACTTGACGCCGAGTACATTTTCGGACAGAAAAAAATGCCTCAATTTTTATAAAAATTTGTGACATTGTAACTTATGCATTTGTTTATAATAGTGTTTTTAAGATTTAAAAATATTTCATAAATAATTAGTTTTTCCTTTTAATATGTGAAGGGATAGCTCATTTAGCATTACGGTATAGGAAATAAATTTAAAAATACATTTTATAAAAGAAAAAATGTGTCAACTCGAATAAAAATGAGTACCATGATAAAATAAGCGATTCCCTACAGGATAGTGTACCCAGAATATAATGTTTTAGTACTTTTGTATCTGAAAAAATATTCCGAATTTGGCCCTTATTCTTTAACATTAGCCGAAGATCAGTAAAGTTTTTAAGGTTAACAGTCGGTATCGTTTTCCATTTCCCCCATCCAACGAATTTTTTCGCCTTCGATTCTAAGCTGCACCCTATTTTCAGTAGCATTCGAAAAGTGTGATTTAAATTCGAATAAATACCGCAACTGTGTTGGTTATTTGTCTGCTTCATATGTTATTGTTAATAAAACGTTCAACAACAAAAAAAGGCTCAACATTAGATTTGTTTTTAAATAAATTTTTTTTTAATTTTGCATGTTTCTTATTTCGTGGAAAAGAAACCACAAAAATGAACATACTCGACTGTAATAGTTCCCTAAATAAAATCTTTCCCTGCTGCCGTCTGCTGTACTCCTATTTCCCCTCTCAACGCAACCCTGACACACTCATCCCATGACCTTAACTTTAACTTGGCTCCCAAAAAATAACCGTCACAGACGAGCAGACATCGAACTTTTTCACTTTTTCCTGCACGCGTCGCCATTATCTTCTACCCAAACAACAAAAATAAAGCTCTCAATTATCACCGGAAATCGGTGCTTTTCGGTAGCAGTAGAAAGAAAAAAAGAACAGAACTCTTGTTCCTTCCTAAAAGCGAACACCTTTTAGGCTTCCTCTTGAATTACTTGAAGCAAAATCGTTCTATATCACATGACTAGCTGTGTCATGTGCCTTGGCTTAGTTACGTAATTCCAGAAATCTTAATACAGTTTCGGTCAACTTAACGTCAGGTATGCCGATAGTTGAATAAAGTGTTTTTAACAAAAGCGCGCTCGCCACAATCTGTGCCGAAACATGTGTGGAACTTTCTTGTACCGTCTGCTTTATAGGCTGGGATCTTCTGGCAAGGTAATGTTTTGTTTTTTATTTTTTTGTGCGTATGAGTGTTAATTTCACCTCCCCCTCTTCCCTTTCTCCCCCAAATTCACACGTGACACTAACATCTTTTTTTAAATTTTGTTTAATGTTGGCAGTGAAGATAACAATGTTTAGTGTTCTTATTTCGTAATGATCATTTGTAAATTATTCTCTTGTAAACAATGTGGTGTCATAATATCGTTAAATTTATTACATTAGATTTTTTAAATTTTTTTGTAGATAAGAGCTGTCAGAAAAAACTACTCGTGTCGTTGATAATTTTCTATATATTCATTTTTTAAAAAATTTTGTCCCTCTTCTATCGTTAAGTTTATTTTTAAAAGGAACAATATAAAAATTGATTTCAATTAGAATAACAATTTCAATCGCGTTGCATTTAAATCTTCTTTCAAGGGAATTTGATCGATTTTTGTTCAAAAAAATTATTGACTTTTTCCTAGTTTATTTTTAAATCCTACAGTTAAGAACTTATATCAGACTACGTTCGGAACAGTAAATTTGAAAAAGCGTATAATTTTTTCCTGATATTTAGTGTTACCTAAATTAGAATATGCATTTAAAATTGTTTTAGTAATATTACAGTAAAAATTCAATTTTTTGTTAAATGACATATTTTCAAAACATTCTCAATCTATAAAAATGCTTCTACAATACTTCACTTACACGTAGTCGACTTTTTACAGATCTCGAACTAGGATTTTTGGAAAATTCAAATTGTTTTCAAAGTTACTATAAATTGAAAAAAGGTGTGTTTTTTTCTTAATGTGGCTACTCTGTAACCAATGAATTGATTCACTTCTAAATCATGCATTTAAAAAATACTAGTTCAGGCACCGTACAGAAGTCTTGCAATATAGACAAATGATAAAAGCGTATAAAAGAGAAGGCAAAAATAGCATTTAAACAATTTTTTATTGTAAATATTCTTAAAACAATTTCATTTAATATTCTAATTCAGGTGGCATTAAATATCAATTCATTTATGCGCTTTCTCAAAATATCACGTTTCCCTGTGTAGTCGGATGCCTTAAATTTATTATTGCATAGTTTACATGATAAATAAATAATACTACATACACTTCTGGGGAAAATGCTCATAACGATAGAAATCTTTCATAAACATTACTAGTATGACGATGACAGCGCGCGCTGTCTTTTAAACTGATTTTTTTTTCATTTGCTAATTGTTGCTATTCAAATTAGAAAATCCTGTTCCAGTTATTGTTTTTAATTCTTCTGTATTGTATAACATTCTTGGAATTAAATTTATCAACTGTCTTTTATTTTCAAATTGGAATTTAAAATATTCTGTGTGTTAACTCATGAAAATTGTGATTCTGGTTTTGAATTGGAATTATTTCGTTATAATTCCTTGCCATGCTGAACGTATCGAGTTCACGGGCTTTGAACTTGGAAGCAAAATAAAATGAAAATATATTTAAATATTCATTATTTGGAATATGTGAATACTTTGGATAACGCGAACTGACAAAACTATTTTTTCATTACATTTTTTATTTATCGTGTTTAAATTTTATCTAAAACTCAATTTTTCTCTTATTTTCATTTACGTTAACTTAATCCTTGCAAGAATTTGAAAGGAGGGGAAAATGAATTTTACCAAAATTAAATTAAGATTTCAAATATTCTAATAGTGTTTATTGAGAGATTTTTTTTTCCTATTCTATTTTCCTCTTAGTGTTAATTTTTGCTTGTTTTATAGTTTAGTAAAATTATGAACACTTTAAATCTTAGAATGTGAAATGATAGCATTACTTTTTTTTTTTTTTTTTTTTTTTTTTTGCGCACCTGTAAAATTAGTAATCGAATCCTACATATTTACAAACGATTATCAAGGTTATTGAGCTGTGATGCTATCACAAGGTATTAGGAATGCGATCACATGACCAAAAGAAGAATCTGAGGTGAAACATTTCAAGATGACCCTGAAAATCGAGAATTGTTTCTCTAAAAGTTTGTAAATTAGTCTTGAATCCAGAATTTTTCTTTTATAAATTGACTTTGTAAACTTTTACTCTCGAAGGAAACTTAAAATTTTAAAGCATTTGAACATTCGTGTTAAATTACTTTTGTTTGTAATTATTTTTTAGAATAACGAATAAATTAGCACTTGCTAGCTTTAAGGGTTTTTTTTTTTTTTATTTAATCAAAGTTTAAAAATGATTTATTGTGGCTTGAGTTTAATCTTGTGAGGAAGCGGGAATGTTGAAATGTTATTTTTATTGTACTACATATTTGATTTACACTATTCGATATAGTGAAGGTTTTTAAATAATTCTGTGAATGATTTTTTTTAACGAATCGTAAGTCTTAAAAATCACTGAATATAAATTATATTTGTTGGTGTATGTGTGGGGAAAAAAAGGCTTTAGTAAAAATTTAATCGAATTACCTTTTTCCCCAGCAGGAATTTCCACTTTCCAATTTTGTGATAGAATACAATGATTTAGATTAACACATTCAATGCGTTTGATCTTTGAAATATGTCAGAGTACTCATATTCATCCATGAATCTCATTGTCGTAATGTTAAAATTTAATTTGTAACAGTTTATATTTTGAACTATATTCTATATTTACTGCAACAAAAAACGATACAGGTTGTGTATACCTAGCCACTCAAATTTGAAATTGGATCGTGATATACGTCACTCAGGGGCAAGTAATATCATTTTCGTGAATAACGTATTATTCCATTGAAGATTTTATTTTTGTTTTTCAAATGTCAAGCATTTGACTTTTCTATCTTAACGTTTTTCTGAAGTTTGTGTTCTGTTGCATTTTTATTTCTAAATGCATTTGCGAGTTGACCATTCAAGGGATTGGTGGAGTGAACTGGTTCTAATATTGGATTCAACCTTCTGCAGATTTATAAAGTGTTTTATATACGTTAATACGTTTTCTGATTAATACCATTAGATCGAGACAAAATCGTTGCTTTTCTTCCATAACTTGGATCTTTTTAAAGGTTTTAGAAAAATCTAAGTTATTGATTGACTAGTGATTATCCAGCATACCTAAACTGTCTTTGATATCAAACAACGTATTGTATTATCAAAATACAATATATTCTTATTTAACTTATTTTTTATGATGATTTGTTGTTATACGTTATTAAAAACATTCAAACTAAAATTTAATAAAATTCTTGCACCCCTCAATCAAGCCTTGCATGTTGGGAAAAATTCTTCCAAATCTTGGTAACAACTAATAGCATTTGGTTTATTAATATTACAAGGTAATAATTGTAAGTTGTAATATTAGGTTGAATAACATTACAACTAATAGCATTTGGGAACAAGTAATAAAAAGCTTTAAATAAAAATAACGTTGTACAAAGAACTCCATAGTTTCTCTACCCTGTATTGTACTTGTTTGTCTATTTTTTTTCTTTTTGACTCAATAGGCAAGTTAAAGATCAATTTGATGTCACTGGACAAAGGGCGAAGAGAAAGAGATAAATCAAGAGTTAACACGGAGAGATCCATTAAAATTCGAAATTATATAAATTAGGTTGATTTTAGAGGTTTTATTGTTTCTCAATCGTTATAGAGCATTTTGATTTCCCGATTAAATTCACAGATGGGTACCTTGCTTTTGTAAGTAGGATTTGGATCAGTGAATTAATCTGAAAACTTGGAAACCTTTGGGGGAATCTAGTTAAAATTTTACCCAATTTAGGTTTCAAAAGATATCTACTGTTCTATGTTTCTGTAGAATCTATTTTGAATTTAATTATTAATCAATTATGTAAACGAAGATTGAAAGGAAGGTTAAATTGTTTATAGCTGCGTTTAGCAAGTTACCTTAAATTTATAATTACTTTCTAAAACAAACCACTTCTATTTTTTTAATGTGTAATGAATTAACTATTGAGTTAAATCTCTTTTGTTAAAACTCGATTCCATCGGTAAAATTAGCTTTGATTAGTAAAATCAAAACAAAATTTACTGTTTTTGCTTAAATTAAGAATGCATATCAAAACACATTAGTTCAATTTTTGTGAACGACCAGATTTGTAAGGCTGAAATAGGCAGATTCCTTAAAACTCCTGGATTTTCTGAACAATAACAGTAGAATATTATTCAGAAAACAGGGTTTTCAATTTGTAAGGTTTCACATTAGTATAAAGTTCTGGAGGATAAACCATCTGCTTTCCCTTTTACTGGGTGACAGCTGTTCCCTTTGGTAAAAACATGTTTGTTCACTGCATGAATAATCTTCCCCTTTATCAAATGGCTACGTTTGTTGCAAAAGTTAGCTTCGTCTTTGCTCAATGTTGAAGAATAGAATATGAATTTGGTACATTTTTTCCCCTCAGATTGGAAAATGTTCCAACCTTATATTTTGACTTAATTAACCTGTATAAAGAAGGGAATTCTAATGTACTAGTTTTTAACGATAAATTTATATAGTGAACAAAACTTAACGGTTCATTCCGGACGCGATAATGTGTTAATAAGTTTATCGTTTATAGCTATATTTTTGCTATTTAAATAAATTAATATTGAGGAACTTATTGGCAGACTGTTTTTACTTAATAATTTGACCACTTCTGCTAAGAAGGAAAATTTTCTACCATTCTATTAAATGATTTAAAGCTATTCAACATATTAGAATGGGCCCATTTTCGCTTTAATAATAATAAAAAAAATTGTAGACTTTATTTTATTAAACATCTATATTCCCTGAAGAAAAATTACTTCTATTTGATATTTAAAAAAAAATCTTCAGCATGAAAAAAGAATTTCTTTTCCAATTTAAGAAAATGGTAGCTATGTAAACTTTTAAGAAACTGTGGAATTGTTATATTTATGCTTTTCTCGTGTCCGAATACTTCAAATTTAATTTTATATTATGCCTTGAAATTGTTTTCAGATCTAATTAAACGGAATCCTTCAGTGGTCAATTCTACAATTTTTCACTATTTTAAGAAATTTCGTTTATGCTTGTAGGATTTGTTTCAAAATCCTTAGGATGTTCAATTTTTCTTCAAAGATATGTATTGAGAGAATAGTTTGAGGGATTGAAGAATCATAAATTGATCAAAACATGTGTAGCGTCACCCTGTCAATTGTTTTCACTGCTTTGTATATATGCGGGCAGTAAAAACACTTCTACATGAAATTTGCCAATACGTCTCATCTTTCAAAAACTATAATGATGTGATATAACGGATTCTGTGAGCAGTTGATGTATTTCGTCTTTTTACCTCGGTATTTATCCTTTATGCAATCGATTGTATAAATGACACGTTTTAATCATTAAATAAAAAAATATTAGAATTAAATATCCACGCAAAACAACTTTACACTACAGCACGAAAAATCCATATCCATTATTCAAATTTGGCACGCCTTTTCGACTATTTCCGCACGTTTTGATGTAAATACTCTTAAAAGATGCAAACAATCGATAAAATCTTCATCATTAATTCAATACCTATGTCAAATTACGATTCTATCGTTGGTAGTTATTCTATCCATAAAATACGTATTCGTAAAATTATCAAAATATCGTGATCTTATTTTTGATATTCCAATCCTTTTAACCCATCGTTATTTTTAATACCTTGTGACGCGTTTATCGTAGTCTAGTATCCCCTTACCTTCAAGGTCTCCATGTCCCGTGATCTTGGCACAGATATGTGGTAAACACCTTGAAGAGGCGTCGTTTTTTTGCGAGAAACGCACTTTTATCATTCGGATGTCAAGTCCGTTTTTTATTTTTGCTTCTTTTCTATAAAGAACTATTTGGGGGTTTGGCGCCGTGCGTTTGGAAACTCATCACACCCCCGTGATATTGTTCTTTTTCACCCAGCTGGGTTTATCTCGGATGTTTGGCGACTTGGGAACAGATTGTGAAAGTGTTTTAGATTCTCGATTGCGTCTTGTTTTTTGTTAGTTAAGACGTAAGTGAATAAGGGGATTGTGTGTATTGATAAATAGTATTAAGTGTTTGTAGTTACTGCGTTGTTTTGACGAGTTGTGAAAATTGTTTAACTTTGGAAATATTTATGCAGTATTTCAAGCTTTGTCTTGAAACAAACCAGTAAATTTTCTGTCGAATTGGTTATTTAGAGTAGATATTACGTATTTTAAAGTATTTCGTTAATTATAAGATTTCATTTAATTGAAAACGGTTCCTTTAAAAAAAATTAACGGCAAAATTCAGATTTCTTATATATTTTTAATTGTGCCCTCTGGTTTTAAATCTAATACTCCTAATCGGTTACACAATGTTAACACAAGCAATACTTGGAATCAAAAATGGATTTTAAATTAAAGCGATTACGTTGGGAAGCTTTATTTTGAAAAAGTGTATAAATGAATTCTGATATTTATTTATATAGTTTCAGTCGAATTAGAATACATATAAAATTGTTTTTACATTATTTTTTAAAGGATTATATTTAAATGCAATTTTTAACAAAAAATGAATAACATTATCAAGACATTCTTCTTTTATAGGAAATGTTTCAATATTATTTTGCCTATATAGCTAGAATTTGTATACCGGGGTTGAACTAAGATTTTTGAAATATAAATAAATCTTCGTGAATTATACGTTTTTTTTTATATTATAGTAGAGAAATTTTAACGGAACGCCGGTTATTTCAATTAATAGTAACTTTGAAAATCTGTTTTTTCAAAAACCCTTGTTTAGCCCCTGAAGAAAGTCCTAGCTATATATGAGAAAAATATAAAATTTTTCTTAAAGAGAACGTTTTCTCAATGTTTTTTTTTTTTAAATCTTAAACAATTTTATATAAATATTCTTATTCAACGGACACTAAATATCCAATAATACGCTTTTTCAAAAGCACGGTTCCTAATGTAGCCAGTCGCCTTAACTATGTTTAAAACACCTGCGGTTATCGCTTAAAACATGTAGTTGTTTAAAAATAAGTTTTTTTAAAAAAACTGATAATTTTTTATTGTTCAATTCCTTGAAAATCCCAGTTCTAGATTTCGAAGATATGCAGTTAAATTAGAGGTTCCCAAGCTTTTCAGACTCATAGACCCCTGCTTACCTAATAAATTTTTGCGCATTGATCAATGTCTTTTCGATAGCTGGTACAGAGTTACTTTAAAAAATTTTAACTTTAGTGATATAGTATTTAAAACTTAAAAAAAACATGCTAATTTTAAATTTAATACTACATAGCATATTTGTTGCTCAACTATTTTTTTAATATGAGATGAATCTGGCGCTTCAATAACAAATTTTCAACATTTGGCATCAATCTTGTCGAGTTCAACCTTGAATTTCTTCAGTTATATATATATATATGTATATGTATATAGTGTAGTTTTTTTTTAAAAAAAATCTGATAGTCAAAGCATTCTCGAACCTAGATTCAAAATCTGAATAGAGGGCATTTTAAATTAACGTAGTTTAAAAAAACATCCTGGCAGAATGTCTGACAAAATGAGAAACTGGGAAAATTCACACGACGTCCAATATGTTACTCCTTTAGCTTAATCCTGGCAAGAATAGCTGAATCATGGTTCTTGTTTTAATTAAATACGTGCCGTCACCTCGTAACTGCAAATTAACCTCATTAAATTTAGTACATAAGTCTTTTAAATTAATAAAACCTGGTTTTCCCTTGATTACATTTTCTTTTAAAATTAAAGTCACGGTGTGGTTTAAAGAGCCTTTATCATAAACCCCCATTTACATCTCGTATACCGCTAAATTATTTTTTCATTGACGTGGACCCCTTGCAAGTCGTTATAGACCCCTGGGGGTTCTATATAAACCACTTTGAGAATCACTGTTAAATGAAAAGCATTTTTTTTAAAAAAAAGTATCAAGGAATTGTTTATAATAAAGAGAACAGTAAGGTAACGCTACAATAGTTTCAGTTAAAATAGTGTTTAATTCCCTATAAAACTTCACTTTTTAACACTTCGTTACTTATTGCAAGTACAAAGTCACAATTAAATTTATCTATTTGCGTTCTGCTAAAAAAAACTTCATAATTATCAGACTTTTCCATTTTATTTGTTCCAAAATTGACAAATATTTTACTTCGCAATAACAACTCAAGCTGATGGAGCACGCTTATACAAATTTCCCCTCGCAAAATTTGTTCCCAATTTCCATAACTCCCCCAAATCGCCCCTTCAGTGCCTTTCCAAAAGGAACGAAAATATTTTGATACACACTCCCCTTGCATTCCTCTCCAACTAACCAGACGACGATGCTATATTTATCTTCACGTGCGCACGACCCCTAAAAAGAAAAAAAAAATCACTCCAGACTCAGCTGTGACCTCCAGCTCCTATCAAATTCTGTAGGAATGCTGGAATTTTTTTTCTTTCTACATCCCTCCAAGTACACGAGGGGTGCAAAAGGAGGCAAAAGTGACTCATTGAGAGTCTGGCAGGGGGGCTGGAAATGGGTGGGTGGTAAATATGCTCCCTCTGCTTTCATTTTGGGTGTGGACGTAGAAGTTGGAGTCTGGTCCCCGTGGTATGAGAGTTGGGACTTGGGGAGAGCTGCGCAATATTTTATTTTTGAGAGGGAGGGTTCTGGTGTTAATTTTAGCACAGGGTCATCTTTTGGTAGCATGTGCGGTTTGAATGGTTAGTTTCTTGTTGCGGTTTGGTTTCCGGTAGAGTTTATCGTCCTCATTTGGCGAGGTTTTTTTTTTGTAATGTTGTGGCTGCATATTTTGGGGGGTATTGTTAGGCTTTCTTCAAGTAATGTTAAAGAAATGGACTAGAGTTTGGATTATTTTTACATGCATTAAAGAGCTCCATAATATAATCTGGCTCCGTAATTCTAGAACATATTTTATACTAATTTTTATCGGAGTTGACCAATATTTTCCCATATAAAATCTTTCGCATTATTTCTCCTATACCGTAGTGCTTAAATGATGTTTCTTTAGATATAAAAATGGAAAATTACTTGTGTATGGGAAATTTTAAAAACACTGTCTTTAGAAAAGAAGTTGCATTTATTAAAACGCTGCAAACTTTCAGGCAGAAAAATGTCAGTTTAAGAATATGTATTCCTCGTTTAGTTCAGACTCTTGTAGGTTTGGCGAAGACGGCCTTAACGGAAGTTACATGGTAAATAAGCAATGGCTAAATGAAAGTTTCGGACTGAACCAGGTGCTTGCACGGCCACCCATAAGAGGTTTGTGAACGATACTGGACTAAACTAATTTCCTGTCCAAAAAAAGAATAAAATTCTATTGCTTTTTCTCTTAAAGTGGAAAAATTTTCATTCCTTCAGTGCATTTGATTTGTATTAGTACATTTTAAAAGTAAAACTTATGTACGATGAATATCGTGACTGATACAATGTATATTGATTTTTCCTATTGATTGGAAAATGCCTATTTAATATTGGCCAGTTTTGGAGAAATGGCTTAAGGACTGCTAGTAAATTGCAACATAAAAATTTTGCCGAGAAATGTAGCAAAAATACTTTAAAACCTTTGCCTTGCTAGGTATGATAGCATGTTATGCATTAAAGCCTCAACTTAAATTGTGCTGCTATTCATTAATTTTTGCAGATATTTGAATGTTTATATTGCCGATTGTGCCAATATTTTTATGAAAAAATTTAAGAATAAACGCTAAATAACTAGTTGAGCAATATTTTCTAAGAAGTGTTCGTTTAGTGTGTTGTGTATTAGTGAATGAAACAGGAAAATATGGAAGTATGCCATTTCTGTGATAATGTAAACCTTTGAGTCTTATTTTATACACAAATCTTTTTCGTGAAGTTTTAAAGATTCTGCAAAAATAGAGTTGCATTTTGATCGAATGAGTATTATTAGACGATCATTTACTTCATGGCCATTTACAACTGTCTTTAGATCCGAGTATGGGAATCTCTACTCCGTAACTGCTAATCACACGCAGAATAATCAAGCGTACAATGCAAGCATTAATTTCGAACAGTGAAGTTTAGGAATTAAATATGTTAATATTAATTACAATTCTTCCTGAATCCTTCAAATTATGTACCTCTTTGTTTAAAAACACTGACCAATTAGATATGCTAATTACCAGGTCAAATGATTTACGTCCCATTCAAGGTAGTGGCCTCAAAGTTCAAGGACGCTAAATAAATTACGAGTTATAAAATGTATTTATTAAAAGGTCATTGATTATGTCATACCTTGTTGAAAAACATTTGTA
Source organism: Trichonephila clavipes (assembly GCA_019973935.1). Lineage (NCBI taxonomy): Eukaryota > Metazoa > Arthropoda > Arachnida > Araneae > Nephilidae > Trichonephila > Trichonephila clavipes. Next base: position 563,634 of record BMAU01019396.1, on the reverse strand, counting down.
ATTATATTTAAAAAACGCAAAGTCTTGCGTGTAATTTTAGTCTTTTCTTATGGTTAATGTGGTTCCTTCGGTTATATGTGATGAAATAGAGTACAATACGAAAATAATATAGTATGGTTTCACTGAAGAATACATGGATTCGTAAATTAAAGATATCAACTTTTTACCATAGCCAGACATCTACAGAATCTGTTTCTGAAACATTTTAGATGGGTTCGAGTTATGGTGGCTTCGAAGATACGCCGTGTAAAAGGACTGATGCATGTCAAATCTGTCGAGGCTCGATATCCTCGCGTAGTGTGGTTCTTGGGAAAATGGGGTGCCAGCTCATGTGCCATTCTCTACACCAGTGGTCTTCAAACTTTTCCAACTCTCTGAACCCCTGGAACTTGAAGGTGATTTTGTGGAACCCCTAGAAAACTAGAAACCGTTTTCATGGAATCCCATTCCATACACAATTCAAAGAATATATCTCGATAATATTTAAAGGAGATCAACATGTTAAAGGTACTTTATGTAAAGGCAAAATTTATATATACTCATTAATAATAACTTGTGATTCAAATGTCATCTACCCATGCATTATATTTAGTAACAGAGATATATGCTATATTTTGTTACACAAACTGTAGAAGTCTATTGAAATTAAATGCAATCGCATTGCATATTCTGAATTGAATTTGTTTTTTACTTTGTTTTTGTAGCCACTCACATTGAGAAATATATTTCACTTAAACACAGTTTTCTGAATGGCATTAAAATGTTTATAGCTGTGTGAGAAATCTCGTGTATTTCATGAATTTGCAACCTATAATTTACTTGCTTAAATTTAGATTTTATCAACTCTGTTGATATGTTGTTCCCTTTGCTTCATTATAGGTGTTTTCCACGAATGTAAAAAGGTGCATTTTCCATTAGAAAACTATTTAGTTTTGCAATGCATTGTGTCAACTACCAAGTTTAAAATAATCTCATGGAATCAGATTGTAAACAATAAAATATTCATATAATAGTAGGAAGTATAAAGATAAAACGCGCATTTTAATCTTTTATTATATTGTAATAAAAGTTTAAAGTGTTGCAAAATGAAGTTATTATATATAAATACAATTTTCACACAGTTTTCATGAATAGGATGAGCTTTAGATTTTTGTAACTATACAAACTTCATAGAGAACGCGAATCACACAATTTTGCAGACATATTTCTTTTGTTATTGACTCGTGAAATCCCTGGATAGGCCTTGTGGAACCCCAGGGTTCCGTGGAACAGTTTGAAGACCACTGCTCTACACCTTCTCCGTGACTCAAAATAAAGAGATTAGTCTCCAATATTTTTCGTGGGGCTTTCAAGTGCAACATTAATAAATCACTCAAGATCTGGAACAATTTAACGAAGCTTTATTTCGTATATATTGAAAAAAATATTGTATAACAATAAGTCTATGGAACTTCTGAAATGGTTGGATTTGTACTTCGGAGAGCTACCCCATACTATTTGGAAAACTTCTCATTTCCTATAGTTCGGAAACTAGCCCCTCGACTAAATCCCTTTTTATCACCCCCTCTTTCGTATTTTCCTCGACAGTGCATTAGGGTGAGTCACCCCAATTCTTTCCTGCCTGTCTGGTGTTTGTCATAAAACCGTTACTTCACGCATGTGAGAAGGATATCCTCGTATCGCGGCCAGTCTGCCAATTGGATCTTCCAAGATACTGAAACGCAGTATTGTTTTTAGTACATCTGGAATGGTTGTTGGCTAGTAGATACCATGGATATTTCTCATGAATGCTGTATTAAAAATATGAAGTTTTCGAACATCGTTGTAATTTCCGTATTGACTTTATTTTTGTTTACTGATACCGAGGTTTCGAAACACCCAATATTTAAAAAAAAAATATTTGTATTAAATCAATTGATTTTTGGAAATATTTCTTTTAACATGGTTGAGATTCATGTAATCTATAGTGTTAGATTTATTTGACTAAAGCAACCAATCTAAACTCTTAAAATGTGTGCTTATTAAATTTGTTGATCAAACTTCAGATTTCATGGCCATGAAAATTATGAATTTCACTTATTAATCCCCCCCCACACACACACGCATTTTAAGCTTGTAAGTGTATTTTCGAAGTCCGGGGTCGCGAAAGTTCACCCTTGTATCATGCTTTTTGATTTTGTCGATATTCGGGAACAAAACATAGTAAGAAACTAATTATTGAATAAATAATTAGCATTAATTAATAAAATTACTCATTAATAACAAATACTTAAATTTTGCGTACTATAAACTTAGAAATATAATCAATCAGAAAAAAATAAAGGGCTTTGGGGGGTCCGGACGCCCAGGAAACCCCCTTGTGTGCGCCACTGCCGACAAGTATCTATGGTCCTTTATGGGATTTTATAAAAAAAATATTTAGATTTTGATCCTTAATTTTATTCGAAAGATTTGAAGAAATTTTTCCTCTTCGGTTTAGAGTTATCAATTTGGTTCATAAAATCTATCTTTAATGATGTTGGCTGATGTGGAATTTACATCAGGGGATCTTGATGCTAAATTTTAAGTTTTACTGAACTGTTCAACGTTAAGTATAGCCGCGGTAGCCTTGTGGTAAAGTGCACATACTCTTGGCCTGCATGTATTGAGTTCCTGTCTGGTGCTGCTGAAGCCTCGGCGTGTAGAGTGGTTGATGCACGTTAAATATGTCAAGGTTCAATATCCTCCCACTTGTGGGGTGTAGAATTTAAGAGACGAGAGTGCCTGCTCGTGTGTCGTCCTCGTTACTTGACGATGGCTCAAAATAACGAGGTCCGTCGCCGAGAGCCATCGTGTTACTTAAAGGTGCAACATTAATATACACACGCTCGGTGTTAGCTTATACGAATAATTCCACTTTTTCTTTAATTCCCCCCTTTTATTTCTTGAAGAGGAAAAATGTACGAAAAAGTCTTAATATTCAGATTTAATTTTTTTAAATGTTAAAACTATAAAGATTAAAACCAAAAGATGGAAGGCGGAATTTTATTCATTTCTAGGAAAGGGAAAATAATGATACCGTGGAGTCCTTTTACCGATGTGGATGCTTGGTAGAACTAGAATACAGTCGGACCTCTTTGTAACGAAGTCGCTAAATCCCGGAAAAAAGTTCGATATATGGAAAATTCGTTATAGAGATTCATCTTTTAATATACTTTATAAACCGCATTAAACAAATTTTAAATTCATGAACACTATATATTAAGTGATTATTCACACGTTTTTAAAATGAATATAAGTTTATTATATATATATTACCTATAAAAAAAGAAACTGCAAAGAAAACAAGAGAAGAATGTCGAAAAATACACTGTATTTGCAACAAAATTTTTTTTTTAAATTTATGAATTTGAACGACATTTTCTAATGTAAAGCATAACAAGTAATATTGAACATTTTATAACTAGAACACGGGGTCACGGGACTACTCCACTGAGTATGAAAGGGGATATCGAAGATGTTTTTAGTGAAGTGGACAATGGGGTTAAAACTTGCACTTGGATGAAACGTCCAGAACTCTATTGCTCTCGGCGAGTTAAGCATCTAATAAAACCTATTCAAAATTTGACCACCATAAAATGTGTTAGAGAAAATAGCTTGAAATGTTCAGAAATACTTTAAAAAAGGAGGGGAAAAAATTGAATTGCAAAAGGAAAAGTTCGTTTTATAGAAAATACACTTCGCTATAGAGAGGTTATTTTACGAAGAAAATCGTGAAATGTTCAAGATTCCAGGAAAAAGTTCGCTATATAGAAAAATTCGCAATATAGAGGTTCGACTGTATTTCAATTCACCTAAATCGGAATTGAAAACACATGAAGCTTTTCTAATTTTTATTTGCTCACTTTATTGTATAATGATGCAATATTTAATGAGTATTACGGAATTATTATTCTTGCGTTTGTGAATCATATTAAACGCCTGTGTGTCAGTGTGAAAGAAAAAATAATTAAGTAGGATTATATTCGCATCATTGGACCTTCTAAAGTTCGTCAACCGTGACCAACCGCTGCCGTACGGAAGTTGAAAAATTTTGTAGTCAGAATGAAATAAAAACTAAAAGGCTGTCTTTCTTTGTTTTTAAGGGAATTGTAAATGCATAATCCTGTAATAGTTTATTGAATTAAATGTTGCTTTATAAACCAAATTGCAGTCGTTTCTGAGAAATGTTTCCTGGTTTTTTCAGTTGTATCTCTTCGTAAAATTAAAACTTTGCAATTGTTTCTTTTTTAATTTAATCTGGCTTTCGATGTCTTAAACTGGATTTTTTTAAACCATTTTTTTTCTTTCATATAATTTTGTTACATATTCGTTTAGATTTATAAATGGTGTGTGTGTGTGTTTAAGGAAATTGTGTTCTTTAACAAAACGTTCTGAATATTTCAAATTCCTCGAGGGAAAATGCATGTCATGAGATCGAGACCAGTACCACAAGACCTACCGTGTAGGGTGCCAGCTCGAGTGTCGTACTTGTCACTTAACCATGGTTTAAAATTATGAGGTCCGTCGCCAAAAGTCCTCGTGTAGCTGAACAGGGCGACGTTCATATTCACTCACTCGAATATTTCTTTAAATTTTGAATAAAAAAGATAAGATGTTCAGCACTTGACTTGCCGCCACCAACAACATTGCAGTCACAAAGTTTGGAAGGGCACAGGTCAAATCGGTGTCGTGGTACACTTTAAAATTACCTCGACTAGTAAGGAATTGTGATTTTAAACATTGATATGTTCCCCCTCAAAATTTTCAAGTATGCGAACATATATTGTTTCGTTAAAATATTGTGCACAGGAAAAAACGCTTCTATTTTTATATTTGCTTTTAAATATAGTATGTATAGAGCTTTCACCCTAAAGCGGGAGAGTGTGGACCCTTAGCACTCGAATAGTACGGTCACGAACTCATAAGTCTTTATTTTAATCATGTCTTGATACCACTGAAAACTCGCTGTGCAGAAGAGCTGATAGTAGTTTAGAGAGGGTGCCAGATCGGGCGTCATCCTCGTCACTTGACTGAGGCTCAAAATTACGATGTCCATCGCCAACAGCCCTCGTGTTGATTAAAAGTGGCGTTAATAAAACGCTTACACTGAGAAGCTGATCACATAAAAAATCTGTCGAGGTGCAAGTTCTCGCTTTAGCGTGTGTGGAAATCGGAAGATCAGTGCCAGTTGAAACGTGGCTCGTTACCAATAGCCTCAATGTTTCAAAGTGCGGTGTTAATAAACAAAGAGGGTTTTTGTATAATGCAGCGTCAATTCTACATCTAAATAGTACTGAAAGTTAAGTTTTAATAGCGTCCATAAGGAGAAAGTTGAGTTTCACGGTAGCTAATTGATTAATTCTAACTACAATTCCCCTCGCCCTTTTTTATGTAAAGTATTTATTACATTATGCAACCTTTCCACAATCGATGTATCACAGATTACGAAACAATACATCCCTTCCTGGTCAATGCCTGATTTGCAACATCCTAACCAATCGTGTTTATATTCACGCTTTTCGTTTGTCATGAAGTGTCACAGGTCATATGCCCCTAGGTAAATAAAATAATTTATCTACATTACTAAGATGGCTATCACAAGGTTTCACTTGTAAACATTGAAACTACTTGGCCCTTTGCCTAATCAGAGAAAGTGCGTTCTTTCATTTAGTTTTTGTGGGTTCGGGATCACCCCTCCCCCGCTGTTGATCGTCTGTCATTGGTGGGAAGTGAGCATACCCCCACGTGACGCCTTTCGTGGGAAGGGGGACCTAAGGCTTCAACTTGCTTGGGACCCCACATAGTTCATTCGACGTTTGTACCGTTAAGACGCCTGCTTTTTTGCTCATCTGGTAAATATTTTTTTGCTGAGAAAAAATGGTGAGTTGAAATGTACTTAGCGATAATTTAATTTGCATTGCGAATGAAGTATTTAATTCAGTTATATTCTTCGGTGATAATTACTCTATTATATTTTTAATTTGCTTCCTTTCAAAGTTTGCCTGATGTTAAATAAGACACTCGAAACCTCTTTTCCAGATGAATACTTTTTTTATCACATTGACTTTATTTATTTGGAACAATATATTTATTGATGCTTATTTTTATTTGATTTAATCAATTTCTTTCGTACTTTTTCTATGCCTTAATACGAAAATTGCTCTTGGTATTATGATGGAAAATGGTATATTTATAATTTTAGGGAGATTTTTACCATAAGAGATTCTGTCGTATTCTCACCAAATTGTTTTAATATTGGAGTTTCTTTTACAAGTCTCCAATTTTTAGCATGTATCTGTCACTAATTTGAATTCTTTAAGTATGAATGTCTAATTTTAGTCATTACTTACGTTTAGGTGATAATTTTTATTCATCAATATCGGATTTAATTTAAACATCTGTCAGACAACTTGTAACTATTAAAGAAACATTGTCGTGTTGAAAAATGTTTCCTTTATTAATTTCTCTGTGTATGCATTTTTTTTCCGGAAAGGAAAAAGGCATATTTTCGAAACATTCTCCTTTATTTTGGCCTATTTTTAGCTAAAACTTTTATACAGGGGCAGAACAAAGACTTTTAAAGAATCTTTTTCAGAATTACGATCAAGTAAAATAATATCAGTTTTTTTATTTTATTTCTCCACTCGGATATAAAATACGAAATCAATTTTTCAAAAATCCTAATTCAACCCTGGTATAGAAGTCTTTTTTATATGTAAGCAAAATTTTATTGTAGAAACATTTTTCGTTGGTTTTTATAAATGTCATTCTCTCATTTTTGCCAAAAATATTCTTGTTTTATTAAAACAATTTTATAGATATTCTAATTCAACTGACATCTAAAGTGAAATATAATCCATTTATAAAGTGAAATATAATCCATTTTATATTTTCAAAATAACGATTTCGAACGTAGTCCGTAGTCTTATTGTATTTGATTTTACGCGCTTAAGCAATTTACTTCATGATGTCGTAAAAAAAAGGAATTCAAATGTTTTGTTTAAGAATATTGACTTTTTTGAATACTTTTACATTTTAAGATTTTAAAACATTTTTGGAGTAATTATTTCTTGCATCGTAAAGAATTTCAACGCAATAAGAATATATTGGGTTCATTTAAACTGGTTTTATAGAGATTGGTGCTAATCTGTTTGTTTTTGTCTTCCAAATATTCAGAAAAGGAAGAGATGGATATCTTTTCCATTACGAATTCGCTTTAAATGACGTTTTCAAAGTCAGGAAGAATGGAATGTATATTATGTTTCACTTCCTGAAACTGTTTTATCTTTAATGAACGTATTTGTTATCCACGGCTTGAGAGAATTAAAATAACCTTGTTCATATTTTAAATATTAGTTCACGTCAAGTATTATCTTTTTGTCGTTTGTTTAAATGAAACAAGTTATGTATAAAAAAAATTAATCAATTCTTACTTACGTCAACAAAGAATTTTTTATTTTACTTTTTATCAAATAATTACAATTAATATAAATATGTATAAGGTCGAGTGGTAGCGTATCGCGTTTCCACACAACGGTTCCGGGCTCTATTCCCGGGCTGGGGAAGGTCGTCTCAGCCTTTCATCCCTACTGCAGTGGGTCGATAAATGAGTATTAAGCTTTCTTGGGGACTTAACACTGGGGTCTCGCTTCAGACTGACCACCTGATCGGAACATCTGCTCATGCACCTCAGCGTCCAATAGTCACAGTAGGCCCTAGCCCTCGAGGGCTATTCCCCCTCTGAATTCGAGTTTATAAATATGTACCTATGATAGTCACAATACTAGGTGGCAATTAATTTTTATCAATTATCATTAAGGTATCGTATTGTCAACTAAAACAATCGTGTGTATAAAATTTCAGTTTAACTAAATGCTTTAAAACATGAGGGGCTCAAGTCGCTAAACATGAAGCCAACGTGACTGTATTTGTAATTCTTGAAATAATTAGTTTCAGTCAAGTAATTTTAATTAATGATAATTAAATTATATATCGTATTGTTGCCCAAAACAATCGTGTATAGAAAATTTCGGCTCAAATGAGCGCTTTAAAATGTGTGGGGGGACTTTCAAAGTTTTCAAACAAATCACAAATGATCGCTAAGTCGCCAAAAAGGATGCCAACGTGGCTGTATTTGTAATTGAATACTTAGTTTTAATCAATTAACTTTTATTAATTATCTTTAAATTACCGTATTGTCATCTCTAAAATAATCGCGTGTATAAAATTTCAGCTCAATTGAGCGCTTTAAAAAATGTACTTTATTATAACGCTCCCTTATCCTCGTCGCTCGACCATTCCTCAAATTTAAAACTTTCGTCGCCAATAATCAGTGTTGCTTTAGAATGTTCAGTCCACGGGTTTGGGAAAATTAGTCATTCTCTAAGCAAATAATTGATTTCCTTTTATAAATGCATACTGAAATTTGTTGCAGCACTACCCGTCAAAAGAATTAAGACTTCGCGTATTGTATTAAAATAGCAGTATGTCTTAAGAAATAAAATCCTACTCGGTTTCCTGTGCGTTGAATCTTAACTCAAATTATAAAATATGCATTGTTGATTTGGCTAGATCCTTTAAAACTTTGTTTATAAAACACGAGATAGCATTATATTGTGTGAAGAAAATAATTGTTAGTTTGTTTTTAGCCACGAGCTGTGGAGAGGCTCGGTTTTGCCAGAATAAGATAGTCTCTCACGGTAGTCGTTTCTGTTTTCTTGGACAGTTGGGGAAAAGGAACTCGCAAAGCAACGGACTAGTGACCGAACAGGAAGTATTCTGCTCTCGCACTTCGTCAGATTGACGTAGTAAGAGTAATCAATTTTAAATCTGTCGCGGATCTAAATCCTCATGTCGGCTTGATGTGACAGTTGAGGGAATTGACATCTAAATGTGGGCATCGTTACTGAACTGTGGTTCAGATCTGTCTGTTCCGATATCCTCGTTTTACTTTAAGTTAACGATGTTAATTCAAAATAACCAGTTAGAATTACTAGTTCTGTCGCAATTAACTAGTTTTGCTTCATGATTTTATAACCATTAATAACTCATTAATGAGACTTTTGTATGCATCATGTGCCTCTCTCTCTCTTTTTCGTTGGCTCGACAGCCCTGGCCTTCACCAGAAGTTTTCTCCCGGCATCTCTACTTTTGGCAATTGTTTTCTAGTTATGACTTATAAAATATTCGAGTATTTTTCGACAAGGTCAATCTTCACGGGAGTCTGCCCAGAGGTCTATTTCCCACGGGTTTTGCCAGAAAGATTTTCTTGCAGCAACGATCTTCATTCCAGCCAGATGACCAGCCCATTAAGTCCCTGTAATTTGACAATATCAGGTTGTTTGTATGTAAATTTTATAGAGTTCTAGGTTAGATCTTCTCAAAATCCATTCCACACACACACGTGTGCCTCTTTTAACGTATAAAATTTTAATTCATTTCTTGTATAGTATTGATGAAAAAAAGTTAATTGGCGAATGTTATTTGTGATTCTAAAATTCACGTAACTTTTGTATTTGTTGTAACCAGTGGCGCACACAGGGGGTCCCGGTTCCAGACCCCCACCCCGGAAGCCCTTGATTATTTAGATTGATTATATTCCTATGTATATAGTACGTAATATTTAATTATTCAATGTTTTACTGTTCTCGAAAATCGACAAAATCCAAAGAATATGTTGGGCGGCATATTGGAGCGTGATACGAGAATGGTGCACTTCACTGACGCCCCCCCTTGAAAAATTCCTGCGTATGCCACTGGTAACCGTACAAATAATTCGGCAATTTTGGTAGTACAGTGATACATGAATAAATCTTGTTTCAAAGAATGTGTAGTCAATTCAAATTAAAAAGCAAGTGGAAAAACAATTTCCCGGAAAGCTCTATTGTCATGGAAATCAAATTTCAACAGATTCCCTGTCTTTTCAATATGCCATTTGTAAGAGTGACCATGGTTGCAAACTCGGGATCAGTGTTTCTGTCTATTCTTGGTATAACTAAAGAACAACCGTGTAGATGGGTTGATGCGCATTAAATCTGTCAAGGATCAATCCTCTCGTTGGCGTGAAGTGGAAATCAGGAGAATAGGCGTTCCATCTGAACTGCCGTCTTCGTCACCTGACTTAAAATATCCGTTACCAGAAGCCCTAGTGTTACTTCATAGAATGGCCAGTGCCGGATTACTCGTTAGGCTGAGTAGGCAATTGCCTATGGGGACCCGCAAGAGCGTATTCTGTTTTCTTTTAGTGCTCCAATAAGTCTACACTCCCCCGAGAATTCGACTGCCTAGGGCAGGGGTGGCGAACCAATGGCACGTCACCGATCAAAACAGTTTGCATTTTAGTTCAAAACAACAAAGTTCACTATGAAGTATTACGATGCTGGGAGCACCTGCGTTTGTTATTTCTCTTGCTTCAGTTACGTCTTGGACTGCAATTGCTAGTGATGCGAAGCTCGTCAACGCATAGAGTAAATTTCGTTGACACAACTGTATTTTAAAGTTTATTTGTGTTATATTTACGATTTTTAACCGAAATTTAACGTAGTTCAGCAAAAAAAACAAGTGCAAGATAGTAAGTGTAATGGAGAATTTCAAACTTGGTGGATCGAGAAACAGGGCATGATTAATAAAGACGACAAAGCGGTGTGTTTTTATGTTCTGGAACAGTTGAATGAAGAACATCTGTAAAACGAATGTCAGGCACATTTAACTGTTTGAAGAAGCTGGATCATGCTATTTTAACTATGTTTTCATCTTCCTAATGCCTACAAGTCATTATTTTCAGAAATGAATAACATTAAAAACAGTTTGGCAAATGACTCTAATTCGGCATGCATTCTGCTAAAAGTAACATCTTACAATCCTGATAAGTTATTTGTCATCTACTCATAATCTTAAATAACAGAAGTTCACTAATGTTACTTTTAATTTGAATTACGTTTTACTAAAACATTTACTACTATACAGTGCAAAATATATTTTTTCGTAGTAAATAAAGCTTTGAGTTAGTATTTAGTTCTATTATTTCCCAGTAATCACAAAACATTTTACGGTACGTCTATACTTCATCAAACATTTCCTTAGAAAAATTCGCCACCCCTGGCCTTGGGCATCCATGTCCTTTTATCCGACATTGAGTATGACGTGTTAATGTCAATCTGTGTGTGTTCAACTGTTTCCCCCTTAATGAGATCAACTCTTAATGTGTGGATTATGTACGTGTGTAAATTAAGATTTTCGGATTTATATTACACATTTTTTTTTTCTACTTGTGTTTTAAATTGTTCTATATGTCGTAATAAAATTTTAAACTATTGCCTCCGTTTTAAAAATGATCTCGTAGGATGTCTTGTGATTTTGAGATATTGGAACGCATTAAGAAAAGAGGGGGAATTGATGAAACTGTTTACCGCGGAGTAATCTGATAGGATAATTAATCTGGGAGTCGGTATTTGCTTTTCCTTTCGGCTTTTTATCTCTTCGGACTTTTCAAATAGCGAAACGTATCATAACCCGTGTGATTCAGAACAGAGAGAGGGTGACTTAAAAGAATTTCTCTTGGGCTTGGACTTCACTGAATTCAATGTTTGCTAGGCTAAGGCAGTTCTTTACTTCTGCATATAACATGGTAAGTTTAAAATTGAATTGATATATTTTTAATTCTATCATCGAACACGAATGTATATTTAGATTCCGGTCCCTTGAATCTCAATTATGTTCCTCAGTAGTTTAAATATGTTTGTCTTTTACTCATGGAATATTTGTTTTTTGTTTTCTAAATTATTTTAATTGGGTTTCAGCTTTGTTCATGCGTTTAATTTGAATACACAGTCGACTTTTCCTCGTAAGATTGATGTAACACACTGAAAGAGGCTCGTATAATACAGTAAAAGAATCTAACGGATGTGTTTTAGCTCTAGTAATTTCAGCTGGCAACACTGAGCGTCATTGTGCTTCTTAAATTCCAGGGCACCTCATTTTTAGAGGAGATCGTCTCGGTTTGTTTCTATTTGCGATGCTCATTAAACGTGTCTGAAGACATACGTATGATTTGTTTTATTCAACTTAAATTTGAGGGGGATAATGTTTTAAAAAAATATTTGCTAAATTAAACCAGACTTCATCCAGAGAAAGTACATCTGTGTATCTCTGCTCAATGTCTTAAATTTTCTTGAGGTCCAAGGCCCCTATGCAAAAGTACGCCCTACCTGCTACTTTTTAAAGTAGGCTGTATATAGCAAACGTTGACAAACACTCCTAAAAAGAGTAATCCTTAACAAATGTGTGCGACTCAAAATTTCAAACAGACTCGACAGAGTGCGCCTTTCGACTCAAGCACTGGTTCTCAAACTTTTCCTTTCATAGACCTCTCTCCTAGATTTTCAGTATGGGGCAGACCCCTGCTTACCCGGGGGCGGTAACTGAGTGGTATAGGTATCGGATCGTGGCTTGCCTTGTCACGAGTTCGAGCCCAGTACCACTAAAGACCCGCCGTGTAGGGCAGCGATGCACGTTAAATCTGTCGAGAGCTGAAACGTCCTCCCGTTGGTGTGGTAGTTAGGAGAGGGGGTGCCAGCTGAGTTGTCGTCCACGCCACTTGACCATGGTTCAAAATTACGTGGTCCGTCGCCGGAAGCCCTCGTGTAGCTGAACAGTGCGACGTTAATATTCAATCAATCAGGTCCCTGCTTACACCCAACACTGTATTTTTCAAAGTCCATCAACTTGAATGTGTTCGGCTGTTCGTGAGAAGATAGCCTCACATAAGTAGATATGTCGGTTACTCTGTTTTTTAGTAATGTAGATAAAGTGTTGTGTTTATATTTCGATAAAATATTGTGTAAATAGAATCTGTGCATGCGGAATATACCATTCACTAGAAGCCAAAATTAAAGTCGCAACTTGGTTAAACGAGAGCCACTATCGAACGCGTTGACTTGCTCCCGTTTACACCTCATGGTGTAATGACCCGCTGACGTGGTCCCCTTGCAGATAGTTGCAGACCCCCGGGGGTCGATAAAAACCTCTTTGGGAATCACTGGACTAAATGAATAATGGTGTATGGTGGGAGGCCTGGGTGGTGGACCTGACGTAATAAGTCCTGCCATTGTTAATTGGCATGCTTCGAAATTCCCAGTTTTTTCGAAAAATGTCTGGGAATAACATTTGACGATTAAAATTAGGATCATAATCCTATCAAATAAGCAGAGTTGGGCACGAAACGAACCCCCTCCATAAGTTGACCCATGCCTCGACGTCTCTGTTGCATACATATCAATTAAGCTGTCTAGTATTTGTATAATCTGAGTTACTCGTGCAACACGGAGCATATCGGAATCTATTGTAAGTATTTTCAACAACTTCACTCGTTGAGCCTCAAAGCATTAGACTCGCAGAATTTATTGAGAAATTTCACTTTGTTTAAATCGCTTGTGTGTGTAAAACGCATCCTAATTTATTAAGAAATTGTAACAATTTTTTTTATCTGCTTTGTATTTGGATGATCAATCTCGCCGATTCGAATTATCAACTTTGATGGCAGCATTTTCTTTTGAATTTCTGATTAGACAATCATTTAACGTTTGAGAATTTTGTTCAGAGTTAAATATTCTTATTTATCGTCTGTTCTCGTATAGTTGCTTGGTATCACACAATGCTGCTTTTTTCTGAAGGACGGAATATTTATTTTAATTGTAAAATTAAACATTACATTAAACTAAAATCCGATTATTACGGAGTTATTGGGGAGGATTTGGAGAAATAAAACATGTCAACATTTACTTTATAATCAAGATCAATTATCTGGGGAAATGCAAGCTGATTTTGTGACTATTTTTCTGCAAAGTGTAGGAAATGTCAAGTTTTAATTTAATAAGTTAAAGTTTTACTCGAAATTGTTTTTCGTTGAAATTTAGTTGGCATTTTCAATAAACTTAGTTATACTTATTTGTATTAGTTTAAGAACCAACCTAAGGTATGTGGAATTTTATATTTTACGGGGAAATTTTTCATTAATTTCAAGGAAGTTAATCTTTCCTTCAAATATCCCAGCATATTGCAATTTCATACTTGGTGTTAGCGATATATTTTCCATCGTCAGTTACAAGGAGCTTGTAGTGGAAAATATATGAAATACTTAAAACCTAGGTTGGGAAATTAGTCCCCTGGGCACTCATGTGACTTTTTGAATTACGATTTTAGAATGAGAAATTACAATCGTGAATGTATTTAATGCAGTTAATTGATCACCCAACGACCTATACTTAAATTTCAGCGTCTGTTTTAATGTAATTTACATTGCTGCATTTTAATAAGTTTAAAATTAAGAAATTAAAATGGAATTGGGCTGTATTCTATAGAAAACGTACATTCTTCAGTTAATGTAGAAGCTTTTTACATGAATTCAAATATAATGTAATTTACAAAATGCCCTACTTGGATTTAGAGAGGGTGGGGTGTTATATTTTTCTCCATAAGGGTTATTTCAATTTTTCAGCTTTGAAAATTTTATTTCTATTTATAATCTCCAGTTTCTTTTTGATAATACATATACACCTGGATTTTTCAAAATTTGTTTCCATTCTGACCTTTAAGCAGTGGCGTACCCAAGGGCTTGGGAGTTTAATGCCCTAGAGCAAGATACTTTACTCCTCGGAGCTTTTCATCTACATATTTTGATTATAACTCTCCTCTGTACGCCACTGCCTTTTTAAGAATCTTCTGAAATAGTTTTAAGTAAATTGAGAAACGTAGCATAATGAAGGATTGTTTTTGTTCTTCCTCCGTAAAATATGTAGTCGCAGATTTTAAAAAAAAACTCGTATTTTTAGTTTCGACTATGGTGATATTTTTAATAAGCAACTAAATGGATTGAAATTGTCTGGTACAATAAATGGGTTTTCCAAACAAGCTTATTAATGAACGACACACTTCTACGATTTCGAGAAGTTACGAGCATTTTTTGGAAAATAATATAAAATTATGTAATTTGCATTGCAGGAATCATCCCAGCTCACCTTAATGAAATTTAAGAATACTCGGAACTTAGTGAAATGATCTTTATAATCCTGATTTTTCTGTTGGAAAGCTTTTAGAAGTTACGATTTATAGATTTGGGTCTTTTTTATTTACTAATTCAATTGTATGGAAACAAAGTATTTCTATCATTTTTATTGACTTATCAATGAGAGATAATTTTTATAAAGATATTTATTCATTCAATATCCAAATTAGAGTGTTTTTAATACTCACGTGGTATTTTTTTAATAGGAGAAGAAAGATGATATCCAAATAGTAGAAAATGGACCAAAAGCCGCAGAAGAAAATGCTGAAGCAAAGAAAGCTGATACCGAAAGTGCGGGATCCCATGATGCTCCAACGGACATAGTGCAAGACAGTCCGGACAAAGAAGCCTCCGGAGTTGCTGTTATGTCTGAAGTATTGTCTCCTTCCAGTCAAACATCGCAAATTGGTGAAGAATCAAAAGAAAAAACTGAACAAAAAATTGAATCGCCACCTGCAGAAACAGTTGAAGCTAAAATCGAATCTAAACCTAGTGAACAAGCTGCTACTGAAGTTCCTAAATCTCCAGTTGAACCAAAAGTTGAGGCTGAAGTAAAATCTGTTGTTGAAAGTAAACCAGAAGCCCCAGCTGTAACAGAAGTTAAGCAAGAGGTATCATCACCTGAACCAAAAGCAGAAGTGCCTGCCGCTGAGATCTCCAAGGTAGAGACCCCTGCAGTTGAGGAACCAAAAGTACAATCCCCTGTTACAGAAGAACCCAAAGTTGAGAGCCCTGTTGAACAAAAGGTGGAAACTCCAGTCGAAGAACCTAAAGTGGTAACTCCTGTTGCAGAAGAGCCCAAAGTAGAAATTCCTGTTGCTGAGGAAACTAAACCTGAACCCAAAGTGGAAAGCCCTGCTACTGAGGTTGCAAAAACGGAAGTTCCTGTTCCGGAAGAACCCAAAGTAGAAACTTCTGTTACTGAGGAACTTAAAGCAGAAGCACCTAAGGTGGAAAGCCCTACTGTTGAGGAACAAAAGGTAGAAACTCCTGTCACTGAAGAGCCTAAGGTCGAGAGCCCTGTGGCAGAAGAGCCTAAGGTCGAGAGTCATGTTGCTGAGCAACCTAAAGTGGAAACTCCTGTTGCTGAAGAACCTAAAGTGGAAACTCCTGTTGAAGAGCCCAAGGTCGAAAGTCCTGTTGCTGAAGAGCCTAAGGTTGAAACTCCAGTTGAGGAACCTAAAGCAGAAACTCCAGTCACTGAAGAACCTAAAGTAGAATCCCCTGTAGCAGAATCCAAAGTAGAATCCCCTGTAGCAGAATCCAAAGTAGAATCCCCTGTAGCAGAATCCAAAGTAGAATCCCCTGTAGCAGAATCCAAAGTAGAATCCCCTGTAGCAGAATCCAAAGTAGAATCCCCTGTAGCAGAATCCAAAGAAGAATCCCCTCCAAAGTAGAATCCCCTGTAGCAGAATCCAAAGTAGAAACTCCAAAGCTGAAACTCCAGTCACCGAAGAACCTAAAGCTGAAACCCCTGTTGCAGAAGAATCCAAAGGAGAATCTCCTGTTGCAGAACAGCCTAAGGAAGAGATACCTGTTGCAGAACCACAATCGCCAGTTGAAGCAAAAGTAGAATCTGCAAATGTAGCATCAGTTGAAGAAACTCAAAAGGTAGATGAAGAGGTCAAACCAGAAAGCACAGAAGAAAAACTCCCTTCACCAGTAGAAGTAAAAGAAATCAAACAAGAAGCTGTTGAAAATGAACAAAATGGCCATTCTCCAGCTGAAGAAAGCAATGTAGCTGTTACCAATGGTGCTCTAAATGGAATAGAACACGAGGTACTTTAATATCTATACTATTAAAGCAGTTGTAAAAATTTATTCAGACATTAAGTAAGTCATTTCACCAGGATGCTTTTATCTTAAATGCAAATGCTGGAAGTGTTTTATTTAGTTTAGATTTTTATTACTTTGTTATGAACATTGTTACATTACATTTGTTTATTGCATCTTATATTTTTCAGGAATCCATTATAACTGTAAATGGAGATGAAAAAAGTGATCAGACAGAAGTGGCAACTTTGACCTGGAGTAAAGGTGGTGACAATGTAGCAGTATCTGGAGATTTTAATCAATGGGAAGATAAATGCATACTTCATAAACAGTATGTGGAAATTATCAGATTGTTAAATTTATTAGATTGCATAATCGTGTAGTTAGATATTATAAATCTAGTTTTATGTTGCATTCTAATTGGAACCAAGAGTTGAGCTGTTGAATTATAAATATACAATTACATAATATAAAATTTAAATGGATTTTATACCTGGGGTAGGTTATTGTTTTGTATTGTGAAAGCGGAGGATATTGGCGACTGCTCCCGTTTTAAAAATGATTGCATTCATTAGTTAGGTTTACATCTCTTAGAATACCATAAAAATCAATAAATACTTGTTAAAAAAAAGTGGCCGTTTTATTCAATTTTTGTGCTAATTTCATATAAATAGCTGCAAGCACATTTAATTTTTGAATAGATTAAATGAGAGAAATGTACCCCCCTATTGCACTCTTCAACTTTTTTTTAAATCGTAAGAGATTGTTCTGCTTGAAATTCTAATCACGGCATGCAAGAAAAACTTCGCCTACAAATATATGTTGAACCAAATAGAGAACATTTTCTGTGTCTAACTTTCAATTTTGGCAGACAGCAAAAAACTTTGACTGCACCTTGATTTTACATATTTTCTGCAGTTTGGTTGAACAACTTGAACCATGCTCAGGCAGTAAGATTTTAGAGTAGTTTACCTTTACAAAATTTCCCATTAAGTGTATTTATATTTTAGGACTACATGAACTTGTTTGTTTCAATATAAACTTAAATAAAATCTTAATGCCTGATTGAATTTAATGCTTATATTGGAGATTAGACACTTAGTTTTGGCAAGAGGTACTATAAATTGTCGTGACTAACCCATTGATTTTTTTAATGTAAGAGAAGGCTTGGAGTTAATACTTAAATTAAACTTTTATCCTTGGTGATTTAAATGTTGTAAACAAATTATGGAATAAAATTGCTAATCACTATTTAAGCATAACAATATGAAAAGTTGTATAAAGGAAGTAATCATAATTTAGAGGGAAGAAATGCAAACAAGACTGCCTTTTTTTTCAATAATGGAGAAAATTAATGTAAACTGAGGATTTTTCCAGCATTGTTTTTTACATGCAAATAAATCTAAATGGTTTTTACACGAAACTGTGCTTTATGTTTTTAGAGAAAGCTTTTGATATTTTTGTAACATTAATGTATCCAATATTTAACTTCCAATATTTAACTGTACATAATTTAAATTTTAAAGATATGAAAGGTGCATGTTTCGAAGAAAGTACCAGGTGGAATATAAATTTCAACATCACTTTCTTTCAATTAAAAAATTAGTCATTTACTATTGGTTGATGTTACTGAAATGGTTTATAAGGATGAGAATTACTAGGAAATATTTAAAATTTGTTTGCTATGATCATATGATGTAGGTGGAATGGGAAATTGAATGTTGCTGTTTTCTTTAATTTACAAATTAGTGTTGTATATGTACATTTTTGTTTGACTAAACATTTATATAAAATTTTCTGATGTTGTGTTTCTAGTTTGATTCTATTTATACAACTGTAAAAATTTATACTAAATAAAAAAAAATCAGTTAGTGCCAGCTTTTGCGTTGACATGTATGTAATTCATATTCAAATTTTTTTCTTTCTTTCATTCTAGGAATGATGTTTTCTCTACCAATATTAAGCTTGCTAAAGGAACACATCACTTAAAATATATAGTGGATGGTGTTGAAACTGTTGATGATAGCCAAGTAAGTTTATATATGTAATCCTTGCAATTTAATCATAATTCATAAATTATTGTAAAGGTGAAAAATGTAATTTTTTGTATTTGGATTTTTCTGTAATATTACTACTATCTTGGGTACTTAGCATTATCGCAACCTATTGGCGACACATGCAAAATAGGGCTTGCCAACTTGGTGAGTTATCTTGATTGTTGGAGATTGTGATAATATGCAAGAGAGTACCTTATCTTGCATACATATCGGTACTTAAGTCTACTGTTCATAATGTTTGATAGTGTTTTTGAGGTAGAGATTTCATTAGCATATTTTCCAGTCTCTTTAAAGCATTTAACTATGCTTTTGAAGTTAAATATTTTCTGTTTTTATGTACTCTTTCATCATAGAATCATTTAAAAAAGTTGCTGTAATTTATCACAAAGCTTTTAACAGTGTAGTTCAACTTCTAGATTTGTTAATTTCTCGGATCTTAATTTGATTAGAGTAATTGATTTCTTAAAATTTGTTGCATTGTGTGTAATAGAATAGTAATGGGGGGGGATGTACTTGTGTTAATATTTACTGTTTAAATTAACAGATCATTCTTTCTAAACATCTTTAGATGAAAATATCATTTGTAATTAAACTATTTGTTGTATTTATGTGCAGAAATGTTTAAATACCTTGTGCGACTATACAAGATCAAGAAAAAGTTTCGCCAGCAAGATTGAAGTTTAAAAATTATAGGTACAATTTGAAAGTTTCCAGCAGATGATACAGATTTAATCTTGTATATTAATCTCCTACATCTAGCCTTTAAAGTCATATAAACTCATGGCTCTTCCAGTAATTAGAAGTCATTTTGTAGGATAAATATTTATTTTGTTACAAAGATTTAAATGCCAAAGGGAAACAAAAAAATTAAATTTTTCTACATCATTAACACGTGCAGCTGTTTTTGGTTTTGAGAAATAGAAAAGAGCAAATTATCTTTAGAAGATAAAAAGAAACCTTCATGAGTCAATTAAAGAAAAGTTAAATTTTGAATTTTTTCCAATATGTTGCAGAAATTCAATAAGCATTAAAACTATTTTGCATAATCGCATCTGTTTCGTAGTACTAGGTATTCCTGCTAATGAGAACTGCATTATTTTGCAGTTCTCATTAGCAGGAAGAAATTCAATGGAAAGGCAGAAATATCTACAGTAATGTAACTGAGGATGAAACGAAATAAACCTTTTACCAGAAAAACCTAATCTTGACCTCTGTAGTGTTAGCCTTCACTGATTACATTAATAAAAGCAAAGTGTTTGGAAAACAATAAGTGGTTAGGTTTTAGACTTATAACACTAATGGAATGTCCTTGAGGCTAAAAATCTATCTGCATAGTGATAAAGAACTAAATATCATCCATAATTTGATATTACAATTCATATCCATTATAATGTCTATCAAACAGACATTTGATCATATGAATTGTCTTCTTCCCTACCTTCTATAGTCTTCAGATTTTGGTACTTTTTCTGTTACCCAAGATCAAAGGTTGTTTACATTTTGAGACTGTTGAAATTTATGAATGAATGGTTAAAAAGTTGGATAATGTGTTTAATTTAATTGGTTTGAAAAAATGAAGTATTGAGGGTTGGAAGTTGGCTTTGAGAAAATGGAACAGTAATTTTACTTGCTTCTCTTTTGTCTTCAGTGACCGCCATAGCCTAGTAATCAAGGTAACAGAGGAGACTCGTGCCTGGGGTGTCATGAGTTCAAGCATAGAACTACTGAAGACCCACTGTGTGTGGGAATACACATTAAATCTGTCGAAATTCAAACGTTCTCCCTTTAGTGTGGTATGGAAGTTAGGAAGGAGGGTCAGCTCCCCCCTAGTGTTATCCTCATCACTTGACTATGGTTCAAAATAAAGAGGGCCATTGCCACACACACAAAAGCCCCGAAAAGCTGAATAATGCAACATTAATATTCACTTGCTCTTTTGTCTCCCCTCTGTAAATTTACTTAAAAAATTTTATGGAATGATAAATTACCCCTTTTTACTAATCCTATTTAGCCAAACTTACATTCTATAATCGATTTTAATTGTTAATTTTATGTGGAATTTATGCTATTGTGTATAAATAATTCTGATCATGTTTCATGTGTGGGAAAAAAATTGTTATTAAGACTTAGTTTTCTTCGTGTTGAACTCTAAATTCAATTTGAATATCATTTTGGATTACTTTAGTTTAATCATTTAAATAAGATGCTTTAATGTTTTTACTAAATAATAGTACTTGGATTAATCATTATAAAATGTTAAATTAATACCTTATATAAAAGACATTTTGTATGATAACTTGCAAATTTGTACAAACATTAGTTTTAAAATTCTTAAAGCATTTAAGTCCATTGTTTAGAGTTATAATCTTATAAGTTTCAAAATAAGACTTTTAAATGATTTAGAATTAATAATAAATAGTTCTCTAAAACAATTACTTAGATTTTCTTTTATTTAATGGGAAATTTTCTTTGTACAAAATGTATTTTAATTATAAGGATCATCTCCATTAGAATTAATTTTAAATAACTCTTGGATTTTGTTAGCATAAAAAGTTTTGAAATGTTTTTGTGTGTGTGTTTTTGTGTCCCTATCCCCTTTGGCAATCGAAATATTAACAACAGCGCATGATTATTTTCATTGTGTATTCTAAACTTTGATTGTTCTCTTTCAGCCTACTGTGGAACTTGATGGCCATGGTCAAGTCAATGTGTTGGTGGTTTAAATTAACTGAAAGGATGCCATAGGATGTAAAATATTACATTATGTAAAATCTGCCACTTATGAAGGAACTTCTTACTAAAAGTAGTCCTATTACTTTAAACTCACCTGTGAAAGTATTAAATATCTGGGGAAAGCTTTAAAGAGCATGGAACACTGCCATATTTTATCATTTTGATGAAGTTATGGCTGTTTGAGAACTGAATTAGATGTTTGAACTGCAAGAAAAGGACTGATGACGTCGGTTCTGAATGGTAGTTCACTCAGTTCAACACAATTTTTGCAGTCTGGCACATTAATCGCTGTGACTTTGACTGGGACTACAAGATGCTTTTCCTAAAATGTTATTGTAGTGACATGTAGTATATAGAAATGTGTGTATGTGCTAGTTTATCAAATTTCCTTCTTTTTGGTAAATTCCTTTTCAATGTAATGAAGTTAGAAGTTTTAAATGTTTTATAAAGAAGCCACAATGTCTTTAAGTGTTCTGGGGTTTAAGTATATGGTTCATTTAATCAAAATGGATTCTTTTGTACATAGCTCTTTGTTTGAACTTTATCTATTCTGTTTTTCATGAAATAATTTCTTTTTCTTAGTGTATAACTATTGGTTTCAGTTCTTCTAATCATCAGTTCTTACATTAGCATGTTTCTCTCATATCAATAACAAGACAATTTTCAAATTTAAATGTAATAATTTTTTAAATGTCCTGTTATAAGAACAGGACCCAAGTCTTCAAGTAAATTGTATTAACCTTTAAGGCTCATTTTCTCGTCTACATTTTAAGTAATACTTTATACTAATATACATTTATAGAGATGAACGTTTTTTAAACATTTTATAGAAGCTGCCAAATCTTTATACTACAGGTTTTTACATTTTTTGAAAATAAGTTTACATTGCCAGTGTATCCCAAGTTCTGGTAATGGTAACTTAAGGTGTCTATTTACATTAAAATGTTTTCTTTTAATTCTGGTGTTTAGAACAAACCAGAATTTTTACAAATATGTAGTGCCTTCTTACAGAAGAAATATCACTTTTCTTTCTCAAGTATTTACAAGTTTTTAGGACTAATGTGTTTAAATACTTTTGTAAAGATGAGACAATTTTGGTGCTGTTCTTCATGTTAATATTTTAAAGAATTAATATCTTCCCTCTTGGTAAAATGCATTTTATGAATTTGTAATGTTAAAAAAATTTAGATTAAGTTTCTAGTCAATACTGAGTATTTGTAATGAACATTTCTCTATAGAATCTTTACAAAATATCAATCCACATACAGCTAAACCTTCATGGATTTTATTCAATGTAATTTGCATCACATGTTTATTTTGTGTTTCTTTGACTTGTCATAATGTTAATATTTTGTACTGCAGACTGCTTTTTCAAATAAACAATTTAAAGGACCACTTGTTTGTCTTAATTTTGTTTTCAGCTAATTCATGAACATAACATCATATACAGCAGTAGCATACAGACCTCTTATGGAAAGGGGTGTGTTCTAAAAACACGCAATGGTGTAATCTCTATGGTAAAAATTAAAAAATTGTTGGTCTGAGGGGTTGGGGACCATAAACCCTCAGATATAGCATTGTTTATGAATTAGCAACTTATAATAAAAAAATAGATGCAGTTACACACTAAAGTTATTCTGCTAATTGCATTTTTTCCAAATTAAAAGTTATACTAACATCTAGAGAAATCAAATTTTGATATCACTTCTTGAAATACAAGTATTCAATCCATTGTTCTACCGAGACCTCTTATGAGGGGGTGCATTCTAAAAAATACATTGAAAGTGGCAAGAGGTAATTTATATGGTAAAAATTTGTTTAAAAGAATTCATAGCATTGTTATTGAATGAGTGACATGCACAAGGGAGGGGGGTGTCAAACCCCACAGACAAATAACTTTTGAATCCTGAAAGAGATTCTTGCAAGAGAATTGTAAAGTACTTTTTATTTAAATTGAACCGCTTGAAAGGTTTATTAGAAAGCTTCTGTGAAAAGGGATGAATTATCTGTTAAATAGAAGTATCAGGAGAGAAGTACTATGCACAGCTGCCATTTATTCAAATGTAAGCTACTCTTTTCCCCTAGTGTTACTAAAACTTGGGTGCTGCTTAATTGAAGGCAGAAAATTCATTGGATGGGGGGGGGGACTGAACATGATCCTGATAGTAAGAGCATTTACATGTTCTTTATATGTATTTAAAAGTCTTCATTACAGGTAAAAAAAAGTTATTCACTTATTGGGTATCATTTAAATTTTTGTACTTTCATAAATATTGGATATCAATAAACCATTCTACACTATTTTTTTTATTTTCACAAATGTGTCGAGAATTTGGAGGGCAGCTAAGAATTGACGGTGGCATAGTTTCAAATACAGTAAAAGGATTAAAGAACTATTGTATACAAGTCCAGATGCAAACAACTTAATTTCAATAACAGATTGTAATATTCCTTTCATAACACAATTGGTCCCATTTCTCAATCTCTTAAATGAATGCTGCTTGAAAAGTGTTATATATAACTAGAAGATCCGACTAAATTAATCGCAAATAAATTTTGGAAGTGAACATGAGCCTTGTTTATTTTAGTATTTTACTGTTAGTTGGAAGGAACAGCTACACTTACTTAACTACACAATATCTATAAGCTATTTACAAGTGCAACATATTTTAATTATAAGATTGTGAACTTCAAGTATTGGTCCTATTGCTCACGTCAGCATATTGGAGACAAAATTCTTGTCTAGCTTATTCCACAGAAAACTCTCGTCTGCTGGTATAAAGCTGCAGAGAATATTTGCATTAGCGTGCATGATGTTGGCGTATGCACCAATAGGTCAATTAGAAAAATTAATTGCCCAAAATATATTAAAGCAATACAAATTAAAGAAAATATTCCAATGAGAGATTTGTTAAGTCTCTGCTGGTACAGTTTAAAACATGTAGATTTCTAAATTTAATCAGGAGATAGGTTTCTCAAGGATCTGTACAATTCCCCCAAATGTACAGGAACAATTTTGTAGCATTGTGGAGGAGAGAGAATCTGCTATAACTTTGCTGGTTTATAATTATAAATTATACTGTAGTAGATATGCTTCTAATCTGTGATCTAGTTCAGTGATGGCGAACCTATGACCCGTGGGTCAGACAGTGATCTATGCAAACTTTTTAACTTGCCCACGATTGCTAGGCAACCACTTGTTTGTTTACACGGGTTTATTTAATTTTCTGATTTGTGTAGTTTGTATTTTTCTAGCACTGCATTGACACAAGTAATTTAAATGCTCTCTATAACCTTCTATTTGATCATTACTGTTCCAAAGTTACGCAAAGGACAACAAAAGTATGTAGTATTTGAAGTAAAGCAAAAGTGTATAAATTTTACTCGCATTTTGTTGGGGAAAATGACAAATCGAAACAACTAACCATGTTTAAAGCAGTTAGTTCCTTTGGATAAAATGTACTTTTGCAAGGTTATATTTGTAGAAAGATATCTTCATAGCACTTGTATCGTCCCCTCTGTTTCACCTTGTGAGGCGCCATGAGCATGTCTGTTCTCGATACTAGCAATTTAAGGCGCACCTGTACCAGTATTGAACTTAGTGGCATCAATTTCAAGTGCATTTAAAAGTAATTTGTATGTATATTAGGTGTGTTAATACAAAATTTCTTAAATTGTATTATAAATATAAATATTTTTAATTGTAGCCCTGTACACTATATCGGTGGTTAAAAAAATTAAAAACAAGCTATACAAGTTCCTGACCATATCAAGCTGAATGGTTTGATGAATATGGTGCTTGAAAGGAATAAAATAGTTACGAGTAATTTGTAAAGGAAAAAGACGTTTTGAAACGTATTTTAATCTCGGCATTGCAACAGCTGAAGAAAAACTTATTTCTTTAGTAAAAAAATTTCTTCAAAGCAATGTTTTAAAAAAATTTTGGTTAGAAAGAATAACATTACAGCTGCTAGTTGCCAATTGCATTGTTCACCACTGGAAACCTTTTTTAGAAGGAGAATTTGTAAAAAAGCATTTTCAGATTGTAGTCCTACATTGTTTGATTTTTGAGAGACTTGATTATAAAGTGTATAAATGAGTTGCCTTATAAGTCGTAATATTAAAAATCGAGTAATAGGATTAGAAAAATATTTTTTCCCATATACATAACGACTTAAATTACGCAGAAATGTATTCAATTGCTCTAAATGAGAGCAGGGACGTCTTAAGACTTCTTGAGGTCCTGGGCCCCATGCACAAATATATGACCCTTAACCTTTTCCCGAGCTGAACTCGGGCAGGCGAAATGCACCATCCATGCTCATCCCGAGTGTAGCTCGGGCACTGTGAAATTTTCCTCTGTGCAATCGGTCTTTCCCGAATTATTTCACATGTGCTTTCGAATGCTTTTGCTTACTTCTCTGGCTACTAGATGGTAGCACTATACAGTGTTTTCAGCTGTAGATTTAAGATAAGATGCCATTATGTTTAAAAAGCGGTGATGTGTATGAAAATAATCATAAAAAAGACAATTTTTTTTACCCATAATCCCGAAATAAAATGAACCTGGAAGGGGTTAAAAGTAGATAGTACATGTTGTCAAATACTCCTACAAACAATAATTAAAATAAATATATGAGCATGACTTACAATCGCACAAACCAGTTAGACCGAGTGCCGTCTTTTGACAGAATGAGTAATGATGGTGAACTGTGGTAGGCCTAAGTCTGTACATGTACAACGGTCATCACATGTAGCCAGTTGACATATCCGAAATTCCTAATTTTTCGGAGAATACATCCGGAAATAACATTTGACGGTTGAAATTATTCGAATTAAGATCTTGTTAAGGCTGAGTTGAGAACAAGACGAGGCCCGGGCCTTAAGACATCCCTGGGCGAGAGTAATGAACCAGAACATATTTCTGTATAATTGTGCTTTAGACTTTTCGAATATTCTCGTTTTTGGAAATGATTCTAGGAGCTTAAATATGTATGTTGTAATATTTTTTAAATTATTACTAATAAAGATTAGTAAAATAAGCTATAGCTGTGGATTTTTCGTTATTCCAAGCCATTATTGGATCGCATTAGCTGAGTGGTCATGATAGTTAACTTGTTAAGTCCTGATGCCATAAAAACCTGCGGTATAGAAAAGTGAGTTTTTTTTATTTTTTATTCATGTTCTCGCGTTGACGTGGTGTAGAAATTTAAATAGTGGGGTGCCACCTCGGGTGTCTCATCCTCATCACTTGAGAGGGATTCGAAATGACTCAGTCCATCACACCAATAACCCTTGAGTAACTTCGAAGTGCGACATAAAAAAGCACCCACTAATCACATTATTATACACTGTACCATTTTTTGTTAAGCTAGTTTTGTGTGTGCATATTTTTATAATTCAATCGACTTTTAATAATGGTCGAGTGTTCCAAGGACCGATGAATTGGAAAAAAAATCAATAGCAGTCAACGTCAATGACGGTAAAGTACTCTACCTAGACCAGCGATATTCAACCTGCGGGCCGCATGGGGCCCACCGGGCTTTTCTGAGGGGCCCGGTCATGGCCTTTTGCACAAGGAAACCCAATTATTTTTTCAGATAACATGGTTGTCCTTTTTGTATGATGACTTCGTTTTCCTATATTTTCCTGTTATGAAAGTGATCCGTACTTATTATTTATATCGGCAAATAAAATCTAAAATTATCTTTTGTTTAGAAAAGAATTATTTTTTAGTAAAATCAAATGTTTTTTGAATAAATTTGAAACTAAAATGCACAAGCAAGAGTGAGCTAATCTTAAACAAATAATACTGATTTCAGTCTGGAATTCAGTAAAAACTCTTTGTGACCATCCTGAACTTGATACATTTATATCTGAAATAAAAATAAGTGAGGCTTTGTCAAAAGAAAAAAATCAAAGTGCATGCAAGCTTTGTTTTTATGACAGTAGAATGCTAACAGGGGGCTTGGGATTATTGATGAAAGAAAATCGAAATTTCCCATAAAATGAATAAAACTTTTTTTTTTTTGAGAGTTGAGTTTGATAGAGTTCTAAAATAAAATCCAAAAATGAGTTTTAATATTTTGATCAATTTTCCACATTTTTAATGTTTTTTTTTATTTGACAGCGCCTCCCCCATCCCCATTAATCCTCATGTTGCGGCCCGCGTGAAACAGCTGTCATATATTTGTGGCCCGGCGGGAAAAAAAGTTGAGCACCCCTGATCTAGACTGAACAGAAATCAGCAGTAATAAACGTCTACTTTCACCCTAACATTTGTATGTTGTCGTGTATGACAAAGAGCAGAGGTTGTAATAATAAAACAAGGATATAGTCAAATACTGCCAAAGGCGTGAATCACTGCCGTGGCAACATTCATGGCATGATCAGAGAATATAATGTCCATGCTGCAGTCATTGTCTATTTTAAAAAGGGCACCAACAATGGAAGGACAGCTAAAAAAGTGTTTGGGATCCACAGTTGTGTGCCTGGGCAGTGCCTGCATTCCACATACGATCTAGAACCATCGGGCAGAATCTTCATGCCCATAAAATGATTTGTCGTTAGTCTAGCTATTGTCGTAATTTTTTTTTTCCTCGGCTATAAGCGATAATTTTTTTTCTTGGGTTTGAGCAGAGCTTTTGGTTTGTGATTGCGTTGGCATCAAAGACCGTAGTAGATGAAGTTACAGGCTCAAGTGTTCTGGCTTCATTAGCAAGGGAATCGGCCACACCTCCTTCCCTTCGATATCAACATGGGCAGGGATCGACTGGAGGGTACATGACTTGCGCAATGGAGAATAGAAGTGAATTGTTTTTTCTTGGGTGAGCCTCGTGTTTTCTTCCTTGATAGCCTCAAGAGCAGATCTACAATCAGAGAGCACAATGATGCCGTCAGAATTAGCGATATTTGTCCGTGTAAAAGTTATCTAGAGCTGTCCTAATTACTATAAGTTCACACGTGAAGTTGGAAGCAATTTGCCCTGCAGAGATCTTGTACATTGAAATTATATTATCTGGATACACTTAAAGAGAGAGAGACACCAGATCCACCTCTATTGCACTCCGAGTCTGAGGAACCGTCGGTGTGTGTAGGCAGTTACTAAACGAGGCCTCATAAGGTCGATAATTGTGTCCATGCCCTTCCTTTTAATTGTGTCCTTGGGTTCCTTTTTCGGACAAGGTTCAAGAAGGCCCAAAATTATTTGGACATTCTTCACCCGTGTGTTGACCGGAGTAGAACAGTCCCAACGTAAGCTCATGCGTGTCGTGAAAGGCGACTAAAATGAGTAGAAGTCCAACCTCTCAGAGCTCTGGCAACTCTCAATTATGACTAGTGAAGGAAGAAGGTGGAAGTATAGCGACAATTAATTATCATTTCGGATGGGAAAGGAAGATGAACATTGAGGGCTGTGAGTGCAAAGCAGTCATTATGTAAAATAGTTTAAATCCTACTTAATTGTCAAAAAAAAGCGTATATGGCAGGGGTGCCCAACCCAAATCGGCTGGTGGGCTCAAGTAAAAATTTACTAAACTGAGGTGGGCCGCATATATCAAAATAAAACAAATTATTCAAAATATTTTATTATCGTACAACATTCAAAATATTTTATATTACCTTACAATTAATGTGACACTTGTTTTTGTACTTTACTTGAGATAAATATATAATACAAATTTATTCAATAGTTTTTGATATGATCAAAAAACAGCAAGTTTACCTTTTACCGGATCGCAATCACAACAAAGTTGTAAGTCGACCGATTGCACTTGTTGGTGGAAGAATATCTCTTAACATAGAAGGTTCTTATCTACAGTAGATTTATGCTGCCATCTGAGGTTACGTAGTATAACAAGTATGTGCGTAACATCTTCACATTTTATACTTGTGTTACAGTATGTTTGCATAAAATTGATTTAGATTTTCAAATTTTTTATTTCAAATACAGAAAGGCAATTAAGCAAAGAAGAACAGCATTGTAATTAGTACACTGTTTGACAAAAAAAAAAAGATTTTTTTCCCCGCCCGATAGCCAAATGTTTAGTTTCTTCGTGATTAAAATATATCATAAAATGAAAAAGTTACATAATTTCAGAAGGTTAAAATATTAAACATTTTTATTCTGCTGCCGTAATTATCTTACATTTCTACTAGCTGGTCTTACAGCTCTGAGGCAACTCATTAAATCCATCATCGGATTCTTTCATTGCCAAATAAAACAAAAAAAAAAGGCTACTAATCTGAACTTAAAAATATAGACATAAGTTATTTCTCTGACAAATAGAACTAAATACACTACTCACTCTCAACGAAGCTCTCGTTGAAAGAGGGTGGCCGCGGTAGCCGAATGGTATAGGTATCAGACCGTGGCTTGCCTTGTCACGAGTTCGAGCCCAGTACCACTAAAGACCCACCATGTAGGGCAGCGATGCACGTTAAATCTGTCGAGAGCTGAAATGTCCTCCCGTTGGTGTGGTGTGTAGTTAGGAGAGGGGGGTGCCAGCTCAGGTGTCGTCCACGTCACTTGACCATGGTTCAAAATTACGTGGTCCGTCGCCAAAAGCCCTCGTGTAGCTGAACAGTGCGACGTTAATATTCAATCAATCGTTGAAAGAGGAATAACATACCCACGCTCATCTGCTTTCCTTCATACATCAACAACTGTTATTACAATTGCTTGGAAGTCAAATGAAGGAAAAAAATTATTTCGGTAAGAACTGCACGGGGAGAGGTGGGGGTGGGTCAAAACACGTTGTTTTCGATTCTTCCGTCTGTAGTGCAAATGTCTAAAATAATATAGACAGAAGCTTCAATTGGGCCGCAAAAAGTCTCCAAATGGGACGCATGCGGCCCATGGGCCGCGGGTTGGGCATGCCTGGTATATGGAGTTTTATCATCCACATCTTCCTAATAAAATAATTGAATATTTCTAGTCAGTGGCATACACAAGTGAGGGTTTCGAGATTACCCCCTCATAGACCAAAACATTTTTAACTTTCACCGCAGACATTACCCCCTTCAAACGCCTACGTGTTTTTTAGCATGAAACCCTTCCTATGTATTGGAATTGCATTCCAGTGATGGACGTCTTAAGACTCTTTGAGACCCAGAGCCCCTATGCTAAAGTAGACTCTACCTGAGATCCTTAAAAGTAGACAGTAGCATGCATTGTCAAATACTCGTTCAGACGCTAATTTGAAACAAATGTGCATGACTCAGTCTCAAAAACCTAGGTACAAACCGGCTCGACCGATGGCCGCATTTCGACTAAATGGTTGAATGGTATGCCTAGACCTAGACTTGTTATTAGACCTTTATGGTGTAGGCCTAGACCTAAACACGGACAACGATCATCACATAATAATACAGTCTTGCCAGTTGACATACAGTTTGAAATTCCCTGTTTTTCGAAGAATATGTACGGGAATAATATGTTTGACCATTAAAATTATCTGAATCATGATTTTATTAAGACAAAGTCGAGAACGAAATGAGGTCTCCATCGAAGGTATGGATTGGGTCCAGTTGGCTCATGCCTTAAGTCGTCCCCGATTCTAATAACTAAATATTTTTTGAAGTTTCTGTTCGAATCAGTTATCGAGTGTTTAAGTTAATGAATCATTGCAAATAGGGAAAAGTCCGTGCACATTAAAGATGTAATATCTTGCAAATTTCATAAACACCTTGAAGAAATATTGATAATTTTCCACTCTCTGTGTTATCACCATTGTACAATGAACTCGACAGTTAATTTTTCTGAAGAATTTATCTACTTAATTTACATATAAAATCTCTATCAATTTTTATCGCGCACTTCAATGAATCACCAGATATTTTGATAGTTTGGACATTTCGATAGCCTTGTTTATTATGTTTCGAGTTCTATTTGTCAAAGATATACAATAGAACCTGTTTTCGTAATGTCTTTTTTATGCGATAATATTTCTGTGCGATCTTTTTTTATGCGATATTTGAATTTCAACGGCTTTGGTGCCACTTTAATGTTTTCTATCAATGTATCAGTGAGGTAACGGAGAATGTTAGCCACCCCCCTCCTACAAAGTCAGGTTTTGCCTTTAATATTTTACAAATTGA
Organism: Trichonephila clavipes; assembly: GCA_019973935.1. Lineage (NCBI taxonomy): Eukaryota > Metazoa > Arthropoda > Arachnida > Araneae > Nephilidae > Trichonephila > Trichonephila clavipes. The sequence goes on along the minus strand of BMAU01019396.1, from coordinate 531,891 downwards.
GTAAATAATACTTGGCGTTAGTCAGGCCTTGGGCCCCCTACAGTTTCGCCCCCCACGTAGAAGGGGTTGCGGGGTGTACGTTACGCCATTGCAATATACATTTATATACATATATACACTTCAAGACACTGTTCATTCTCCGACTATGTACGTTCAGTTGCATTCTCTCAGCGCGCCAACAGCTCGCCCTTGATTGAAGAGGAAACTATCAATGACAGAGACATTATCAATATTCTGATTGATTATGAAAGCGGACAAGAAGAAGCAGATTATTTGAGAGCTGATAAAATATATGAAGGAATACACAGTGGCGTAACGGATAACTCTTGGACCCCCCTGCAAAGTCAGGTTTGGGACCCCCATGTTGAATTTTACAAAGGGTGGGCACTTGCGTCAGTCAGGCTTTGGGCCCCCCACGATGCGGGGGTGCACGTTACGTCACTGGGGATACATCTTTCCAACAAATTGGAAAAGCATTTTCTTAAAAAACAGATACCAATTCCGAATGGAGTGTAAAATTTCAAAAAGAGCTTCGATCATGCATATCTGGTTATCGTGACATTTTACAAGCAACTGACCAACCGACATTCATTCATCACAGGAAGATGAGCGCTTTGGATTACGATGCATTTTGAAAATTTCTCCTTGTATACAAAGAGAAACTAAGTGTTTTTAAATGTTTCCATATGTAAATTAATTACTTATTTTGTTATGGTAGTACTTTCTCATAAGTTTCGTAAATAATTAGCTATTTCCTAAGTGCGACTTTTTTTTTATGCTATCTTTCACCGCCACATGAAAAAAAAATTCTGTAGTATTTCGACGAAGTTGTATGTTATATGTAAGAATTTATGAAATATATTTTCAAATATTTTTTTGTGCGGTTTATTTTTATACGGTCCCTATCTACCTCACAAAAGCAGGTTTTACTGTACTACTATGCAAATATTTCCATAATGAACTACTGGGAAAAAATACATGTAATATTATTAATCTTTATATATAAAAATCTTCTCTGCGTGTGTATGTGACTGAACTCCTCCTAAACGGCTCGACCGGTTTGGATGAAATTTTTTATGGGGGTTCAAGTGGATTCGAGAATAGTTTAGATTCACAATTCGGTCTGATATAGCAATTAGTTTAAAATATATTAATTAAAACCAGTTTTAATAAGCAGTTTTTGGCGCCAACTTTGATTTGTCTGCATCGTTGTAACGCTGTTATTGTTACAACAATGACAAAAGTTGGCGTCAAAAATCAGTTTTCAGCCAAAATGGAATTTCATGACGTTGCTCTATTGACTGTATCGATTAACTTTGTTTAAAAAAATAAACGCTTTTAACATGTGATTAACTTGAAATATATTTTTAAAATCTCAATTTCTACATGTTTTAATTTTTTCTAATTTAAATTCCTAAAGAAAGATAAAAATATTTTTCAAGCAGATTGGTACATTTTTTTAACCTTTTCCAACGCTGCCAAGTTAATTTGAAACAAAATATTGTAAAACTTCAAAAACAATTTGGAGTTTTTTAATTAAAAATTTTTTTTTGCTTCCTTTATACATAAAATATTTTTAAAGAAGATGTATTTTGTACGTCTTGGGGAGCCGTAAAAATACAATGAAAAAAATTGGAAAAATCGCCAAATGCCAGTATAGTTAATTATGGAAAATCTACCTCAGAACACACGAGTTTGAGCGGTCATAGCGCATGTGCGGAAAAAAACAACTTACGAAAAGTACGCAAGCAGATAAAAGATTTTTCTGTCAGATAAACATGCTTTCTTTTTGAATATTTTTTCTTTTATGATTGTAAATAATGAATTTTACAGTAATTTTCCAAATCTAATTTATTAGTTTGAATTTTAAGAAAGTATTCATTGTTTCATGTATAAAATAATTAATACGATCATAGTTTTTAAAAATACATCGCAACTGATAGTTTTCTTTTAGAGAAATAATTTACTGAAAAACCTTAAAATATAGGAAAATGCTACCCTGTTTTTATTAAATAGTACTATTTCCTTTTAAATCTTTTTTTATACAAAGAATGTAAGCAAATTTTTAGGCTTTCCACCCACAGTTCTTTTTTCACATTTACATATATTTAATCGAAAAATCAAACATCCAGATAAAAGCAGTTATTTCATAGCTAACGGTAAACATTTTTTGATTCATTATTTAACGAAAATTGATATAAATTAATCATTTTTTAAGAATTAAAGTTATATTGCGTTTTATTATATTTATTACTAAATTATTTATTTAATAATAAATTCGCACATTGTCTGTTTTCTTGAGAACAAAACTGGATTAGCTTTGTAAATTTTTAATCGAAAATAGAAATTTGAAAAAAAAAAAGGTCTTATCCCTCGGTGAAAAAAGGGGGTTTTATACTTTAAAAAACCCAATACAACGCTTGGCTGAACGGAAGGAAAAGAAATCTGTCTGACAAAACGAAGAAATGGAAGAAATTTCTGAAAAGGGGATTTAAATGACATAAATATAGAAATCACTCACATCTCTCAGTAACACGCACACAGAAATACTGGTGTCCAGAGAGAAGGGAAAATTCCTCGGGGATAAAATTATACCCACAGAAAAAGCCCTTACAACGCCGAGCTAAGTGGCGAGAAAATAGATCCGATCGACAGGACAAAGATGTAGAAGAAACTTCGAAAAAGAGTATTTTAATGACATTAATATAGAAATCATAGAAGTGCTGACACTGAAAGGGAAGGGGAATCTTCAGAGGCATAAAGCTGTGCACTTGAAGAAGCGCGTGCAACGCCGGGCCATCCAGCTAGTAATTATATAAAAGAATACGATCTACACATTGAAATTTATGTTCACATATTTGTACAGAGTGTTTTTTTTCCAGGTATAGAAGTTTAAGTTGGCATTACTTTCCAAGATGGCGATCGATTTAACAGCTGTCAAGGGATTTATTCTCAGTTTGGTTTGGCAATTCATCATGAATAGACTCACGCCTGAACAACGCTTTCAAATTGTGCAATTTTATTTCGAAAATAATGGTCACGCGATTTTCATAAGCGAATTTTGTTTAGCGATGAAGCGCACTTCAAGTTGAATGGCTACGTCAACAAACAAAACTGTCGCATTTGGAGTGAAGCTAACCTATAAGTGTATGTCGAAACACCGTTACATCCAGAAAAACTGACTGTTTGGTGCGCTTTATGGGCTGGTGGAATCCTTCTTCAAAAACGATGAAGTCAATGGTGATCGGTATAGAGCCATGATTACTAACTTTTTCATTCCTGAATTGAACAATCATGATGTCAGGAGCTGTGGTTCCAACAAGACGGCGCAACATGTCACACAGCTCGTGCCACAATCGATTTATTGAAAGACACGTTTGGTGACCGCCTAATTTCACGTTTTGGACCTGTGAATTGGCCTCCAAGATCTTGTGATTTAACACCGCTAGACTATTTTCTGTGAGGCTATGTAAAGTCATTGGTCTATGCGGATAAGCCACAAACGCTTGACCATTTGGAAGACAACATTCGCCGTGTTATTGCCGATATACGGCCACAAATGTTGGAAAAAGTCATCGAAAATTGGACGTCCAGATTGAACTACATCCGAGCCAGCCGTGGCAGTCCTATGCCAGAAATCATATTTAAAATGTAATGCCACAAGATTATCTTTCGAATAAAAAAAATCATGTCAATCGAATAATACATCGTTGTTTTATTGCAATTTAAAGTTCTATACCTTTAAAAAAAACACCCTTTATAATAAAAAATGCTGCTCCCTAAAGGGCAGTGAAGCCAGAATATCATATTAATGTTTCATTTCTTTTATATCTGAAAAAAATGTTCCAAATTCTGGTCCTATTCTTTAACATTAAACGAAGACAGCCTTAAACATAATCATAGATGTATTCATTGTTACGCACTTGTAGTAAAACTAATTAAGAACAAAATAAAGGACGTATAAAATGATGTTGTGAAAATGGTAGATTTTATAAAAACTGGAGAATTTTAAACTCGAAATTATTTGCTTTACTAAGTGGAGAATTGTTTACAGCAAACGTGTAGGACCCTGCTTTGACATTCGAAAGTCAGATTATTTTTAATCGAACGAGAAGTCATGACTGTGTTCCACAACTGTATGATGAAATATCGTTGCAATATTTACCCTATTTATCAGACCTGATTGCCATTGTAAATGAAGTAAACATATCTTTTCAAGGACTGAATATATCTTTATATACAAAAATCTTCTGTACGTGTGTATGTGTGACTGAACTCCTCCTAAACGGCTGAACTGATTTCGATGAAATTTTTTGTGTGGGTTCAAGGGGATTCAAGAATGGTTTAGATTCACAATTCATTACGATATCGCAATTAGTTAAAAATATATTAATTAAAAACATTCAACTCAATATTCACCTGCATTGTTATAACAACGTCATTGTTATAAAAAAATGACGTAAGTTGGCGTCGAAAATCGGTTTTCAGATAAATTGGTTAAACCGGGTCTTCATTGTTACAAAAATGTAGATGAATCATGCTTTTTAGAGTTTTTAATTAATATATTTTCAAATAATCTTTATATAGATAATTCTTCTGTGCGTGTGTATGTAAAACAGCTGGACCAAATTTGATAACATTTTTTTGTGTTGGTTTAAGTGGATTCGAAAATGGTTTAGACTCATAATTTTATCCAATATCGCAATTATAATTTTTAATTAAAATATATTAATTAAAAACCTTAAAACGCACAATTGTTTTACCCCTGTGTTGTTTATTCTGCTAATGCGCGACAAGGAAAAAAAAGAGAGGAGAATTTTTCGATATATATTTGCGCCGTTTTTAAAATTGGAATAAAATTTTTCTATCAAAATCAGACAAAAAATAAGAACAGAATCGGAAAGATCATTCATTTCACCACGATACGACATATATCTATTAGGTGCTTGCTTCATAGCACTCTAAATAATACTCAAGTGTGTTGAGTTTTCATTTAATTCAAACATTAAACTTTATCAAAATCTACTGGAATTTTATTCTGCGTGTTCATTCCACGGCGGCAAACATAGATCTACACGTATGCCACGTTTTTAGTATTTTATACAGTTATGCTGCAGTTAAGCATAATACAATCGATACGACTACATGAGTAAAGAAAAATATAAAAACAGAAATATAAATTATGAAAACCATTTTAAAAATTAACAGAATTTAAATGCATTTATATAAAATAAGTTTAACAATTATTATTTAAGTTTAACATTTATTTGAATAGAATTAATTTCTATCTTGCCCATATCCGTTTAGCGAATTCGAAAAACAGTTGACAGGTGCAGCCATCTAGCGAGAGAAAATCTCTACAAAAACTGTCCTTTACATTACTCCCTTGCCAGTAACAAAGTTACGATACAAGAAAAAATATATGGCAGGGACAGTTTCAGACTTATTGAACAGATTATAATTTCATTTTTTTTTTTTTAACAAATTAAACTTATACAAACCGCTTTTAACACAATTATTACTAATCATTGCATTACACAACACAAAATTACTACTACAGGATTGCTACAGAAGTTTTAATGCGCAAAATATGCTACAAGTTTAAAATATTTAAACACAGCTACCTTCCTGTTTCTTAAAAAATACAACTAAAATGTTCAGCAATTACTTTAAATGTATATTTATACTGAGCAACAATCAAATTTAAACAAAGTCAAAAAAGAGTATATATAAGATATGCAATAACTCAAAAAAAATAAAAACTACAGAATGCTTTTGCAAATACACAAAACTCAGTCAATATTTGAACATGGGAAACTAAGGAGTACATAAATATTTTGCGAAAAAAAAAAATCATTCATATTCCAATGAAAGTTAACATGCCATTAAAAACATTTCAAGTTACTCTGCAATGACAACACCTTAATTTTTGAATATTATGAAACATATCAAATCCAATAGTGTTAAAAAAAATCAATTTTCATATTTACATACACAATGGGTAATTTTATAATATATACATACAGAAAACTTCCTATTTACAAGAAAGAATATCAGAAAACTTTAGTTTCAATTCACCACATAATTAATTATAACTCAGTTAATCACTAATACAATCCATTTACCACAATTGAGCATTTTTATGCAAAACAGTATCTATTTATACACATTTTATTTGATGCTAACACATATTATTTCTACACATAGAATTTGATGCTAACACATATCTATTTATAAACATAGAATTTGATGCTAACATATATTTATTTATAAACATAGAATTTGATGCTAACACATATCTATATTGATATCCTGAAAATTTTATGTTCACTATTAAATACATAATAGATAATTTTGTTAAAATACATACTTTCCAATGAAAAAAAAAAACACATTCTATAACACATTTAAGAGATGAGATGCCCACAAATTGTAATACTAATGAGAGAATTTCTGTCGACAATGTAAAAAAACAATAGTAATAAATAATTATTTGTGACATAAAGTTGAAAACTTTGTATAACATATATTACTTTGAATGCGAGAATATATATGGAAAATTTTACATCATGCTCTTTAATTTCTTTTATTTACAAAGCTTTTGTTTGATTTAGGTTCTCGCTGTTATGAAATTACACACAATTCTACTTAAGCTTACAACTTACTGATGAGGTTATATCAGGATAGTGGAAGAATAATTATTTAAATTTCACAATACTAGCATAAAAATCATACATGTATATATAACCAATTAAGAGTCAATTTTCAATTCTAAAATCCAGGAATTAACATACATTGTCATTTTATAAGCATATCTACAACATTTAAAGCAGTGTTTACTATAACTTTTTCACTATATGTACATGAATTGCATTACCAAGAGAATTATTACCAAGTATATATTTAATCAATTAGATACATTTTTATAAATGGTGATTTTCAAATTTACTAATTTTTAATAACTGTTTACTAGTAATAAGTGAAAGGAATTTCAAACTTTAACACTTACATACATAATAGTTGCTATTTTGTTTATTCTCTAAATCTTACTGGTTTTTTTATCTTTCTACCACAGCTGGTAGTAGATTGTTCATCAGGCATTGGGGAAAGTTCTTTCCAATTTGAAATCTCATTTTTTTGTCCAACACTAGTTTGTTCATTTTGATTGTCCACTGCTAACAAATAGGCAGGTTTCAGTCTATCTACAGATATATTAATTGTTTTATCTTTGATTAGGATTGTGAAATATTTATCATACTTTTTATGTACAGTATATGGTCCTTCATATGGTGGTTCTAATGCTTTTTTAACTCTGTCGATACGAAGAAACACATGGGAACAGGATTTCAAATCTTTATGCACAAAGATATTTTGCTTCCTGTTGCTAGGAGACTTCAGTGGCTTTAGCTCTGCCATGTGCTGCTGTAATTTGGCGACAAAATTCTGTGGATCCATGTTAATAGTAGGGGGATCAAAAATTCGCCAGGTAATTTAATGGAAGTACCATAGACCATCTGTGCAATTGTGTAACTAATGTCAGGTCTTATGGCAGCTCTTAAACCTAACAACACAGTGGGTAATGACTCTGTCCATCTAATATTGTTGTGAGCTTTTATAGCACCTTTCAAGGTCCTATGTAAACGTTCAACTTTCCCATTACATTGAGGGTGATAAGATGTTGTGTGGGCTACTTTAGCACCACATATTGCAGCTATGCTTCTAAATAGTTCTGCCTCAAACTGTCGACCTTGATCTGTGACTATTTTGGCAGGTACTCCAAACCTGCAAATCCATTTCTCATAAAATGCTCTCCCAACTATTTCAGCTGTTATTTCAGGTATAGGAATTGCTTCCATCCAGCAAGAGAATCGGTCAATGCAGGTTAAGCAATACTGCATCCCTTCTGAAGGTGGTAGTTTTCCAATGAGATCTATGTGAACTACACTAAACCTTTCATCTGGTTGTTCGAAGTCTCCTAATTTGGATTTTGTATGCCTGCTGACTTTACATTTTTGGCATCTAATGCAAGCTTTTGCCCATTCTCTGACTTGCTTTTTAATATCTGACCAGACATATTTTTCAGTCATCAGTTTTACTGTAGATTTAATACCAGGGTGAGCTAAGCCATGAATTAGTTGAAATATTTGAAACCTGAATTTTTGTGGAATGTAAGGCCTAATTTTTTGTGTTGAGATGTCACACCAAAGTTTTTTCCAGATGGCAATGTCGAAGGTTTAAATTTTAAAGAATTGTTGTGCAATAATATTTGCAACTCTTCGTCAGTAGTTTTTGCTCTTCTGCAATTTCCTCAAAGTTGATTTCGGAAATTGAATGAATTCTGGATAAGGCATCTGCAACAACATTATCTTTACCCAATACATGTTGAATGTTACAACTAAATTCTGAAATGTATTGAAGTTGTCGTTGTTGTCTTGGTGATGCTTTTTCATTTTTGCTAAATGCAAAAGTTAGAGGCTTGTGGTCAGTATATATAACAAAATCATTCCCTTCCAGCAGGTGTTTGAAATGTTTCACTGAAAGGTATATTCCCAATAGTTCTCGGTCATAGGTACTATACCTTGTTTGTGTTTCATTTAGCTTCTTTGAGTAAAAGCTATTGGTTTCCAACGCTCGTTTTCTAATTGCTGGAGTACTGCGCCCACAGCAAAATCTGATGCATCTGTGCAAAGTGATAGGGGTAGTCCAGATCTTGGAAATGATAAAAGAGCAGCTTCGGCAAGGTCAGTTTTGCATTTTTTCGAAGCTTCTCCTGGTGTCATCAGTCCAATGCACTTTTCTGCGGTCTTTCTTTTTCGCTCCTTTTAACAGTTCATGTAGAGGTGCTTGGGTCTTAGCAGCATCCTTTAGGTATCTTCGGTAAAAATTTATCATGCCCAGAAACGTTCGCAGGTCATGAATAGTTTCTGGTAGTTTGTAGTTGAAGATAGCTTGAACTTTTTCTGGCAATGGCCGAGAACCTTCTGCAGTGATCAGAAATCCCAAATATTCAACTTGGGCAGCTCCCATCACTGATTTGGAGACATTTATTCGAAGTCCATATTGCTGGAATCTTTCAAATACCATTTTTAGGTGTTCACTGTGTTCCTCTTCAGTAGATGAGGCAACAAGTACATCATCAAGATACGGGAAAACAAAGTCGAGTCCATACAGTACTTCAGTAATGAAACGTTGGAAGGTTGAAGGAGCATTCCTCAGTCCAAAACTCATAGTATTGAACTCATACAAGCCAAATGGGGTGGTGATGGCAGTTTTTTCTTTGTCTTCCTCAGCAATTGGTATCTGATAATAAGCCTTTACTAGATCTATCTTGGAAAATATTTTTTATCCTTCAGGATGTGATTAAAGTCCTCAATTCTAGGAATTGGATATCGATCTGGTATTGTCTGTGCGTTGAGTCGCCTGTAATCGCCACATGGTCTTAATGTGCCATCCTTTTTATTTACTAAATGCAATGGACTTGCCCATTGAGATTTTGAGGGTCTAATAATGTCGTTGTCCAGCATAAATTGGAATTCTTGCTTCGCCAGCTTCAACTTATCAGGGCTAGTTGTCTTGCCTTCGAATAAACCGGTTGGCCAGTTGTTAGGATGTGGTGCTTTACTTCATGTTTAACAACTCTGTTAACCAAGTTTGGCTTGGTTAAATCAGGATACAACTTAAGCAGGTTGAAATATTTGGAGGCTCTATTGACTGTGCTGAGATCATTATTTTCTTGGATGGTAGCAACTTCTCCTTTAATTGAAAGATTTGTTACTCCATCGATTAATTTCCTGTTGTGCAGATCTATCAGCAACTGGAATTTTTGAAGGAAATCAGCACCTATGATTCCTCGCTCAACTTTGGCAATAATAAACGGCCACTGAAATGGGCGTCTTAGGCCTAGGTCCAGCGTGAGAATTTTTAGACCATATGTTGGAATTTCAGTGCCATTAGCAGCATACAGTTTATATTGAGAGGCTTGGCACTCACCTTTCGTTTTTGTCCAAGGGAGGATCGAGACGTCTGCTCCACTATCCACAAGGAATTGACATCCGGTTTCTCTGTCCTTGACAAATAACCGGAATTTGCGGCCTAAAATATCGGCAGCAGGACTCGCCGCGGCGTCTACTGCTGGTATTCGTTTCCCGGCTCATTGAAACTGCACGGCTGTACGCATTTACCAGGAGGCACTTCTTCCCGAATCGGAAATGGTAGAAGCAATATCGTCCCTGAGGATTGTAGCGGCGCCTTGATTTGCTGCGCCTTCTACTCCTCTGATGGTGATGAGGGCTAGAGCTCCGAACTTTTCGTTGTAGCTTCAAAGAGGCAAGTTGTTCTTCCAGACTTACTAATTTAGAGAGGTTCATCCACTCTTAGGGAATTTTTCTGAACCACTGCAGCATCAATTGTTCTTGGTGCCATTTCCACGATCTTGTTAGCCATTGCGCTATTTTGTCATTTTCCAGTAAAAAAAAATCCAGGGTCACCAGTTATTAGGTGCTTGCTTCATAGCACTCTAAATAATACTCAAGTGTGTTGAGTTTTCATTTAATTCAAACATTAAACTTTATCAAAATCTACTGGAATTTTATTCTGCGTGTTCATTCCACGGCGGCAAACATAGATCTACACGTATGCCACGTTTTTAGTATTTTATACAGTTATGCTGCAGTTAAGCATAATACAATCGATACGACTACATGAGTAAAGAAAAATATAAAAACAGAAATATAAATTATGAAAACCATTTTAAAAATTAACAGAATTTAAATGCATTTATATAAAATAAGTTTAACAATTATTATTTAAGTTTAACATTTATTTGAATAGAATTAATTTCTATCTTGCCCATATCCGTTTAGCGAATTCGAAAAACAGTTGACAGGTGCAGCCATCTAGCGAGAGAAAATCTCTACAAAAACTGTCCTTTACATATCTATATGTATAATTCTTCTGTGCGTGTGTATGTGACTGAACTCCCCCTAAACGGCTGGACCGATTTAGATGATATGTTTAGTGAGGGTTCAAGTAGAGATTTGAGAATGATTTGGATTCACAATTAGGTGCTATATTGCAATTAGTTAAAAATGCGCCAAAATTATGTAAGGGCACACGATTGTTCATAAAAAAAATTATAGGCAATATTCTTGAGGCCACTATTTTGAGCGGCGAACTTCAAGGTGAAGTAGTACTTCTACCACAGATCCCAATGATTCATTCAGACTCACCTACCCATTCAAATGTTTGCAATTTCCAGTTCGCTTGGCATTTGCTATGACCATTATTAAGTCACAAGGTTAAACAATGACAATTTGTGGCTTAGATTTAGAAAACCCTTGCTTTTTTCGCACGCTTAATTGTAGGTTGCATGTCCGAGGTTTGGTAAACCATTACATTTGTTTGTTTATACCCCTCAAGGATTAACCAAAAACATTGTACATTCAATTGCATTATGATAAATTTATTTTTTATGCATTAAAAAAAATATACCTGTTATGAAAATAGCTCGAGTTTTATCTTTTTTACCCTTAATCAAAACAAGTTTTATTCAGAATAGATTCTATATTCAACTTAGTTCATAGTAAATACATACTCACAATCGATAGGCTAAATTGTGGTAACTGTAACATGTGATGATGTCAGGTATTGTAATAACTTTCTTTGTAAAAAAAGTTAATCAAAACGGTCCAGATTGTAACAACTTATTCAAAAAAGTTTGTAATTTTCGGATTTAAGACGTGTGAACAGGACAACGTCTGTCGGATCGCTAGTACATTATAAAATTCAAAGAAAAAAATTAAGGCTTTGGCTTGAAAATTTAACTTGTAGTCAACACATGTCAAAGAGCAATCTTTTGCTAAACTAAAAAATTTTCTTGTGAATGAATTTAAATGAAAATGTGAATTGCATTGTTACAAATTATATGATGGATCGCATTTTCCAATTGAACAAAAACTATAAGGCAATATTTTCCAAAAGAGAAAACTAAGCATGAATGGATAAAAAAAATCCTTTCAAGTACTTCGATAAATCAGAATGTTTTTCAGTGAAGGAGAGGGAATAAAATCTATCAATAGATTCGATGTTAAAACCTAAATTTAAGCAAGAACATACAGAATACAAAGAAAATTATCACATTCTTTTTTGACTAAAAATATTTTATAAAAGCCCTTTCCGAACTCTAACCACTATCTGTAAAAAAATCGTCTGCTGATCAAATATTTTAGTTGTATAAATTATTATTTTCCATTTTGAAACTATGCATCTTGCAATGAAAGTTTATTCTATTGTTTAGAATTTTCAGTTTAAGTTTAATTCTTTCAAACTCAAAATAGTAAATATGGTTCAATGCATGTTTGGCCTCAGTCATTCTGTTCCGAAAGGTAGATTAGGTTATTTGTGGAATTTACCTTTTAGGTTTTATTGAAACTATTTCTTTATAATTAGAATTATAAAAAGACTTTAATTTGACATCCATATATTTGTTCTGCAATTTAGAATTCTTAATTTGATAATGATTATTAACTAAAAGCTTGAATGCTTGTAATGACAGTTGATTGTATATATTTAAATATTTTGCTTCTATTATATCAGGAGAGAGATATTGACATCTCTCTCTTTCAACCTTTAAAAAGCCTTTTTTACTGTTTCTGTTGCTTACAAATGTATGTTGATGAATTCGTAGAAGATACCACTACCATTGCATCTTAAGGTATCCGACTACCCTAAAACCATGATTTTTTTCAAAAATTGACAATTTTTTCTGACTTTATTTTATAGACCATTTTATTAGCTTAATAACAATACCAAGTATTTTATTTTCCCTCCACTAGAACAAAAACTACAAGTGTTTTAGTAAAAGCAAATGCCATAACTTTACACAAGATGTCAATCTTTAAAATGCGTTTTACTCGAAATGTGTTTTTTTTTCGAAAAACTCAAACGGGGACAGTGATTGCTCAAAAAGTTTTGAAAATAATTAGCTGAATTTTTTTGCTTATGTTCTGCATAACAGTAGAAGTGTTTTGATCTTCAGATTTATCAATAACTATTTTATTTCAAAATTTGCAGTCCTTTATGTGAATATAGTCAATGTTTTTTTAAGCAATTTCGTATAATCACTAAGATAAAGTGCTCTAGTTTTTGTAAAAACTAAAATATCTCTTATCCTGAAGGTCACTTCAAACAGGAATAACAAAATAACACATCAAAATTGAAAAATTGAGAATTTGTTCATAAAATCTTTGTGTACAGAGCGGGCCCCGTTTATGTAATTTTTCGTACATTTTTACTAGTTTTTTCCCATTTTAATAATAATAATTTTTTTTCTTTTACCAATTTTAGGATTTTTCCTTAAAATATACTAAATAAACATAAAAATCACAAAAAAATCTCCATATCTTCTTTTTTTTCAAAAAAAAAGTTGTCGCAAGTAGTGGGATACCTTAAATTGTCTATTATTTTGTAGCATTCTAGGAACAGCAAAAAAAAAAAAAAAAAAAAAAAAAAAAAAAAATTAAGTGCAAGAACGATTATGTACTGATTATATCCCCAAAGCTTTTTTTTTGTTTTCGGATACCGTTTCCTCTTAGAAAGCTGACGTTTTTATTGTGTCTTTGTATACCGTAGCCGCTAAGGAAGCTGATGTATTTACTGTGTCGACATAGCTCTATCTTGTCTTCGAAAACTATTTCGAATTGCTAAATATTTACAGCTGTGCTTCTTAAAGTTTCAATATTTGCGATCCAACATTCAATAATGATTTTCATCGCCCTCCCCCTCCATACAATAACAATGTATTTAATTCAATAATACACTTTGACACTAAAGCTACAATATACAATTTTACATCTTAAGGACCATCGGTGTATATAATCGTCTCACTCAGTCAAAGCGTTAATTGCCCCGGATGTATACATAAATCAGTGACGTATATAGACCTCTCTCATGTGGGGGGAGGGGTTACAATCTAAAAAAAAGATGAAAGCGCCGATGAGTAACCTCTGTGGTAAAAATTAAAAATCTGTTGTTTTATAGGAGGGGGGGTCGATATCCAACCCCCTCCCCCTTTGTATACGCCATTGACAAAAATAAGGCTTGATTGTGAAGTGAATTTAGCAGGGTTAACACAATTTAATGACTAGATTTTAAAAATTTATATTTTCGAAACTATTACTCACGATACAATAAGTCATACACGAAATTAAAGAAAAACACACCAAATTCCCCCCACTGTTAATGAGTATATGGTAACAAATCCATAGAATGTTGTAACTGTGTGTGTGAAATCCAAAAAGAGAGACAACAATGAGAAGAGTATTTCGTTTTAGGATGCCGCGTTGCGTGGTTAGACATTCTTCACTACAACACGGTTGAATTAAATAACAATAACATTTATTAACTTTAAAGATTAAATGAGCAATTAAGAGGTAAACTTCTAAAAACTACAACACATGGTGAATCAGGCACGCTACAAGAATAACAGATCAATTCAGTTCAGTTTTGGAGTCGTTATGTTGAGCTGTAAGGTCGCTGCATACTCCCCTTCCAGTGTCAACGATACCTAGTTGGAAGATGAACTTTGCGATCAGAACGTGTAGATGGCTGGGTAGACGTTGAAGCTGTTGGATCAGATTCCACAGTAGCAGGTGTTGAAGCTGTTGCATTAGGTTCCACAGTAGCAGGTGTTTCATTCTTAGTTTGAGGTAGTTGCAAGTCCTCAGTGTTAAGAAAGAAGGCAGGTTTGCATCTATCAATAGATACAGATACCCGTTTACCATTGATGTCAAGGAAAAACACTTTATCCTTCCTTTGTAAGACTTTGAAAGGGCCATCATAGGGTTGTTGAAGTGGACGACGTAACATGTCTCGACGAAGAAAAACATGTGTTGCTTCCAACAATCCTGGATGGATAAAAACTGGACGTTTGCCATGGTGTTTTGGTGATTTAGGGTGAAGTGATTGCATGTGAGACTTAAGTTTCGAAACAAAATTCACAACATCATCGTCTGGCTTGGAAGAGTCAAACATCTCCCCTGGCAGTCGAATAGTGGTTCCAAAAACTAATTCAGCTGGGGTACACAGAATATCTTCTTTAAGAGAAGCTCGTAGACCTAGTAAGATGATAGGGAGTACTTCTGTCCAACGCTCAGTAGCATGGCATTTGATTGCACTTTTCAATGGGCGGTGCAATTCTTCGATCATCCCATTAGCTTGAGGGTGGTATCCAGTTGTACGACACTTCTGAACACCAAGTAGTTTGCTAAGAGCTTTGAAGAGCGAGGACTCAAACTGCCTGCCCCTGTCGGTTGTGAGAATTGCAGGAGTTCCAAAGCGAGACACCCAAGAGGAAAAGAAGGCCTCAGCCACAGTCTCAGCAGTTATGTCTTTGAGAGGTTGGGCCTCTGGCCATTTCAAAAAACGGTCAATCATTGTCAGGCAATAGGTGTGGCCATTTGATGGAGGTAGAGGTCCAATGAGATCCAGATGAACATGATCAAAACGTTGGGAAGGTTCTTGAAATGATGAAAGAGGTGATCTAGTATGACGATGAATTTTGGATTTTTGGCAAGCTAGGCAGTGTTTTGCCCACTTAGCTACATCTGATGAGATTGATGGCCAAACAAAACGCTGCTTCATCAAATGCACTGATCGACGTATGCCAGGATGGGATAAATTATGCATAGCAGAGAAAACATCTTGGCGATGCTGTTTTGGGATGTAGGGTCTGGCTGTGCCCGTTGATAGATCACACATAATTTCAGTAGACGAATTGGGAAAAGTTACCTTTTTGAGTTCCAAGGAAGTTCAGATGCTATTAGGGTGTGAAGCTCCTGATCAGTCTGTTGTGTCTCAGCAATACAGTCATAGTCAATTTGACTTGGGAAGGTGATTGCAGAAACACGAGAGAGAACATCAGCAGCAATATTGTCAGATCCTGGAATGTGTACAATATTTGTGGAATGTGTACAATATTTGAGATGAAATCCAGCTGACGGATCTGCCGTGGAGAACACTTGTCACTTTTTGCCTAAAAGCATAAGTGAGGGGCTTGTGGTCAGTAAACACTGTGAAATCTCTAGCTTCCAGCATATACCGAAAGTGTCGGATAGCCGAGTAGATAGCAAGGAGTTCACGGTCGTAGGCATTGTAAGACTTTTCAGATGAAGTAAGTTTTCTGGAAAAGAAAGCCAATGGCTGTAGCTCGGAGTCAACAACTTGGTGAAGTGCACCTCCTATGGCATAATCAGAGGCGTCCACATGAAGAGCAAGCGGGGCAGAAGGTGAAGGATGAGCAAGAAGTGCAGCATCAGCAAGAGCTTGTTTACACCTCTGAAATGCTGTAATTGCCTCAGAAGACCAGTTTAAAGGCTTTGAGTCCTTCTTACCTTTAGAACCTTTTAAAAATTCACTTAAAAGATACTGTTGTTCAGCTGCTTTGGGCAAGAAACGTCTATAAAAATTTAACAGTCCTAAAATTTTCTCAGAGAGCCAACAGTCTCTGGTTGTTTGTAATCAAGAACTGCTTGAACTTTGTCAGGCAATGGCTTAATGCCATCAGGAGTGATAAGGTGGCCAAGGAAAATGAGTTCAGTCACACCAAATACACATTTAGAGATATTTAGTTTTAAACCATATGAGCTCAGTCTTTGGAATATAGTTCTTAAGTGAGAACGATGCTCCTCAGCATTTTCTGAGTAACACAAAATATCATCCAAGTAGACAAAACAAAAAAGGAAGTCCTCTTAGTACTTCATGCATGAATCACATAATGGTTTGTGGTGCATTCACAAGGCCAAAACACAAATGGGTATATTCGTAAAGACCCCATGGAGTTGTTACAGCTGTCTTAGGAATATCACACTCAGCTATAGGGATTTGGTGGAATGCCTTAAAAATGTCTATTTTGGAAAATATCCTCTTGCCATGTAGTGCATGAGCAAAGTCATTCAAATAAGGCATGGGGTAGCTGTCGAGCTCAGTAACAGAATTCAGCTGCCTGTAATCCCCAACAGGTCTAACTGTAGAGTCAGATTTGGGCACAACATGAAGAGGAGAACTCCAGGGACTTTTGGAAGGTCTAATAATGCCTTGAGCAAGAAGAAATTCAAATTCTACATTCACTGCATCATACAGTTTAGGGTGTAGCCTTCTAGGCCTGGCAGTGACTGGTGGGCCAGTAGTAATAATATGGTGGACTGTGCCATGTGATGCTGATTTGGAAATTAAAGAAGGGTTGCTGAGGTCTGGATATTCCGATAAGATGTTTTTAAAACTAATGTTTGCCTCTACAGTGAGGATTGAGGGCTGTACAATATTTGAAAAACACAAGGAGTGAAAAGAGAAGTTTCCACATCCACCAACCTTTTTTTTCTTAAGGTCGATTAAAAGGTTGAAGTGCTTTAGAAAATCAGCACCAATTATAGGAGATGATACATCAGCAATTATGAAAGTCCAGATAAAAGGTCGCCTCAGACCCAGGTTCAGTTCTTTACGGACCATACCATAGGCTGGAATTTTGGTATTATTAGCAGCAAAAATAAGGAGAAGTTAGACTGAGGTGATTTATTCATAGTTGGAGAAGGTGAGATGACACAGATTTCACTTCCAGAGTCTATGAGAAATTTCTGGCCAGACTTGCGGTCTAATAAAAATAACCGGCTGGTATGTTGCGAGGGCTCTGCCATTCCAGCTATGACAGAGCTTACTCGTTTTTTTGCACAAATGCACAAGGTGAAACACACTTGCGGGCCTGCTCTTTATAACGGCGATGATAGTAGCAGATGCCACTTCCTCTATTGACACTCCTAGAGCGTGAATGTGATCTCCGGCGGTCAGAACTATATCGTTGGTGGCGAGAGGAATTGCGCTCTCTTGTCAGTTCAGCAACTTGTAGAGACAGCTCTTGGATCTGCCTGGCGAGAGAGTCCATGGTTGGCTGAGCACTGCATGAAGATGACTGGGATGGTGGAGGAACAGTTGTGGCCGCACAGATAGTCGAGGACGCACCAACAACCTCAGAAACCTTATCAGCGATGATAGCCAGTTTATCCAAAGGCTCTGAGGATGCAGACAAAACAGTCTGGATATGTGGTGGCATTCTTTGAAGCCACAAACTTTGCAGAAAGTCATCCTGGAGTTGGCCATTAGACAGCTCTTTCATTTTTCGCAACAGGTGGCTGGGCTTCTCATCTCCTAGCTGAAGGTCAGTAAGCAGTTTCTTAATTTTTTGAGTCTCCGAGTCGCTAAATTGGGTGATGAGCCGCTGCGAGAGAGTGTGATATTTGTCACTGTTCGGAGGGCTTAACACAATGTCCGACACGTAGGAGAGAGTTTCAGCATCCAGGTTCGCAACCAAAGCAGAATACTTAGTATCATCACTGGAGATACCACTGAATGTGAATGCATGGTCGCATTGCGCAATCCATAGACGAACGTTGGATTTCCAAAACGGTGGCAGCCGCAACGCAATACGAGCGACTTCAACGGTTTCACTAGTCATATTGTTGAATAAGCAGGAAGCGAAACGAATCTCCGAGCAGATGCTTCAAGTGGCCTTGAGGAGAAGGAGAAAAAAAATCTTTCGCTACATACTGATCATCCGTAGTAGAAGAATTTGTATTGCATTCGCCAGTAGAACAGAATAGCTTACGTGTTTTTAAGTCCAAAAGGGGTCACCACTGCCGCGTTGCGTGGTTAGACATTCTTCACTACAACACGGTTGAATTAAATAACAATAACATTTATTAACTTTAAAGATTAAATGAGCAATTAAGAGGTAAACTTCTAAAAACTACAACACATGGTGAATCAGGCACGCTACAAGAATAACAGATCAATTCAGTTCAGTTTTGGAGTCGTTATGTTGAGCTGTAAGGTCGTTGAAAGGATATACAAGGAATTTTTTCGCTTAGTTCTGTGCATTTAAAAGTTGATACTTAAAAAAGCACCAAGTCATTCTGCTGTGGTATCGACAATTTAAAGATACAGGTTGCTTCAGTGGCATACTTAGACTTCCTTTATGGGAGGGGTTATACTCGTATTTATATAAAAAAAAACGTAGTCTAAAGCATGGAAGCGTAATTTTTATACCAAGAATTAAAAATCTGTTGGTATATGTGAGGGGTTTAACCCCCCTACCCCATCTTTGTTTACAACACTGGGTTGCTTGTGCAAAAGAAAAGCAATGGCCGCCCATGTGTCTTGGAAGAAATGATGGCGAGGATGAGGCAGAGTCTGGTTCGAAGTCTACGACAGGCTGCTGCACGTGAACGTTGACTTCTCCAGAAAGTGGTATCGTAAATGTTTCGAAATATACTCATAGTTGGAGAGATATTTAGCTGTGAACTACGCTATTTGTCGGTTTGATTTTAGTGTTCATATAAAAGAGAAATTGAAAAGTGAAGATTGTTCAGACGAAGCAACCTTCCATTTATCAGAAAAAGTCAACCATCATTTTGTTAGGGTATGGGGAATTGAAATTGTGCAATTTCAGGAGATTTACCCCCCCCCAAAAGCAGGGGTTAAAGTTGAATAAGTGGTGGCTTTTGATTTGGTGGCTCTTGTTAACTTTTATTCCAAGTAGAATGTAAACACAATTGTAAACTTTTACAAGTTATGATAGCCAGTGGCATACACAAGGGAAGAGTTTGGGGGTTCACATCCCTACAGCAGACCAACGGATTTTTAATTTTAGGATAGAGATTACCCTTCCTCGGTTTCATCTAAGTTTTGTTAAAGAGGTTTTACCCTCTCTATAAAAGTATGTGTATTCATTCCACTGAGGTGGCCATAGTAGCCAAGTGGTCATGGCTGCGAAACCGTTGGTAGCATTGTTTCTAGTGAGTGATAGTAGTAGCTACTAAAATGGTGTAAGTGGTAAGATGTTTGTAAAGTCAGTCGATGCTTAAAGTTCATATGCTGTATGTTGTGCGAATTTGAAACACACGGTCTCATCTTCGTCACTTGACAGGCCAGCGTAACCAATCAATCAATCAGTTCATAAGTCGTTAAAGCGTAATAAAAACATGAATCTATCACAAGAAGGGGATCATATATATATATTTATATATATATAGCCTTTGTTGCTCCATATCCCACAAAACCTGAACTGAACTATCACAAGAGACGTCAGGTGCAAAATCCTCTCTCACTTTCGAATATGAAAGCTTGAATTATTTTTTTCCAATATAATTAGTTGGAAGATTTTAGAATAAAAAGAACTCACACACACATATATCATTACGAATCCTGCCAAATAAAAAAAGTGATGTTGTATATTTATTCCCTATTTAAATTTAAATTTTGCTAAAATGCTGGAAAGCTTTAGTAGGAAACGAAAATTTTAATTGTACTTTTGATTTATATACCTATTTGTAATACCGTTATAATTAATTGAAAAGAATTCTAGCCGCCTCATATTCGAATAATCATGAGAGCTGTATCTTTCGTATCACGGTTAGTATTTGAATTTAAAGGAAATGTTTCTAAAAATGCTATATGCTTAGGAGATGCTGATAATGACAATGTAAGTAATGTATTTTCACATCAGTTTTGTTAATGGAATAATTTTATTATTGAATTAATTATTTGATATTTTAGAAACTAAGTTTTGAATTTAATTTTTATTTTAAAGAATGTATTATGTTTTTTTAGTTCTTTGATGGTATAATTTGTAGGTACTTACATATTATACCGTCGACTAATTTCGCCAAATTAAAAGATGTTGCCACTTTAAAGACTTCACCAAATTCTTTCATTATTATTGTGTTTGAACCTGCAGTGGAGCTGTTTCCCACCATTGGCTGTATTTCACAATATTTGGCAATGTCTTTTGATTTGACAAAATTGGTTGATATAATATACAATTATAGTGCTTTTTAAATATATCCTGGGTGTGGCAGCAAATTGAGGGTTGTTTGACAAAATTGAAGTGTAGTGAAATTGAAGTCTTTTTTTTCACAGTTTTGCTCCTGTAATGCATGAACAATTTGTGAATCTAGTAGACTTTGAAATGAAGATCTTTATGTGAGATATGTTGAATGGGCTGTAGTCTGGTGTGCTTGCATATTGTCACAACCTATTGGCTACATTATATGAAACGAAGCTCACGATCGCCAATTTAGCGCATATGACACATGCGAAATTGGGGTTGGCGAGTTATCTTGAACATTGGCAACTGTTGCGATAATACATAACTATCCAATCTGAAAGTGCAAGTGGCAGAGAATGAGTACCCATAGAGCAGAATTGATTATTCAATAACCTCTTTTGGTGCTGCTACATTCTTGGATGTATACACTGTTTTTCCATTACCACCTTTCACATTTACTGTTGAACCAGTGGCCCCACAGTTTTGTACCTTGTTCTTGATGGCATGAGTTGATGGAACAGCATTTTTTTGGATGAATTTTGAACTCTCTTCATAATTCATGCTGATTGATCAGGTAACAGCTGCCATGTTTATAAAATGTTTGGTACTTATGTTTTATCATCACTGCAGTTAAATTTATGCCATGTGAATCATGCCATTTTCAACAAAATCTGATCAATTTATTTTTTTTTTCCTAATGAAACACTAAGAATCTTTTTTTTTTTGTTTTGATATCATGGCATGGTTTATGTGACGTAAATTTTGCTGCGGTGATGATAATATGTTAGTACCCAGGGCGAGCTCCAGTAGTTTTGCTGTCCCTGCCAAAAATAGAAAATGCTGCCCCTCTTTCAAAAGCAAAAAATTATAATAAAAAGGATAAATTGTTCATATAAACACACATATATATTATTTTAAGTCCAATACAAAACAATTCAAAATTTAGGATTAATTACCTGTTTTTATTTCAAATGAGTTAAGTGTAAGAGAAGGAATTGCCCACTTCATCAGGGCAATTTCTTCTAAAAGTTTACTGATGGTGGGGATCGCAAACACTTATTTTAACTTATAATAACTATACTCAAGACTAAAGTAAAAGATCTCATGTGACTCTCTATCTACAAAAACTCTTATTGCCCTTATTCCCTTTTGGATAGTTGAGACTGGATGCCGTATGGGTGAAAGGAATGTCGGTTGTGACCATGCTCGGGGATGGGGAGAATGTTACTAGTGAATGGAGTGTAAACTTATCAAAATATATGATTGAACCTATACTCCCACTTCTAACTCTTTTAAGTTTCAACATAAAAGAAAACTGACATTAAACATACAGAGTACAAAATAAAGAAGTAAGATATACGTTAAACAAAATACCAAATTCACACCCAATAATATTTCAGAAAATATATCAAATTTTTTGTAACAAAAAAATATGTTTCAAATTTTATCCAAATGCCACCCTTAGAATTTGGTGCCCCAGGCTGGGGTCTGGTCTCTAGAGCTGCCCCTTAAGTACTAAATGCTTTTATAGCATAAACACATAACTCCTGTTTACTGCTCCATTGTAACCAAAAATACTTTAAAATGTTCCACTAGATGACAATAGCATCGCTCTCTTCACTCCAGCCAAACTGAAAGAGGTGCTGTTGTAAAATTTCTCAATTCACTGCTGTGTGCTGCATTTCTACTCTGACACATATCTCTATGTTAAAAATTAAAAACCTGTTGGTCTATAGGAGAAGTTTTATCCCTCAAACCCCACCTTTGTGTATGTTCCTGAATGATGCTGGAATGAACAAATGCATTTGAATTATATGCTTTATATTTTTTTACTACTTTATAGGATTATGAATTGGCTATTGGTAACCTTCATGGAGACATGGCTATTTTCAAAGGAGATCATACTCATCCTTTTTTTGAAGCTCATGATTTAGGAATGGTATTTGAAAATAATTTTTTTAAATCTAAGTATTATTATAATTACTATTATTTTCAACTTAGCCTTAATTAAGAATTAAAAAAAGGAGTTTTAACTATATAGACATAACTAAGTAGCTAATCAGGGAAATTAGTTGCTTTATGAATGGATTGAAAATGGATACTTGCATATTAATGTCACCACAGCAAAATTTGTGCCATGCAAATCATGCCATGTTCCACCAAAATCTGACCGATTAGTCTTTTTTTTCAAATAAAAGTAAAAATATTTTTGTTTCGATATCATGGCATGATTTGCATGACACAAATTTTGATGCAGTGATGCTAATGCACAAGTTCCTAAAAATGTTTCCTTATGCTAGAAATTGCATTGATTCAGTTGAATTATAATGTATATTAGGAATTGGAATAGCTATATGTGACAAACATTTTTTTGTGTGGTTTCTTTTGTGCTGCTTGTATTTATTTTTGTTCTGTGATTTTTTTTTCTTTCTATTTCAGCTACTTTTATTTGTAATTGTTCTCAGGATCACTTTTAAGTTTTTCAAAAGTTTCTTAAATGATTAGTAAAGAAAATAGTTTTAATAATTTTCTGCAGAATTTGCTGGAAATTATGATTTTGTCTCTGATAATGTCTCTTTTGTTGCTTGTTTTTCCAATCTGCTATTTTATGTATCTTATTTTCCATTGGTTTTGGGGTTATAATGATCAAATTTAATTCATTTTATTTTTAGAAAGGCTATTTAATGTTTGAGAAATATGGTAAATTATCTTTTTTACTGCAATATTTTTCAAAAAATTCAAAACTTTTTGATTATGTATTTAAATAATTTTTCTGTATTGAGTTAATGAATAGCTTATATTGATTTTGCAGATAATGGTGATTGTTATTGGTGATGTTTTAAATGAAGGAAAGGTAATATATACATTATTTGTGTGTGTATGTTTTTCAAATTATTCTTTTTAGCATTGTAGCTGTCTTCTAAATTTAATTAGTTATATAATTAAGTACAGAAAATCTAATTAGTATATATTTAATCGAAATGAAACTTGGAACAAATCATAGAGATATAATTTTCAATACTTTTAATAAAACTCATTTTATAAAGTTGTTAAATGATTCCTTTTTCAGAATAGTACAATTTGTATAAGTGGGGAAGGATTATGTAGCATATTCGAAATAAAAAATGAAAATTTATTGGTAAGTTTTTCTTACTAAAATTGCTTTAGATTTGTTATGTTGTGTTTTAGAAACTATTTACAGTATATATTTTACTTATAATAATTTAAAAGAGGATTAATTGAGGATTATTAATAATTTTTAGTGGGGAAGAATAATTTATAATTTTTTTTTTAAAAAAAGGTAGACATTTTTGTTTTGGTACTGATGAACTATCACTTCTTCATTGATACTTTTGTGCATTTGAATATTTTACTTCACAATGTTTTAAGAATTATATACATAGACAACCTCCCCCCCTCTCAAAACACATATTCTGATATTTATATGATGTAGGATTTTATTATTAGGTAGAGTAATATGCAATTTTTTTCTAAGGTGAAAATAATTATAATTTTACATTTGAAATTAATTTTTTATGTGAAAATTAATTCCTAATTTCTAAAATTGTAATGAATGGTAAAAAGATGGACAATAGTGCGCACTCTTTTGGCCATGTGAACACATGTGAAGTCTGCGTGCCAGCTCGGTGAAGAAAGCGGATGCCAATGTCTGACAATGCAAATCTCTCGCTATTTCTATAATATTAACTGTTTGATATAATTGTAACTGTGCTCAATTTGAATGTGAATGAGTTTTAAATTTAGAAATGATGAATTAAAGTTGATTTGAGCTAACCACCGAGGAAATTGAGTGCAGTTTATGAGTGACACCTGATTGTGGGGTTGAGGATCCAATGAATCATTTTTAAATTACAAAATTAAATTAGGATATTACAAGATTGAAAAGAAGATGGTCTCAAAATCAATTGCTTATCAAAAAATTTGGCTTGGAAATGGGGCCAAAGAATTCCAAAAGGTTATAAATGGTGCCTTGCGTTTGTAAGAAGATTGGTTGTTTTGCATCCCCATCAGTTCTGAGAACAGAAGAATCCATTTTCACTGGGGCAGTGATCATTGAGATTGAAGCATGGATCAGTAGGTGACTGTTCTCTTTGCAGATGAATATTTTCTACTGGGAAATTTGATATTTTGGATTGTGTATTTCCTATCAGTTCTGAGAACAGGAGAGTCAATTTCCAATATGAAAATAAGTATTTAAATTTTAAAAGAAGGATTCAATATTTAAAACTGTAATGAGGCAGATTTATTGTAAAAGGGAAAAAAAATTGAATTATTGCAATATGATTTGCTACTGAAAGCCAACACATGACTAGTCCAATATCCAATGTCCACTAAAGTTTCTATTTATATCAATTGAAGTAATCTATCATGCTTCATCATTTTGAGTGAAAACGATACACTTGGCTGTAAAAAATTTTTTTGTTAACATTCACATTGAAACTAGACAAAATTAATATCACTCCAAATGGTTCAAAAGAGAACAAATTTTTGTGTGAATGCATTAATTAGCTCAATATAATTAATTTTGCTTCTGAAAAGAATTTCCTTATTTTTGATGTAGTTTTTTTCTCATATGATATAAGTTTTAAACTTCATGAAATTAAATTTAGAAGTTAGAATCGTGAGTTATTGAAAAATGGGTTTCTTAATGTTAATCAAGTTTCTGAAATATTTGATGAAATAAAATTTTCTACTCAATATCTTTCAAATATTTAATCATCATTTGATTTATAAAATTTTTTCCAATTCTAAAAATGGCAGAAATAAATAAAAGAAGTGATATTGTTATATTTAAAATACAAGTTATCAATTATAAATATGGGAACAAAATAAGTTATAGGAAAAAAAAAATTTAAGATACTTGAATTCCATCAGTTAAAAAATCTTTGAATTCAAATTTCTATGCAAATTTATGCAATTCAATATTTAAAGACATATTCAAAATCGAATTTATGATAAATACCCTTGCTTATGGAGTTGTGTATTAATTTATAATATATAATTATCAATCCACTTATCACCCAGTGTTTAAAACAGGCAATACATGAATAATTTGCAAGATCTATCTAGAAACCTATCTAGAAATCTCTGATTCCAACCTTCCCCCAAAGGAATTTGAATTTAGGCCTTGTAGATTATTTTCTGTTGAATTATACAAAAGATTATATTTTTAATGAGAAAATTCTGTTTCAAAATTTGATTCAGTAACCCATCAATTTTCTTATTTAGTACCCTCTGAACTATTAAGAGTGATATCAGTTTTATTTATCTATGATCAAAATTGTGAAAGCTATTGAGAATGTCTACATTATAATATATATAAGACTGTATATATATGCAATTTGAAAGCTCCTAAAATTGAGACATACTGCAATTTTAAGTTGTAAGATTTTGTTAATCAAATTACTATGTAATCTGCAAGATTGTTAATAGTAAACTTTGTTAATTTTTTAAAAAAATTACAAGTTTGTAAAAAAAAAACTCATTTAACTACCTAGTTATAAAGGTTTTTTTTTAAAAAAAAATAATTCAAGGATGAATAGTAGTATTAAAAATTGAACATGTAACTACCCTTTCCTTAGCTTCCTCCCATATTAACAGCAGAAAGACTTTCACACCCCTTCTAGAGAGTTGAACAATATTCAATGATGGCCAAGCTTCTGTACCATAAGGACATTCAAGCATATGCTCCGATCCTTTTAATTCTGATCTAAATGTTTGTCCTCTAGTTATGTATGTAAATGTTGGTTTTGTTTAACAAACATGTTTTAATTAACTAATGGACTTCAGTTAAGAACCCATTTCCTATGTGTCCCTTTATTACTCATTGGGTCACCCCTCATAAACATATATAATGTTTGTTCATGCTTGTCGCAAAAACCGTGCGCCAGACGGCGCTGTTTGTGTATATCTAGTTACTATGTGTTTAGATGAATAAAAATAGAGAGTGGTTTTACAGTCCATGTGTGAGATGTGTTATTGAGCTATCCCGGGTGTAGAGATCAAACATTTTGGTCTGTCGAGCCGGAGTTCAACAAGCAACTATGGTTTTGTGCTTTATTAGTTGAGTATTTGGTGGTGAAATTTGTGAATAGGTGAGTGTTTCTATTTTTAATGATGATTTTAGGAGTTATTTGGTTGTGTTCGCTAAAGTTGGTGTTAATAGTTGAATAGTTTTAACGGATATCATGGTTGAAATTAGTGTTTGTAGATTTTGTGTTGATTGTGATATTCTTGTTGTGTGTTTTTGTATACTTCCCTATTCTCAATAGTGTAATTTAGGTGCTTTCAGTTCCGAGTAGTGCGTTTAGTTCTGAGGTTGTGAATAGCATATTACAAATGCTTTTTGGTTGAAAATAGTGTATATTGTGTAGATGTTGTGACAAAATAAGTTTAAAAATGGCGTTGAAATTAAATCTAAAGAAAGACGAGCTTATCTCGGTTGCTGTGGAAATGGGTTTGGTGATTCCTAGCAAAGCTAAAATAATAGATTTAAAAAAGTTAATTGAATCAAGTGCCGCGTATAAAAATGATATTGAATTTGTGCGTAGTCTTGTTGAAAATGCTTTAGAGAAAAGTAAAGAGGCTGAGAAAAATGAGCGTGAGGCTGAAATTCAATTAGAAAAAATTAAATTATCTCAGATTGAAAAACAATTAGAATTGGAGAAGGTTAGGAAGGAATCCGAAAAAATTCTCAATCTCTTGAAAGCGGAGAACCAGGCTCCATAACTGATAAATTGGAGAGTTTGGTAAAAAGCATTAAAACTTTGACAATTCAAGTACCGGTTAGGTCAGAGTCCTTTAATTTATTTTTTCATTCTTTAGAAAAGGCATTTCAAATCAAATCCGTGCCTGATGAGCTAAAAGCCGAAATTCTATTAAATATTTTAGGAGAAAGAGTCAATAATTTGCTAACATATGTGAGTCAAGAGGATTTAAACAATTATGTTAACATTAAAGAATTAATATTAAGAGAGTTTGAACCCACGCCTCAAGAATGCCTGAGTAACTTTAAAAAGGCTCGTAAACTACCATCCGAAAACTATGTTCAGTTTGCTTCTCACTTAAGTGCAACTTTCGATTATTATTGTCAGTTGCGTAAAGTTAATGAATTCCGCTCTTTGTGTGATCTAATAATTTCAGATAAAATTTTCGAAACGCTAGATAGAGATACGATGAATCATATTGCAACGAAACAGGGAGAAACATATTTCAAGCCTCAACAGCTTGGGAGGGAATGTGATGTCTATTTATCCGCGAGAGAAAAGGTTTCGAATGATTTAATGAGCAGAAATCCAGGGAGTGGAGTCAAAATAGATGGGCGAAATAGACTGCAGACGGTTAGCACTTGGCGTCAAGAGAGAAACTCGTCGAATGTTTTCGTGGCCGAAACCAAACCAAATTGTGTTCTGTGTAAGGTTAATAATTTTCATCCCCTTTCTAAGTGTTATCAGTTTAAGAAACTGTCAGTTGAGGATAGAATAGAGGTAGTTAAACGGAATAATCTTTGTTTTCGTTGTTTTTTACCTCATAGATTGAAGAAATGCCGTTCAGAGAAAAATTGTTTTTGCCTTAGACCTCATAATAGCTTGATTCATTTTTCACGTGACTAAACGAGGAATCCCACTCCCACTAGTAATTTAAATTTGGATGCTCCTACTTTTGTTCCAGGGCAGATTGAAGGATCAGTTGAAGCAAATTCACAATCACAGTTTGTGGCGACTGGGTTTGAGAAAGGCAGACTAAAGAATGTGTTTTTGAGTACTGTTCGCGCGCTTTTGTTAAAAATAAATACTCTCAATGGGTGGAGGTCAGATGCTTGTTAGATGTAGGATCGCAGTCTTGTTTATGTACGAGGGCATGTGCTGAGAAGTTGCAGCTGAAAATAGAGAAAATAAATACAGTGGTTTCGTGAATTAATGATGCTTCTATGGTTGTAATTTGTGTTATTGTTGAATGTATTACATGTCAACGCGGGGGAGAATGCTCATGCTTGTCGCAAAAACCATGTGCCAGACGGCGCTGTTTGTGTATCTCTAGTTACTATGTGTTTAGATGAATAAAAATAGAGAGTGGTTTTACAGTCCATGTGTGAGGTGTGTTATTGAGCTATCCCGGGTGTAATGATCAAACAGTGTTTAAGAAAGATTTAAAAATAATTACTGTAAAATCCGGCGTATAACGTCCACCCATACTTTCTAGCTGCAATTTTTAATATTTAGGTATATTTGCCATATGCACTCCCTTTTTAATGAGGAAAACTGAAATTTGCCTTTGCAATGCTGTTATGTTTCGAAGTTATTCTAGTTATTTTCTTAAGCTTTGCAAAAATAGCATTCTCTTAGAACTCAATGTCATTTATTTTAAATAAACAGTATTTCGAAGTATGTAGAAGTCTAATATTTTTTGTTCTCATCTCTTTCTTTTTTATTTTTAAAGCTCTCATTTTTATACCCGGTGTATAATGCACACATGCAAATTTCGATCTTCTTTTTGGTGTTAAAAGTGTGTGTGTGTGCATTATATATCGGATTTTACGGTATATAACTTCTGTTTTAAGTTTAGAATGGAGGAGCATTTGTAAGTTGCTCCTTGTGATTTTAAAAAATTTATTGCAAAATTAATGCTATTTTACCTCATTCATGCAAGATTTTTTAGTATATGATTAAACAAGAAAATGTTCTAAAGAATGACGTAAAAGATTGTTGTCCAGCTGATAGCATACTTTGGTATTTTTGTGACAATCTTATATGTTCAATCCTTATCATATATTTCAAAATTCATTAATTTATTTATTTAGATAAACAGTAAAAATACGGTTGGACCTCTATATAACAAAGTCGCTAAATCTCGAAAAGAAGTTCGTTATATGGAAAATTCGTTATATAGAGGTTCATCTTTCAATTTTCTTTATGAACCACTAAAACAAGTATTAAATTAAAATCAACAATATATATAAAAAAAAGTAATTATTCACATTTTTTTGTAAATTAATATACATGTATTTAATACATTTTACCTATAAAAAAAGAAAACTGAAAGTTTCTTGATGCCTTTATGCACTTGAAGAATTAAAAGTTTTTCTTTGATGCTCAAGCACTTAAGTTTTGATATTTTTGATCTACAAGAAACAAAGTTACCAGTTTGACTGATCAATACTACAAATGAACGGAAAGTAGTTCAAGGATATGAGATTCAACTGAGGGTGAAACATTTTGAAGATGTTTCCCGTGAACTGAACACAATGGTGTTAAAGGTTGCAATTCACTGTCTTGATCAAAGTCTTGGATGAAATGTCCAGAATTCTAGTGCTCTCGGCGAGTTAGGCACCGGATAAAACTAGCTCAAGATTTATGACCGCCATAAAATGTGCTAAAAAAGAGAATAACTCAAAATGTCCAGAAATACTTCAAAAATAAGGAGAAAAAAATTGAATCATAAGTGAAAAAGTTCATTACATAGAAAATGCACTTCGCTATAGAGAGGTTATTTTACAAAGAAAATCGTGAAATGTTCTTGGTTCCAGGAAAAAAGTTTGCTGTATAGAAAAATTCGCAATATAGAGGTTCGTTATATGGAGGTTCAACTGTATACTAAAAATAATGTTTTCATAATGTTTAAGAAAGTTTTTTTTAGCTATTATGAAATGTCATATATTTATAACCTCAATTCTTTTTCCTAGGTTCTGCCAATTTTAGTAAGTTTATTAGTTTACTTTGTGGTATAGGTGTGCTATAAATAGTAATTAAAATTTTTTAAAAAAGTTATTTTAAACAGATTTTTTCAACTTAATAATAAAAAAATATTTTTAGGAAAATGAAAGAAAAAATTTACAACCTTTTCACGCTCAAAGACTACCTGCTAATACCAAAGTTGCACTACTTGCTGATGTTGGTAAGTATATAGAATTAAAAGTAATAATGTGATCCTCAACCAAATATTTGTATTTTAAAAAAAAAAATTAACATTTTATGTTTTAAATGATATATAGATAAATCATTTAATTATAGAGAGAGTTAGTAAACTTAAATAATTACCTATATGAATATATATATATATTAGTTGGAGTAACTTAATGAAATTTGTAATTGTTAGCCTTATCTAATCATAATAAATTTGGGCACCCAAACAATTGGAGGCTTTCTGGAATTTTTTAATTCAAATTTTTTAAGTGGTTCTAAATGTATGTTTGTATTCTTAGTAAAAACTATATACACAAAAATAGAGCTAATGCATAATACTATCTTTTTTTAAATGATAGATTGGTGATTTTTTAATAATAAATGGATTAAGTAAAATCAAGAATGAAGTAAAATCATAAACATGATTCAATTTTAGGGGTAAATTTAACTTTTAATGTTTGCATCAGCCAGATTGGTTAATCAGTAAAACAGAAGTGTAGAGTCTATAGCAGAGGTGGCGAACCTTTTTGGATCAACGTGCCATTTTTTTCTAAAGAAATGTTTAAGGAGTTATAGGCGGGCCATCAAATAATTTTGACTTGTGATTATTGGGGATTTAATAAAACTAAATACGAACAAATCAAGATTCTTTATTTAGTACGAAAAAATACATTTTGCACTGTATAGTAGTAAACTTTTTGGTTATACATGTAATTTAAATTAAAATATCAGTGTGACTTCTGTTGTTGTAGATTAGATGACAAATATGACTTAACTTAAGAATTATGAGATTTTACTTTTAGCAGAATGCATGCTGAATTAGAGTCCTCTGTTAAACGGTTTCTAAGCGAGTCTTTGATGTTATTTATCTCTGAAAATAATGACTCGCAGGCATAGGTAGATGAAAATATGGTTAAAATAGCATAAGCCAGCTTCTTCAAACAGATAAATGCATCTGGGATCAAATTCCATGTTTCCAAAATTTCGTTACTGGCATTTTTACTTATATTGTTTGTTAATATTTCAGCTTCAATCAATTCCAACTTTTTCCTTGTTTCAATAAACTTTTGAATCCATATTGAAATAGATTGGAATTCAATCAGTTGCATTTCAATTCTTCAATTCCAACCAATCGAATTGGGACAAGTTCAGTTTATCAAACGAAATCCTATCAGGGTACATAATAAATTTGAACAATTCCGATAATTCCTTGAACTGAGAAAATCTAGCTGAAAATTCTTTGATTAAAGAATCAACTATGGAAGTAAATTTATCAATAACTGTTTCTTCATTTTGTTTCTCTCGGGCATCTAAATCTTTGATATTTTTTTTCAAGTTTGGAAAGTACTTGTAGCTTCTTGTAATAATATTGTTTCTGAAAGCATACAGTTTAGCTTCAAAAGCGCGAATGAGATCCATCATGAGGATAACTGTTTTATTCAGGCCTTGAAGCTTTACTTTCAATCCATTGAAATGTTGGCATATGTCTGTAAAAAACATCAATTTTAAAAGCTCCATAATATCCATCAACTGTTTGTATTGTTCAATTTTGCTTTCATTTTGTAGAAACAGTCTGATTTCTTCCAAGCAATCAACACATCTTTGAAGTACGCTCCCGCGGCTCAGCCATCGAACATTATTATACATTAGTGAGCCATTATACATCGAATTGACTTTATAGAACAAAGCATCAAACTTTCGTTTAATTAAAGCCTGCAACGATATGAGGTTGACTATTTTTGTGATTAACGTTATTACATTATCAAGAAATGTTAAACCACTCTTTGCACGTAATGCTTGTTGGTGAATAATGCAATGGCATTCAAGAATCAAATGTCCTACGTCTGTTTTAAATAAAGAAATGAAAACATATTTTTTGCCTACCATATTTGGAGCACCATCAGTGGTTACTAAAACAATTTTTTTTCAAATCAATTTCTTTCTCAGCAAGCATATTTCTTACTGCCGTACAAATATCTGTGCTCTTTATAGTTGTTAACAACGATGTTATCGCTATTAATTCTTTCTTAATTGACGTTTCCTACACAATATCGAATAAAGACAGCTAAACGAGCAGATTTAGGGATGTCAATACTTTCGTTAAGACATAGCAATATTAAAGGAGCGGAATTAATGTCATTTTTTTGTTGATCTGTAACATTTTCTGCCAGTTTCAGATTCTATCTTTTATTGTGTTTCTAGATAGAGGAATATCTTTAATGCGCTGAATTATTTTATCTTTATTATCAAAATCATCAAAAAGTGAGGAAGCGCATGCCAACCAAGCTTCCTTCAAAAACTCTCCATCTAAAAAAGGTTTACCATGCCAAGCAATGACATTTGCAGCCAAGTAACTAGCCGCACTTGTGTGACAATTTTTTGCTTACATATTTAATTATAGACGTCGAATGTTTATTTCTGTTTTTTATTGCACTTGCAATTCTTTTTGCTCTGGTTCGCTTTTTTCACAGAAGGATTCGTGATTTGTTTCAAAATGCCATTTTACCAATGATGGTCTGCATACCACTGTTCCAGAACATAAAACACACCGCATTGTTGCCTTTACTGGTCATGCCATTTTTCTCATTCCACCCAGTTTGAAATTCTCTGCTACTCTTACTATCTGGCACTTTTAGTTTCTTTAGAACTAGCCATGTTAAATAGCAGTTAAATATCGTAAATTTAACACAAATAAACTTAAAACATATAGTTGTGTGACGAAATTGGCTATTTTATGTGCTCTCGCTTAATCACCTCCTTCCCAAAAAAAACTCTTTCTACTGACTGCGCATGTGCAGAGTTTTTTGTTTTTTCGAAATTGAGTACTTATATGAGATTTCTGTTGTGTTTGCTCTTTCACTTTTGTCTCAGGTCATTAAAAAATTTAAAAATAAAGCTGTGAGAGTAATTTTATGAATTAGACTTACAAGACGAGAATTAGATCACATTGATAAATTAGATGTATACAGGCTGAACCATTAATGTTAATGTTAGAATATATTTTTTAAACAACTTGAATATATCTAGAATTAGTTACACACACACACACACTATGCATAGATAAACTGCGCAAGACAGAACAAACAAGTCTGCTCCCGATTTGTTGGCGTCGCGACGGATCTCTCGCATTTGTTCATAATACTTCAAACTGAACTTAATCATTTTGGCGTGCCCAAAATATTCTGTCTCATGCCATCATTGGCACGTGTGCCATTGGTTCGCCATCCCTGGTCTATAGGAATGCAATCCAATTATTATTAATGAATTCAAATGAGTTTTTCTAAGCTTAATTTTAATGAATATTTATTTTAGATCTGTAATGTTTAAAGAGAAAGGCAATATAAAATAATGTTACTTCCCTTTGAAAGTAATTTGTATAAATTCTTAATTGAAAGTAAAATAGGCAAATTTTCTCCCCCCAATTTTTTTTTAAGAAAAAGGAAAATAAAGTTGCACTTGTTTTGTTTTCCTTTTGTGTTATGCATTGTTAATAACTTGTTATTTTAATTTGGATGGATATATTTTTGTTCTTATATTTTGTATAAAGTTTTTCGTAATTTTTTTATTTTCTGGGATTTTATTTTATATTTTTACCTGGGGATTGTAACTTCTAGATCAATTAAATTTTATCCAACAATTTTGGTTTTAATATGTATTTTATGTCTGCATTATGAAGCATTCAAAGTAAAGGAACTTATTGAAAGTTTCTGTTTAAATTGAGTAATATGTCAAAACAATAAATCTCTTTTTGTAAATATTAAAGCAACTTATTTTTAAAAATTGGAGTGATATTTTTTAACCTGTTAAATGGCAGAAAATTTACAAATTAGCTTTCTTTTTACCATTGTAGTGAAATTTCTGTTAATGCTGATAATAATTTAATCACTTTTTATTTATTATTTTTCATTTATTTTTTAGTCAAATATTTGATTAGCAATTTTTTATTTCTTTGTATATATAAGCATATCTTTTGATATATTTTTCTAGATGACATTAAAAGATACTTATAGCTGTTTAAAATAAATCATATGGAATTATTTTATGTAATCTTATGGTATAATTTAGGTAATCTTTTTATGAAAATTGAATGTACTAAAAGGGTTAGTCTTTTGTTCTTTTTTACTATTGATTAATTTATTTTCATTACAGAAATTGTGCTATTTTAGAAGTCAATTTTATTAATATCTTTAAAATACCCATTTATTTGTATTAAAAATTCATTATTTTATGGTTCTTCATACTTTTTTTTATGGATGGATGATTGAGAATGGACTGTAACAATCCATTCTCAATCTAATTTTTTTTTAGTAAATGGTATTATTTAATAATAGTAATGTTTCACACTCTTTATAATTTGTTAACACATTATAATACTGCAGACAAACAGGGATGTCTTTAGGCATGGGCCAACTAGGCCAAGGGCCTCGGTCACACCAGGGGCCTCATTTCATTCTCATCTCAGCTTTAATAAGATCATGACTTGAATAATTTCAATGTGGTCAAATTTTATTTCGAGTTGTATTCTCTGAAACTATGAGAACTTCGAACAATATGTCAACTGGCTAAATGTGATGACCGTCATCCATGTATAGGCCTAAGCCTACCATTATACATCATCATTATTCATTCAGTCAAAAGGCTGCAGTCAGGCGAGTTGGTTTGTGCTGTTGTAGATCATGTACATTTATTTTTTTCAGGTTATTGTTTGTACACTTGACAACATATGCTATGTACTGTACAGAGCACCTACACAATGTACATTTGTGAAGGGGTCCCAGGGCCTCAAGACATCCCTGCAGATAAATATCAATTTCATGGTTATTTTTATGAAAACATATTTATTATTATTCTAGATTTTTTTTGTGTGTATTTAATTTGTAAATTTGTTCTTTACATTTTATATTTACACTCAGAATTTAATAATAATCTGAAGATCATTATTTGTTTATAAAAGATGTTTTATTTTTGATTACATATTTAGTTATAGAGTTACATACTTTGTATTTTTTAATCATTAGAGAAGTTTTAAACTAAATTAATTAGAAGTATTATATTTAAGATTCGTTTCTCTTGATTTTGATAATTTAATATATTGTTAAGCATTTAAGTGTTTATCATTTTAACAAAACAACGATGATTTAAAAATATTTATTTAAATATTTTTAACAATTGTTATTTTTTTATTGTATGTTTCATTATTATTCACACAGGTATATTTTTTATTGTAGCATTTTGATTTTCCTTTTAGATAATGATGGTGAATTGGAATTGGTTTTGGGGTTAACAGATCATGTCCTGAGAACATATCGTTGGGTTAGAATCAGTCAGGTAAATTATCTCTCTATATATTTTATTTAAATTAATAAACATTGATTTAAAATATAGCATAAGATTGTTAGATTTTGAAAAATGTACATCATAAGAATATTTTGTTTATTAACAATCAGCATCACAACTTTTTTAAATAACTAATTTATGTATTTATGCATTTTATATTTGCATCTATATATTAATATTGTTTGTGTTGTACATTTCATTTCTGTTAAATTTTATGGCCTGAATATTTTTAATTAGGTCCTTCACCAACTGCTGATATTTTTTTTTTACAAATCTTAGGAAATTATATATTAATTTGTCTTAAGTTTTAAAAACAAAGTTTTAAAACTCATTATTTCTTTATAGCAGTGCTCTGCAACCTTTTTATCGCTGCAGACTGGTCAACGTTTGATAATTTTACCGCGGCCTGCTGAGGGTGGGACACGTTGATTGTTTACATTTTAGATTGTTTTGATTTAACAATTTTAATTTAGTTACATTTAAGTATGCCTTCAGAATAAAATATAGTTACACCAAAAATGAATAAAAGTGATTTAACGTGGAATATAAAGTGATTTCCGTGGAAAGTTGCGCAAATCCGAGAGAAATGCACCTCTTTAAATAAAATAGCAATAGTTTAATGTTATTTAGGCGGCCCAGCACCATTTGATCCACGAACTGGGGTTGCAAATCACTGCTTTAAAGTTTTTCAATATTTTTTTTTGCTTGTTGTTGTTGTTCTCGTGTCCATGAATAAATGCAGTAGATATCACTAGATTCCGTCGAAAGTCTTGATCACTGCCTCTGCTATTCTGGGAGCATCAGGGCTGTACAGGAGTTCCCACAAAGAGTCCCTCAGAGGGACCATTCCCATTTTTAGTAACTTTGTTGCGACGGTTGGGCATTCCAAGATGTGATTGGGCGTCAGTTGAAGATCTGGGCAGTGTTTGCATTGAACATATGATCTTGTCTTGTCTGGGTGAATCTTCATGCCCTTAAGGTGTTCAGTTCTCAATCTGGCAATTGTGGATGTTATAATTCGGGGACAGTCAAATTCCGTAACTAGGGTTTTTAAAAGTGTGATTCATAATTCTATGTTTGGCTACTGCATTAGCATCATCAAGTGTGATGGTGGTGCACTTATGTTCGATGTCTCTAGCTTCTTTGGCGAGGCTATCTGCACATTCATTACCCTCAATGTTGACATGTGCGGGTATCCATTGCAGGATACAGGATTTTCTTTTGTTGTGCAGCTGTTCTAGAAGGGTAATAATATCACAGGAGATGTTAGTCTCTCCATTTCTTATGGCTTCTATAGCGGATTTAGAATCTGAGAAGATTACTAATCCTTCTGTAGAATCAATATCATGTGGGTTTTGTTGATATAATAAAAGGGCCTCTCTAATTGCCACGAGTTCACTTGTGAAGTTTGAGGCGATTATGCCTGTGTTAATTTTGTGTTTGTAGTTATTACCATCTGGGAGGAGTAAGATGATTCCGGCACCTCCATTGCTGAGGGATCTGTCTGAGGAACCATCAGTGTAGGCGATTGCAAAGTTATCTTGAGAGAGTATTGCTATCGTTTCCAGTCCTTTTGTCTGAGAGTTACAGGGTCTTCTTTTTTGGAACATGGCTGCAGCAATTCCAATTCTATTCTTTGGTGGGTTTTTTGGAATGAGGGGCTCCTGAAGGAACTCTAAGGAGGAATGATCCAAATTGAGTTCTTTTCTGAATTCACTATCAAGTTGGAGAGTCGAAGATCTTTTGAGCCTTGTAGAATGCTTCCATTTATCAAAAACTCTTCTAGAGATATGGTCCAAACCATATGAGCGTAGTTTATTAGTGAACTTGATAGTGGCAAGTTTGCGCCTGCTTTCTAGCGGAGGCAAGCCGCATTCTTGTTCGGCCTTTTCATTATTGGTTGATGACACTGCTCCAATAATAATTTTGGCAGCTCTGTGTTGTACAGAATCAAGTTTCCGCTTAACAGAAATAGAGGCCGGAGTCCAAATTGGGGTCGCATATTCTAAAACCGGTCTGATAACAGTGCAGAAAGTGCTTTTTAGGGTTTGAGGTCTTGAGCCCCAAGAAGTTCCGCATAGCTTTCGAAGAATATTCAGTTTTCCAAGAGCTTTGTTGGTAGTTTGTTCGATGTGCTTTGAAAAGCGGAGTTCAGGATCTAAGGTTACTCCAAGATAGGTGGGAAGGTCGACTTTTTTGATTTGAGAGTTCTGTATTTTGATATTAGCATTAAAACTGCTTCTGTGTCGTCTATCGGTAGAGAAGATGCAGTAGTTTGTTTTGTCTGCGTTGATGGTTAATTTAAGATTCTCTGCCCATTCAGCAATACCTTTCAGTGTTGTGTTTAGGGCCTTTTCCGATTCTGTAATGTCATTGTGTGAGTGCCATATAGCAATATCATCAGCGTAGCAGGCGATATTTGTGTCTGGGTGAATATGATGGTGGATGGTGTTCATAAAGATGATGAAAAGAGCAAGGGGCTTAAGACAGAGCCTTGAGGAACTCCAGCCCACATTCTGCGAGATTCTGAAAGTGCCCCGTTAAATCTAACGGAAAATTTTCTTCCTCTGAGAAAATCATTTATCCATAATAACGCTTTGCCATTAATTCCGGTGCCTTGGATAGTATGGACCAGTTTTTGACGCCAAACTCTATCAAATGCTGCTGAGATGTCCAAAAATACTGCTAAAGTTTTCTTGTGAGGCTTTTCTTGAAAACCATCAATTATCGACTGGTTCAGGTAAAAGAGCTGGTCGGTAGTACTATGATGGGTTCGGAAAGCTGTTTGATAGAAGTGAAGCTTTTTGTTTTCGATGAGCCAGTTCATAAGCCTACGGTGGATAATCCGTTCCATGAGCTTGCAGAGGGTGCTGGTGAGGGAAATTGGCCTATAGTTTTTGCACTCTGAAGCATTCTTGTTTGGTTTCAAAATTGGAATGACGGTGGAAAGTTTCCAGATTTTGGGCAATTTGCCAGTAGCCCATGAAAGGTTAAAAATTTCCAATAGTTCTTTTTTTTTGCAAGATTTCCAAAGTGTTGGACCATGCGGCCAAAAATAACATCCGGGCCAGGGGCTTTGCCGGGATTCATTTTAGCAATGGCAGCTTCTAGCTCTTCCATTAAGAATGGTATGGTGAAGATGTTTTTATGGTTATATCTTTTTGAGTCTTGGATGGTTTTCCTGTAGGTACGCAGCAGTTTCCTGTCATTTGCGTTGAAAGTTAACTTGCTTTTGTTTTCATAGTGCTTTGCTAGCAGGGAAGCAGTTTCCTTATTTGTGGCTGCATCTCTTCCAGAGGATGATATGATATTAGTAGGAATGTCTGCTTTTGGTGTGTTGATTGATTATTAAGAGTTTTGATGACTTTCCAATGCTGAGATATTTTTTGGGGATCTAAAGTTTCACAGAATTCAGTCCATTTTTTACGCTTGCAGGAGGAAATAACCTCTTCAACTTCGTGACAAAGGTTCGTGAATCTTATTCTGTTTGTTTCAGTATTATTCTTCTGAAGTTCTGTACTTAGTTTGTCACGTTCGTTAATTAAGTTCTCTATGTTGGTGTCTTTCCAAAACGGGACCCAGTCATTTCTTCTTTTGACCCTAGGGATAGAACGTTTTGCAGCAGCATTAATATGCGAAGCAAAGGACCGTAGTCTCGTCGAGGGTGTGTGGCGAAGAAAGGGAGCAGAGCATTTCAAGTTCAGAGGTGAATTTTCTCCAGTTTGCTTTCCGAAAGTTCCAGGATCTTTTGCTTTGGATGGTGCCATCAACTCTTTGATTTATCGAAGTTATAATAGGGAAATGATCGCTAATAGCACTTTTTAGAATCTTCCATGTCGCTTGACTTGCTGTTTGGTGGTTAATGGCCGTGATGTTGTGCCGTTGGTTTTGGAGAGGTAGGTACTTCTCTTGTCATTTAGTATGGAGAGATCGTTGTCACAGAGCAGGTCTTCAATCTGTGAGCCTTTCAAGTCTAGAGTCCTGGACCCCCAAGATGGGCTCTTGGCATTTAGGTCTCCTAAAAGAATTTTTGTGTCCGATTTTATGTCCAAAAGCGTGTTAAGGAGATCTAAGTTGATGTCAGAGTTGTCTGGATGGTAGGTATTAATGATTGTTACTTCCTGCTGCGGTAGGAGTACAGCG
This sequence comes from Trichonephila clavipes, assembly GCA_019973935.1. Lineage (NCBI taxonomy): Eukaryota > Metazoa > Arthropoda > Arachnida > Araneae > Nephilidae > Trichonephila > Trichonephila clavipes. The sequence continues at coordinate 491,616 of BMAU01019396.1, read as the reverse complement.
ATTGCTTGTACTTCCGTGCTGTTCTCATCGTAATCTGTAGTTGGTGGCATTATGATTTCTCTAAATTTTATGTCTGCTGATTTAACAAGGAAAGCAAGGCCGCCACCTGCCCGGTCTTTTCTGTCTTTTCGCAAAGTAGTAAAGCCTTTGATTTTTAGCTTCAGATTTGGGTTAAGCTTGGTCTCTTGTAGACACGCAATATGTACCTTATTTACGTTGAGGATCTCAGTGAGCTCCTCAATCTTTCTCTGGGTACCATTAATATTCAACTGCAAAATGTTTAGGTCCTCGTAGCATACTTCTCGCCATGGGCCCGGACTTCAACCCGTGGCGCGTCGGCTACCCCGAACGCGGTAACATTATCTGAATCACTCAATATTGCACTATTCATGGAAAAAGGTGCCATATCCTCCAGGAGGTTGGACTTCTACCTGTTGGTCCACGGAAGGTATTTTATTTCCCTTCTACCACCCATTGGAAACCAATGGAGGCGTTCCCCTATCCGCCACCTGGGGACGCGCCCTCTAGGGGTTACAGGCTCCCGAGGGGCTGTTTTTTGCTTGTGGAAGTGATATATGAACTGCCTGATTTAGAAAATGCAGTAAAAGTGTAGGGCAGGGAGCTGTTGGCGAAGTCAACTTTTTGGTGATAGGAATCGGTCTCCAAATAACTTTTTTTATAAATATTTAGGCACTTTTTTAAATTAATATATATTTTTTGTTTTTCATTAATATTTCTTTATTTTCATTACAAAATTCCACTTTGTAAATTCTTGGAATATCTATTGCTAAATTAAGTTGCTTGATGATCGATTCTGGTTGCCAAAAAATTGACTTCTCTAAGGGGGCTCTCTATTCTACACTTTAACCAGAAAATGCTACACTGTAGAAGAATGCACAGAATATAATGAAATTGCTTACAGGTAGAGAATATATACATGTAAAAAAGTGATTTTATGTACAAAAAAAGATAGTTTTAGTTTTGCCATTAAATCTAATCAATTGTACATAAGTGCACGATTTGACAATATGGTAGGTAAAATCATGTGTGTCTTCAGTATTGTCATCCAGACCTTTCTTACACTATACAGCAGGGGTCCGCAACCTATGGCACGTGTGCCACATGTGTCATGTAATACAACTGTCAGTGGCCCTCTGCACTACTCTACAAGTTTGTCTATTTTTGAGTGGATGGAAGTTGATAAATTTGTAATGGACATTTATGAAATTAAGAAAAAATCTGAAAGATAACTTTTAAGATTAATTTACAACTATTTTGTAAGTTATTGAATGCCATTGCTGGAGAGATTTAATTGCTTGAAGAGAGAAAGTTGCCTGTACTCTGCTTTTCACTTTTGGTTCTACATATCTAAGTAAAAATTCTTTCCTCATATGAAAAATATTTCAAATCTGCAAAGAAATTGTTTAGCAACTGAATACTCAGAATCATGTCAAATTGAAAGTCACAAATTATACTCCTGATTTTGTGATAAGAAAGTAGAGCAGTGTGAGCACTAATTTTGCATTAAAATTTTTATGTACTTTTTTAAAAAACTATAATAAAGGGGAATTCTTATATTTTATGTTGTCTGTTTCTTATGTCAATAAATATGTTAAAAAATACATAATATATGTACAATTCAAAATTTTTGTTGAAGAAAGTTGTTTTATGCTGTTAAAATTATTATATAATAAAACTGTAAATCTATATTATTGATCTCTAATTTCAAAATTGGCTCACATTGATCAGATTGTTTTGTTTCAAAAATGTCCTTCTGTGTGGCATGCTGAATCGTATTGGTAAATTGGTTTGGCATGCCATAGCCGTAAGTTTGCCTACTAGTGCCATGCATATTTCTTTCTTAATTCTCTGGGTGATAGAGAGTAATGATTGTTATTTCATCCACCATTTCTTTTTCTTTTATCCTGTGCTATTACCACATGACCAACTTGCATTTAAGATAATCTACACAACTTTTTTATATACAGCTGCATATTACTCTAAATTTAAATATTTATATGGTGGACAGTAGCATACACAGGAATTTTTCATGGGGGGCAGGGTCAAAAGTTCACCATTCTTGTATCATGCTTCTTTTGATTTTGTCGATTTTCGGGAACAAAACACAGCAAAAAACTAATTATTGAATAAATAATTAGCATTAATTAATAAAATTAATCATTAATAACAAGTACTTAATTAAATTTTACATACTATATACTTAGAATTATAATTAATTGGAAAGCATATCAAGGGCTTTGGGGGGGGTTCAACCCCAGCCCCTGTGTGTGCCACTGATGGTGGGCTCTGCATAGTGTACCATTTTCTATCTTAGGCAGTGTACATTATTTCCTTAATTACACTTAAAAATTGTTTTATAGCTTTGTTTTTGCTTGGTTAAAATTTATGTGGTTTTTTCAAAACTATATAAATCTGCAAATGTTTTCTTTTAAAAAATTGTATAAATTTATTTTCAATTTATTATTTTTAATATCAGAAAACAATCATTAAATAGTAATGCATTTTTATAATTTAAATTTAAATGATGGTATAGCTGGGTTTTTTTTCTTCTAGAATACTAATGATTTTTCTGGGAAGTTAGTAGGTTTACACAAATTAGAGCTTGCAGATCAAGTAAGTGATTCAAATTGAATGTTTTTGTTTCTAATACAGTTACTCAAATTTTAAATATCTATAAAAAAAGCTCATATGATTGAAACATCCAGGAAAATATTTTCATTTAAAGAAATAGATAATATTCTGTAAAAGAAATGTAAGTTAGGCATATACAATAATATATAAAATTAAAGTTTCAAACAGAAATATATTTTTATATCTATTTATATTTTTTGAGCGGATATCAAAAGAAATAATTTTAAGCAAGAATTTGGATAATTATTGTAACATTCTAACATTTTTTTTTTGTTATTCAGAGAAACTATGAATAAATATCTTAATTTCTGAGAATAAAGGGGATTGTATTTAGTCTGCTTACTGCTAAAAAAAGATAAAATGTTTTTAACAATTTTTAACTCGCATACACACATGCAAATTTCACATTACATACAAATGTGACGATGTATAATCCTCTATGAATTTTCCCCCGTTACTTTAAAATCCAAAGTTCATGTGTTAGTTTGCAAGTAGTTAGTTTTCAAGAAATTATTGAATGAATAGTTATAAAGAAAAGAACTTTTAAATTTTATCTTGGACAGCAAATTTGATTTTACAATATTTATCAGTCCTACAATGAATTATAAAAGATAATTCCATTCCATGTTTTTTGTGTTCAATTTTTAAAATTTTTTTTTCAAGATAGGCTCCATTTCTTTAAATCCATCTACTGATGGAACTCCTTATATCCTAGTAGCTCAGTCTGGTGGTACTTACATTAATTTTCAATGCTGTGTTGAATACGATGATGATGAAGATCCTGATAACAAGTAAGATCACATATAATTCTGAATTCTTTTATCTTCATGTTCATTTCATTCACAATTTTATTTTTTGAAATGTAAAACCAGTGTATTAATCTTTATTGTAATAATTTCTGTATCAGTGAAAAATCTTATTTAAAATTGACATAATGTTTAAAAATGTATTGAATTTTAAATATTGCTCAGAAAAATTTGAATCATTTATGAGGAATGATATAAAATAAGTAAAAATTATATATTCTATCTGAACTTTTTATTTATTTGTTAATAATATTAATTGAACACATTTTTTAAAGTTTGTTGACATGTAGTAATTTTTATTTTTTATAAAATCTGTATGTATAACATTATAAGGTACTTGCACACTATTGCACCTATCCCAACTTTCAAGATGTTTCACCAAATTAGCAACCCTGATTTTGCATGTGTTGTAGGTGTTGAATTGGCAACCATGTGCTTCATTTCATATTTCTCCACTTGCCACTTAGTAACTGTTCTAAGTCTGAATGTTCCTTGATATGGCAAGCTTGAATATTAAATTGAAAATCTGGGACTTACCAAATTCTCTAGAAAATAATTAATAACATAATTATGTATAATAATTATTATATATAATAGTAAAATAATATAAATTATATAATAAAAATTATTTTTTCTCTTTTGTGGATTATTATTTATTTTCTAATTATTTATTTTTCATGTAGTATTTTTTGATTACGCGCTCTATATTCCTGTCAACATTTGTATGGTATTATTCAATGTCGCCTATAGGGCTGCGATAGTAAGCAAGTATCCATTATAATTTGAGTTATATAGCATTTATTTTTTTAAAAACTAAGTTTGTTATTATTTTTTTAATATGAAATTTGAAGCTTTATGAACTTTAAGTCACTGAATAATGATGTAATAGTATTTTTATTCAGTGTATCTTTGTATTATTTACTCAGCTTATGGAATTGTCTGTAATACTTCTTTAAAATTCATGTTTTTAGTTCTGTTGGTTCAAAATTGACTACTCCTGTTCACCATCCTCTTGCTTCTAGTCGAATGAGAAATCCTGGTATATCATCCGAGATCCTGGGAAACCTTCATGGCTCTCTAAATGAAAAACCATGTGATTCCTTAATTGCTGTGGCTACTTTGGATGGTAATTTTATTCTGAAACATATTTTTTAGAACTGATGTATATATTGAGCATCCACCGCACTTAAGACAAGCCTTCTTATCTCTATAGAAAGAGGCCCTCAGGATGAGAATTAATGAGAATAAGTCCAAATACATGCTTTGCACTAAATTATGTTTCAACAATTCCCAGTGTAAAATTAAAGAGCATAATTTTGAAATTGTCAGCAGTTTCACTTATTCAGGTTCTGAAATTAACAATATGAATGATTGTGCTACAGAAATCTAAAAGAGAATTACTACGACTTATAGATGTCTTAATGGAATACGAAAATATCTGAAATATATAGAATCTAATCAAAAGAGAAACAAAAAGGTTCTATTGTAAAAAAGTCTTTTAAGATCAGTATTAACTTATGCATGTGAAACTTGGTCCATGTCTCCAATAGATGAGATCTTGATAAGTATCTACAAAAGGAAGATTTTAAGATTTATTTTTGGAGGAATTCAAGAAAATGGCCCATGGCAAATAAGATCAAATTTAGAACTTTATCTCTCATATAAAGAATATGACATTGTTAACTTCATCAAAATACAGCAAATTAAATGGGCAGGCCACGTCAGAAGAGACAAAGATCACACCAGTAAAAAAGTCTTCAATGCCCAACCAATTGGCACACAGAGAAAAGGTAGGCCAAATCTAAGATGGATTGATGACCTAGAAAAAGATCTCATAGTTTTGAAAACTAAAAATTGGAGAACGCCAGCAGGTAGAAGGCTAGCCTGGAATAGGCTTCTTGAGAAGGCCCATCCTGGGCCGTCGAGCCACTTAGAAAGGAAGGATGTATATATTGACTCTTTTCAAACATTCATTTTTTATTAAGTTTAATTATTTTCAGGGTACAGTCTTTAAACTTTAAAATGATCCATTTATGTTTCTTTAATTTCATATTTTATTTCATAACTAAAATGTTAAGTTGACCACAAGTAGTGGACGTGATAGTCAAGTGGTCATGCTTAGAACTCGTGGCTGATATTATTTCTCTTGAGTTATTGGTTTGCATCTTAGTTCTGCTTGAGATCTGTTATGTAGAAGGACTGATTCACATTCATTGTTAAATCTGTTGAAACTCAAAGTTCTCACTTTGGTGTTACATGGCAGTTTAGAGAATGAGGGCTGGCTCAGGTGTTATCCTTGTCAAAGTTAAAAATTACAAGTTCCATCAATGGCCCTCATGTTTCGTCTGAGTGTGACTTTGTAAATGATGTACAGTAAGCGAGGAATTAAAAAATGAATATGACTGATGACTAAAAGTACACTTTGCACTCATGTTTGTTACAATAGAATAATGCTTTATAAAAGAGATAGAAATAAATAGAACTTTTATACACATATGGCTTTGTAGGATTGCATCATTTAAGAATCTAGAAATAATGTACTGTTGTTTGAATTTAAAAAACTAAAGGAACAATACATAAAATTATAGGAACACAACAGTAAACATAAAATTTTTACAGAATACAAATATCACATGTTTTTTTTTTTTTTTTGGTGTGTTCCTAGCAAATAAGAGTTCCACATTTGACGCTTTTATATGACATTCTATTTCTTTTGTAGGAGCAAAAACAGCAATTCCTTCTTTTTTCATGGCTGCCATCTATAATAATCATAAATAATTAAAATAATACAAATATTAAAATATTATAAAATAAATATTGTTTATAAATCCGTCTGTGAGGTGGGACACTAAAACATAAGTATGTATGAATATTCGTCTGATAGATGGTGATAGATGAGAAAAATTGCCTAGTACCACCAAGTGATCCTCTCTCTGGGTGAGTCCAACTGAAGATGTCAATGCAGCCCACCCCAAAAATCACACTACAGCATTATCTACAAGCATTAAAGCAAATTATCCCTGTCTGAGAGACGGATGTTCCGGTCAGAGGATTAACACTGAGGATTTTACATCAGACTGAACACCTGATCAAAACATCTGCTCATGCACCTCAGCACCCAAAATCATAAATACTGAGATAGCTACAGTAGGCCTTGGTCCTCATGGACTGGTTGTGCCCACTGGCACAGCTAGCTCTGAGGGGGGGCTATATCAAAAATTCTTTAGGACCCTTTTTTAGGTATGGGTGCTCTATTAGTGGGAGTGGAGTTACACATGTTGGGGCCCCTGTTGCTTGGGGGGCCTCTTATCATTGATATGGCATTAGCTACCCCCCTGGTTGTGCCGCTAAGTTTAATTTAGAACTTGGTTATTCCAGTATTATTTTGTTAACCCTCTTTTCTTTTATTAAAATAATAAAACATTAGCTTTAGATAGAATTCTTTACCAAGATGTCTGGAGTAAGTTTTTTTACATGAATGTTTGATTAGGAGTTCTTTGTAACTTTATCTAAATACAAATAAATACAAATAAATGTAAATACAAATAAATTTGTAAATATTTATTTGTATTTCCAGGTACTATAATGCTTGTAAATGGAGATGAAACTCTTTGGTCTTTCCAGGTGGATCATCAACTATTTGCTATAACCAAAATGGACCTTACTGTAAGAATTTCTATGAATATTACATATATGCATGCTAATACATAATTATTATTCCTTGCTTAAAATACATTCTTTATCAGTACTTTTGTAAAGTTTATCATTTTACTAAACATTCAAATGTATAAGATCTGACCTTAATTATTGTAACCATTGTCGCTCTAGAGCAGGGGTGGGCAGACTTTTCCAGGTGCGGTCTACTTCTAATTTTTTCAAGCTGTTGTGGTCCCCCCCCATGTCAGTGGCACACTCAAAGTGAGAGGGGGGCACTGGGGTCGGGATCGTCCCCACAACCCTTGATTTTTTGTACCGATTGATTTTAATTCCATGTATATACAGCACGTAAAACTTAATTAAGTAATTGTTAATAATAATTTTTATTCATTATTTAATACTGAGTATTTATTCAGTAATTTATTCTTTTTTTACTGTTTTTTGTTCCAGACAATCTACAAAATTAAAAAATATGTTTGGCTGCATTTATTGTTGTATGATACTAGAATGATAGACTTTCGACCCTTGACCATGCCCCCCCCCTGAAAAATTCTTGTGTGCGCCAATGCCCAATGTCGCAGGTGTGGTGAGACAGGAAAAGGTCTACAATATTTATTATAAATTAATAATAAATGCTGTAGACCTTTTCCTGTCTGTATTATAAATTAATAATAAATACGGGATATGTACTTATACACAGAACTAAAATAAAAAATTATAACACTTTCAAAAGTGCGTTTAAAGCAAAATGCAAAATACAAACATAATAATAATAGTCACAATTATAATAAAGGGTGTTTTTTTGAGAGGTATAGAACTTTAAATTGCAATAAAACAATGATGTATTATTCGATTGACATGAATTTTTTTTATTCGAAAGATAATCTTGTGGCATTACATTTTAAATATGATTTCTGGCATAGGACTGCCACGGCTGGCTCGGATGTAGTCCAATCTGGACGTCCAATTTTCGATGACTTTTTCCAACATTTGTGGCCGTATATCGGCAATAACACGGCGAATGTTGTCTTCCAAATGGTCAAGCGTTTGTGGCTTATCCGCATAGACCAATGACTTTACATAGCCCCACAGAAAATAGTCTAGCGGTGTTAAATCACAAGATCTTAGAGGCCAATTCACAGGTCCAAAACGTGAAATGAGGCGGTCACCAAACGTGTCTTTCAATAAATTGATTGTGGCACGAGCTGTGTGACATGTTGCGCCGTCTTGTTGGAACCACAGCTCCTGGACATCATGATTGTTCAATTCAGGAATGAAAAGTTAGTAATCATGGCTCTATACCGATCACCATTGACTGTAACGTTGTGGCTTTCATCGTTTTTGAAGAAGTACGGACCAATTTCCACCAACCCATAAAGTGCACCAAACAGTCAGTTTTTCTGGATGTAACAGTGTTTCGACATACACTTATGGATTAGCTTCACTCCAAATGCGACAGTTTTGTTTGTTGACGTAGCCATTCAACCAGAAGTGCGCTTCATCGCTAAAAAAAATTCGCCTATGAAAATCGACCATTATTTTCGAAATAAAATTGCACAATTTGAAAGCGTTGTTCAGGCGTGAGTCTATTCATGATGAATTGCCAAACCAAACTGAGAATAAATCACTTGACAGCTGTTAAATCGGTCGCCATTTTGGAAAGTAATGCCAACTTAAACTTCTATACCTGGAAAAAAAACACTCTGTACTATCAAATGATGCATTTATTATCAAACAATTCAAAATACATAAAAAAAATAAAATATTTTTATCTAAAATTAATTTTCACTAATTATCATTTTTAATTATCATTAATTAGAAGACTTATATAGTCTGCATACTTCAGTCAATCTTGAATATTTCATAATATAATTATTAACTGCTAAAATCTTCAGGCGGTCACCCCAAAATGTCTTGGCGCGCGCGGTCCACCGTTCAATCACGATCGACGTAATGCCAACCCTGGCTCTAGAGCTTTTAGGATAACAGACTTATACAGGGTAAAATAAAAACTCAAATAATTCTTTTTTATTTAATTAAATGACTTACCCTATAAACTCTCAGCTGTGAAGTAGTAATACTAAAATGTCTCAACTTTAAGTAAACAGATTGATTTAAAAGAAGATAAATTATTTATGCAAGTTGTTACTGAAATTTGATATTAAATATTATCCTAAGTCTAAATGGCTACCTACCAAATTGAATTTGCTTACAACTTTAAATGTTATTAGTGACTGTTCTTTAAAAAATAGTACAATATGTGGTAAATATTAATATTCCTTTTTTGGCTTTTCTAAAAAGAAAAAGGCTTAAATAGAAAATGTAATTTTTTTATAGCTCTTTCTAATTTTGCACAAGCAATTTCTAGAAATGAACATGACTTGTTGCAGGAAATAATCAATTGAGTAAAATAAAATTCATTTAGAAATTAGAAAAATAAAAATGCGAGTGAATCTTATTATCATACCTCTGTGTTACAGTAGAAAACAGACTACTATAATTCTGAAACCTTGTTAAGTTTTTTGGGGCATTTTTGGCATTTTAGTAAAAAGGTATAAGAAACTTTCAATTGAAATAGTTGTACAATGTTAGAAATGGCTAGAATTTAATATTATAAACTAAGGATGTGGTGAACCAGTGGCACATGTGCCATTGATGTCATGCAACACATTATTTTGTGGCACGCTACCAATCAAAATGGTTTGCATTTTAGTCCAAAATAACAAAGTTCCTTATGAAGTAATCTTCATTTGAGCTTTTGATGCTGAACTGCTCTTTTTCTTAGTAATATTATTACAAGAAACTACAAGTACTTCCCAAACTCGAAAAAAATATCAAAGGTTTAGATTTATTTATCATACTTGAAATATCAAGATTTATCATACTTGAGAAACCAGATGAAGAAAAAGTTATAAAAGAATTTATTTCCGTAATTGATTCTCCTATCAAGAAATCTTCAGAGAGATGTGTTCTCGGTTCAAATAATTATCGGAAACGCTCAAGTTTATTATGTACTGCTTGATGTGACTTCATTTGATAAACTAAACTAGTCCTAGTTTGACAGGTTGGAAATTGAAGAATTTGAAATGCAATTGATTGATTTCCAGTGAAATTCAATATGGATTCTAAATTTTATTGAAACAAGAAAAAAATTGGAATTGATGTATAGTAAAAATGCCAGTAATGAAAGTTTGGAAACGGAATTTGATTCCAGACACAGTTAACTGTTTGAAGAAGCTGACTCATGCTATTATAATCACATTTTCATCTACCTATGCCTATGAGTCATTATTTTCAGAGATGAACAATATTGAAGACTTGCTTAGAAATCGTTTTATTAATTACTCCAATTCAGAATGCATTCTACTAAAAGTAACATCTTATAATTCTATTATAAGATGCCTTTAACCTGCAACAACAAAAGTCACACTGATGCTACTCTTATTTGAAAAACATGTATAACTAAAATATTTACTACTATACAGTGCAAAATGTATTTTTTTGTAGTGACTAAAGAGTTTTAAGTTGTTAGTAATTAGTTTTATTATTTTCCCAGTAATTATAAGTCAAAATTATTTAAAGGCAAGTCTATACCTCATTAAACACTTCTTTAGAAAAAATGGCATGTTGATCCATAAAAGTTCGCCATGTCTGTTATAGACACAATCCCATGCATGCTACTAAAAAAACAATCAAAGAATTATTTACACACATTTGTATTATCACTTTGCTTACACATTTAAAAATGTGCATGTAGTTAAACTGACCTTAATTACCAGATTATTGATTCAACCCTTTGATCGTGTAATTTTGAAGAAAACAGTCACAAAAGTGCCTATTTTTTTATTTGAGAAAAAAAAAATGTAAAACTAAATTTATGTTCAATAAATGTATTTATTTTTAAATTTTGGGTACATTTTTAGCTTGAAATACAAAAATTAATTTTTTAAAAAAAGCCAACATTTAGGGGTATTATGACTGAATGTTAATTTTCCAGCAAAGGAAAAAATTAAAAAAAACATGCGTTATAAGCATTAAAGGAGAATTTTATTACACTTATGTACAATGTAAAAACACATAAAAGTAATTTTTCTTGTGAGATAAATTTCAAAGCATGAGATAAAAAAGCCAACATCTCACGTAACAATACAGATCCATCATCACTGCTCTCAGATTCACTTACCGAACTTTCAAAACAATCAGTTATTTCAGAATCACTCTCAGATCCATTAATAGTTAAAGTAGAATCCTATTCACTTCCTGACTAACTCCATGATGAATACAACATTAATATATATATATATATATATTATCACTAAATGCAACCCACATGTATTCATGAAAAGCGGAACTAAGCAACTGAGCAAAAGTTATAAAAACTTATCACTAATATACATGTTTAATTGTGCTAATATCTAGTATAAAATAAAATAACTATCTCTGAACACATTAATAATAATCTAGTACTGCCAACTGGTGAGATATAAACATGATTCCCGACATAAGAAATAGATAGTTTTAATCTTTTTAGTGCATTACTTTTGAACACTCCAGCCCAGAAATATCATGGGCATGAGAAATATTGACAGGAGCAAGAAGCAAAGGGTTAAGTGAAAATATTGATAAATACACTTTAAACAGAAAAATTTTAAAATTTGTTAATGAAAAATAAATTTCATTAAAACAATGGAAGAAAAATTATTTTATATCCATGTACTTTTTACAATCAGGGTGATGGTAATGAAGATATCATAGCATGTGCTTGGGATGGCCAAACTTACATGGTAAATCAACGGAAGCAGTCTGTAAGGTTTCAGTTTGAGGAATCTGTCAGTGCTTTTACTTCTGGTAGTATAAAATTTATATTATTTTTTATATATAGGTGTAACAGTTTTTGAATTTGTAACTGGAATACTTTAGAATTCTATATATTGGTTGAGTTCTTCCTGGATTTATTCTTAACAGCACTAATTTGTGTAAAAATAAAAACTATTACCAGTGTATTTCCAAAGTGAATTTAAGTTTTAGGAAACTTTATGCTGTTGATGAGGTTTTTTTGTGATAAAAAAAGTTCTTCAATTTTCTTAGTCCCAGAAGTAAATATTTCAAATAAGTATTTACTAGTTTTATTCCCCAGCTGAGTAAGGTCGACTCAGCCTTTCATCCCTACTGCAGTGGGTCAATAAATGAGTTCCAAGTTTGCTTGGGGACATAAACACTGGGGGTCTCGCTTCAGACTGACCACCTGATCGGGTCATCTGCTCATGTACCTCAGTGTCCCATGGTCACATATAATGGGATAGGCACTGTAGGCCCTTGCTCTCATGGGCTGTTGTGCCACTGAGTTTGAATTTTATTTACTAGTTTTAAAGTGGCTGCAGTAGCCATGTGGTCCTTCTTGCTAGTTTTGCAGTTGGCAATTTTAAGTTGAAATATAAGATGAAGTTCTGATTTTACACAAGTCTTATTGTACAAAGTGTTGCAAACTGCAGTAGGTTAAATTTATTTAGGATTCAAATAATTGCTATATATATGATGCAAAAGGTAGGAAAGTGAGGATTCAGTTCATTGGAATCTCGTTACTTGATCTTGTTTTAAAATTGTGTTGTCTTTCCAGTGACCTTCATGTAGCTCTACTGCAACATTAACTCAAAACTAATCAAATAAGTTATTTATTAAAAAATTAATTAAATTAGATATGGATAATGTTTTAAGAAATTGTATTGTTTCATAAAAGGCATTTTAAAGTTTTATAACTGGATGTTTCCCGCATTTTACTTATCAAAGAAAAATAACATTAAAAATTTATAAGAGAGATAACTTTAATTATAAAATTCAAAGAATGATATTTTTCCACAAAAATGTAATAATTGCTTGAAAAATAAAATAAAGGTGAAAAATATTGCAAATCAAAATTAAAATTTAAAGATTACATTAAAATGTATCAGAATTTGTTTTCTAAAAATGCAATGTTTGGCATTAGTTTTTTTGTAAAAAAAAAAAAAAAAAAAAAAAAAAAAAAAATTATAGTAGATTAATTCTTCTAATTACTGTGTAAAGCAAATTTATTTTTAAATTTTCTGAAAACATGTGAAATGGCCATGGTAATTATTTTGCCCTTTTAAAATGTTTTGATTATTATTGCCAATAAAAAAAGATATTTTTTCTCTTTTGATTATGTACTTGATAAATTTTAGGTAAATATTCAGTGACACCTGGAAGTTCTGTCCCTGTCCTTGTATATGCAACATTCAGTGATAGAGTTTATCTGTATTATGATATTATGCTTCCATCTTTTCCAATTCATAGTTTCTTTGAAAAGATGGAAAAGAATCCTTTGACATCAGAATTATTATCTCAGTTTCCAATTGACAGTGAGTATCTTTATAAATCAAAAGATAATGGTAAAGTATATTGTGGTATTTTTATGTAAACTAATTTTGTTGCATTTTTAATAAAACATATGTATTTTTATAATTTCAGAAGAGAACAAGAGAGATCTTGCTAATTTGTATAGATTTTGCTTATATGGCTTTCCTGCAGATTTAATAAAGGAGGATGCTGGTGACATGAAAGAAACGTAAATGTTGACGAACATTTACGTTTGACATTTTCGAACCCCTTTGAGTCCCTTGATATTTTTTTTTAAAAAATCAAGTTTTTGATAATATATGCATGGTGCAATTTGTAAATAAGCATTTATATAATAAAATTTATATTTTATGTAGAATATTATTCTCTCTACTTGAATTTTATTCATATTATTTCAGAAAGGTTCCATTTACATAGCAATTTTAAAATAATTTTATTTAAATCCATTTTTTTCAGCATGGGGGAAGTAAATTTAGTTTGTTTTTGTATTTTCAAATTTTTACTCCAAAAAAAATAAATTTTAATTTTCACATTATGTACCATGCTGACAATCTAATGATTTAAAGCTTTATGAGTTGGCCAGAAAGTAAATTTTTTGGCATAACTAAATAAAAATGAATTATATTAACACAAAACTTTGAAAAATAGAGTAATATTAAGACTATGTAAATGGTTGTCAAGGCACTTAATTAAATGTGGGACCACTTTTTCAACTCCACTGTTATCTTTGGCTGCAGAAAAGTTTTTTCTGTTTGAGATCTTCATCATTTGTTAAATGTCTTTCCCTGGCCTTTAGTTTCAGAATAAATGTTTTTAAGGCTGCAAAAGGATTTCAAAATTTTTTTCTGTTTGATATCTTCATCATTTGTTAAATGTCTTCCTCCCTGATATTCCTTTAGTTTCAAGAATAAATGGAAATCCCCTGGGGTCAAATTAAGGCTGCAAAAGGATTTCAAAATTCCCCCCCCGCAACGATCATCGTTGTATTTTCTGGTTCTCTTTTGATTATACATTAGACCTTAATGGAAAAGTAGTGTCTCATTCATTCTATTATCACCATGAAATTCATAGGCAAGAAAACTTGATAAGCAGAGTATTTTATGTATTCAGAAAACTGACACAACTCACTTCTTATTTGGTGGGATTCACGATGGTTGCAGTCATTTTGAAAGGTTATAAAACTGATGTTGAACCTAGTGGCTGAGTGGTAAGTGCATTGTGCTTCTACACCACAGTTCCAAGATTCAAACCCTGAGCTGGGCAAGGTTGACTCAGCCTTTCATCCCTTCAGTGGGTCGATAAATGAGTACCAAGCTTGCTTGGGAACTTAACACTAAAGGATTTCACATCAGACTGGCCATCTGACCCTAACATCTGCTCATGCACCTCAGGGCCCAAAGTCATGTATACTGAGACTGAGATGGGCACAGTAGGCCTTGGCCTTCATGGGCTGTTGTACCACCGAGTTAAGTTAAATTATACAAATGACCTATGACCATTCTGCCACAAAAATCATCTCACCTTCCTTCATTATGAGCAGACACACAAGAATGGTTGCACATGTGCGACCTCAAACTTTCAGGATGTATGAAGTAATCTACACGGGTCAACGAATTTTGAAACAAATAAGATGACAAAATTGGGAACGAGCATCGAAATCCTTATTTGCTATGAAAGTCTTATTAACTCATATCTTCCTTATTTCTCCATTGGGGTTCATTAGTAAATTACCAGCAGTCATTCATTGTGTAGCTGTAGAGCAGAGGTTTCCAAACATTTTTGTCTCGTAGGCCCCTTGCCATGTTTTTCGGTTTGGGGGGGCCAGCTTACCTAATACTGAATTTTTGCAAATTTATCAACTTAAATGTCTTTTTGACAGCTATTATGGAGCTATTTACTTTTTGTTAAGTAATTTGATTAAAATTAATTAATACACAAAATAATTGAACAACAAACAAAGGCTTCGAATGGGAGGAATGAGTCAAATAATAAATTACTTTAATAACAAATTTTCAACATTTAGTATCAATATTGTTAGGTTTAACCCTAAATCTCCTCTGTTTGTAGTGACCAGCTTCCCCCCTCTTCTTTCTTTTTTTTTTGTATTGGAGATTGGCAACCGCGCTGAAACTCCTCACTAGGAAAAGCAATTAAAAACTTTTTTACAATATTCCATTATTTGGGACAAATAACCAGTATGTGGGAACCACCCTGGACACTAAGATTAATTTAAGGCAAAGAATGACCAGACGCCATTTGTATAATAATAACTTATATTTATTCACTTGGTTCAAATATCAAAATTCTAATAACAAATAGTAAGCTATATGCCTACGTCAAAAAGGGATTTACCTTTAATATTAAATTAAATTATGAAATAGGAAATTAATCAATAACTACGCGCAATATCAAAAAGGTTTACCGGAATAGGAGGTCTGAGAAATACATGCAACTTGAATTAGTAGCTTTCATTAACTTAAACTAATTTTATTAAACTAAAGCTTGTGGTAAGCGATATTAAACTAGAATATATCACCTGGTAGTACTTATGATCTCTTCAGGTATATTAACCTCCTAAGGTTTCTTCGCTGAATACTAACAGCAATGATCCACTATCGTAATCCAATTGAATCCTATAAACCTTGTCACTACTGCTGCTGGCTCAATATCCTTTATCTCCGCTAACTTACAACGCTCTCCTTAAATACTTTATCTATTTTACATATCCCATCTTCTTTTAGAGGTGATTGGAAATTTACGCGAATTTACAATCCCCAAAGACGCCTAAGAATATTAGTGGAAAGGTTCTGTAAAGATTCGTCACAAGTATGTCTTTTTAAACCCAAAATTGCTTGTATCCGTTTCTAAACTTTACTTACTAAATTTTACTAAGATCTTTGTTAGTGTCTATTCCGATCAGTTCCTATTGTAAAAAGGATCAATTCAATGTGACCGTTTGAATTAATTGTCCACTGAGTTGTTACCATAGTCAAAGCATTTTTAAACTGTATCACAATCTGAATAAAGTGAAATTAAGTACTGATCTTATATTAAAATATCCTGAGAGATTGTCTGTGATAAATAGAGAAAAATCACGACCTCCAATATTATATTGCTTTAGCTTAATTTTGGAACACTGAAATGATCCTTGTTTAAATAAAATTTATGCTTTCCCTTTATAACTGCAAATTAACCTCATTAAATTTAGTAAATAAATATGTTAAATAGGGAAAATCTGGTTTCCAATTGATTAAATTTTCTTTTAAAATTAAAATTACAATCTGATTTAATGTGAACCACTATCATTGACCCCTATTTACACCTCATGGACCCCCAAATTATTTTTTCGCTTACGTGGACCCCTTGCAGGTCGGCATAGACCACTTAGGGAATCACTACTGTATAGCATTGATTTTTCGTTCCTTTCATATTATTGGTGTTGGAAAGTAAAATATATTTGATGCCGTTGGTTGAGTTCGAATAATAGCCAGAGATGGAGATAGTACTTAAATTTATATTACAAGAAAATAAATATTTACAGTTAAAGTTTACACTAAAAGGTAATAATGCGGTTAAATGAAAATTACACCCTTGAAGGTGCTGCGGATTGATGCGAACAAGACCTTGCGTCCGTCCGTTGCGTTTTAGTTTACAGTGTCCCCGTACCGGTTCCAAAAAGGTTTCCGTTGGGGTAGGAAAGCGGAAAATCTCCCGCACTCAGTTACAGTTAAGTGAGGGAGTGGAAAGTCTGGCGCACTCAGTTACAGTTAAGTGAGAAGTGTAGGAAACATATACTCCCACCCTATATCCGAACTAGTTCGGATATAAAAACTTTGTGAAGTTTATGAACAGGTCGTTTAAACACTGAGTCTTGGGTTTTCACAGTTGCAACACGAACCAGTCCGTCGTTGCCTGGATGCACTTGAAGAACTCGAGCCATTGGCCATGTACCAGGAGGACCCTCCTCTTTGATCAATACGATGTCATCTTCCTTCAAGTTTGGTTTTGCATCCTGCCATTTCTTTGAGGTTGTAAGGAGGAGATAAATTCGGAGCTCCACTTCTTCCAAAAGCCCCGTTTGATGTTCCGTAGCAACTCCCAACGATCTCTGTGGTTGGAGGTTGAAGGTAGCTCCTCTGGAACTGAAAGAACATCACCTGTAAGAAAATGTGAAGGTGTGAGTGTAGATATGCATTCTATGTCAGAGTCATTAACGTAGGAGAGAGGCCTGGAATTTAGTAATCCTTCGATTTGCGTGAGCAAGGTTGTTAACTCTTCAAAAGTTAATATGGTTTCTCCCAATACTCTCTTCAGATGAAATTTGACGGATCGAATTCCTGATTCCCAAATACCTCCAAAATGTGGTGATGAGGGTGGAATAAAGTGCCAATCTATTGAAGATTTGGATAAGTAGTAAGAGATGGCTTCATTAGTTGGTAAGGAAAGCCATAACTTCCGTATTTCGTCAAGTTTTCGACGAGCTACAACAAAATTGGTTCCATTGTCACTATAAATGTGGCGGGGCCCCACGACGACACTAAAACGACGTAGTGCAGCTATGAAGGAATCAGTTGTTAAGTCTCCGACTGCTTCAATATGAACAGCTTTAGTTGCTAAGCATACAAATAAAGCAATGTAACCCTTGTAGATTTAGTCCCTCGACCTTTGTTGCATTTAATCAGTACAGGACCAGCATAATCAATACCGCAACTGAAGAAAGATCTCTCCAGCGTGACACGGTGTTTTGGTAAATTGCCCATCAGCTGTGGTGTTGGTTTTGAATTTGTTACACTTTAAGCATTTTCTAATACATTTGTTAATTAATTTTCTACTTCCTACGATCAATGGGACTGTCGAAGAACGTGAGCTAACAAAGTCGGCCCAGCATGTAAATGAGCGATGTGTTGTTCCTTGATAAGGAGTTCACTAATACTGTGCTGAGAAGGAAGTATGATAGGATGCTTGGAATTGACTCGAAGCTGGGAATTTTGCAATCTCCCTCCCACCCGTACTAAACCATGTTCATCTATGAAAGGGTGGAGGGAACGTAATGGACTTTTGGGTGGCAGAGAAATCTGTTTTTAATGCTTCGTATTTCTTCCTGAAAGTAAAAACCTTGAACCCAACGAATGATGGTTTCTTCAGCGGTTTTGGTTTCCGAAAAGGTAAGGTGAAGTAGTATTAATATGGGATGAACTGATCGATGATCCTTGAGATGCTATCTTTTACAGTTTTTAATAAATCTTTGGCAATAAGCAAAAATGCGAATTACTTTGGTGAGTGAAGAGTAATGTTCGAATAAACCATGAATTACATCATTTGATGTGTGAGTAAACAGATTGAAGATGGAGACTGATTTTTGTTCCGCTTTTACCTCATCCGAAGCCTCATCGCAACTGGATTCAGCCTTGGGCCAACTAGAAGTTTCTAGCCTTAGCCAGGGTGGTCCTTGCCACCATAACTTGCAATCAGGTAAGCATTTAGGATCAATACCTCGGGATGCAATATCTGCGGGATTTTCCTTAGAAGGCACATGTCTCCAATGCTTTGTAGGTAGAACTTCTATAATTTCAGATGTTCTATTTGCTACGAAAGTTTTCCATTGGCGAGGATGACCAGACAGCCAGGAGAGAACTATTTTAGAATCCGTCCAAGCGAATACATCAAAGGTATAATATTTTAATGTCCGTAAGACCGATTTAAATAGCTTGGATAGTAAATGTGCACCGCACAACTCCAATCGAGGAATGGAAACTTGTTTGACAGGGGCTACTTTAGTTTTTGATACAAGTAGTTGAACCTTTATTTTGCCGTTGTGTTTCTGGCGACAGTAGATTGCAGCAGCATAAGCTAATGAAGAAGCATCTGCAAAACCATGCAATTCTACTATGTTGTCTGCTGTAAGGATGACCCATCTGGGAACAGTGAGGTAGTTGATGGCATTAAAGGCCTTTTGAAACCTAAGCCAATCCTCTGTTAATTGTTGTGGAATGGGAGAATCCCAATCTGTTTTTGTAAGCCAAAGTTTTTGATAAAAAATCTTCATGAATACTGTACAAGGTGAAAGAAGTCCTAAAGGATCGAAAATTTTGGAAGATTCAGATAAAATACGTCTCTTTGTGAGTGGTGGTGTAAGTTCAAGCGATGGTTGGAAACCAAAAGTGTCATTGGATGAATTCAAAATAAGCCTAATACTTTAGAACTTTCATTAGAATCTTTGGAAAATTCAACTCGTGCATCATGAGAACTATGTTCTGAAAATTGAGCGAGAAATTCGGTGGAATTAGAATTCCATTTTCTTAAATGAAATCCGCGAGTACTCAAAACATGAGCAATGTCCTTGCAAATGGAGATTGCGTTATTTGGCGTATCTGCTCCCGATAGTAAATCATCCATATAAATATCTTCCTGTAAAACTCGGGAGAGGTTGGGATTATCTTTATCATCGAGTGCGATTTGCTTAATACACCTAGTGGCCAAAAGGAAGCTGAGGCTAAACCGTAGGTGACAGTTTTTAGCTTGTATGTGCGAATGTTTTCACTAGAGTTATTTCTCCACAGAATTTGTTGGTATCTCTGATCTTCATCAGCTACTAAAATTTGACGGTACATTTTTCAATGTCCGCTGTAAATACAATTCTAGGAATTCTAAAATTAAGCAATATTTCAAAAATATCCCTTTGTAATTTGGGACCTACTCCTAGCAGAGAATTTAATGACGTACCATTTGTAGTTTTGCAAGATGCGTCAAAAACTACTCTTAACTTTGTTGTAGGGCTGGATGGCTTGATAACGGCGTGATGCGGTAAAAATTCTGATCTTTGGAAGTATGGGATCTGGAATTTACTAAGCTCATGTGACCTAGCGATTCGTATTCGTTCATGAATTCTTTGTATTGTTTTTCAAAATCTGGGTTATTTTTAAATTTCCGCTCCATTGCTAATAAACGAGAAATTGCTGCGGGTTTTGAGTCTCCCAATTCTGAATTTGATTTATAAAATGGAAGTTTTACAACAAAGCGTCCATCGGAATTACATGCATAAGTATTTTGAAAATGTGTTTCCACAAATTGCTCTTCAGAAGTTAATAATTTATCTTTTACGTTAGGAATTTCTTCTAATTCCCAAAAGTGCTTTAATTGATTGTCAATATTTGTACCATTAATGTGAAGATTTAGCATTGAATTTGAGTTTAAAGACTCAGTTAATTTGCCTGAGATTAGGAAACTAAAAATGGAATTTTGAGTGATTAAATTACTTTGAGAGCAAGTAATTTGCCCAGGAAGCAAAATAGAAAAAAAGTAGTCAGATCCGAGAATCATATCGATATTGTTTGAGATAAAAAATTTCGGATCCGCTAAGCAGGCATTTTTAAATGAGAGAAATGTGTTTCGTTTATTTTTCCGTTGGTAACGGAGCAGTTAGTTTTTCCAAAACATATGCTTTAACTGGTAGTTTGACCTTGGGGTCATGTAACGATACTAAATATATTTCAACACACCCTCTAGTCATCGCGATTTTAGAATCTTGCAATCCTTTAATTTGAAATCTAGCGTTTTTTCTTTTCAGGCCTAGCAGTTTTAAACATTTTTCCGAAATGAATGTTGATTCACTTCCGCTGTCCGCCATAACTCGAACTTGACAGTTCTCCCCCAAAATATTTTTAATGTTAACGCTTAAAGTTGGTAATAAAGAAAAACATGTTTGTATAGAGTTCACGGAAGCTGCAACTTCTTTGTTTTGATTAGTATCATTTCCTGTCTGGTTTTGACCTTCAGCACGATGAGATTTATTTGCTGACATTGCGAAATTTTTAAAATTATTATCATGTAATAGCGAATGATGCTTTTTCTTACAATAGTGGCAAGTAAAAGTTGAATTACAATGTGACTCAGTGTGCTTATCAGATAAACAGTTCATACATAATTTTTGTTTATTAACAAGTTGTATACGCTCTTTAACAGACATTTCTTTAAATTTAGAACATTTGAAAACAAGATGATTCATTTTACAAGAACATTTTAAACTATTGTTAAATTTCGATTTATTAATATAAGGTTGTTTTTCATAAGTAACATTTTCATTATATACATATGTTCTCACAGATAAATTTTCTAAGATATTCTGTAGCTTGGCTTTGGTTTCGTAATATTTTGTTTCGAATTCTTCCATTTCAGAGGATTCGATAGGTAAAGCAGCATCCGCTTTATCAAGTTTCTCTGACTTGTTGCGTATATCATTTTTGTCAAAAGTTTGATCATTTTTATCAATGAAATTTATAATTCTTGTAAGTGCAGCCTTCGCTCTGCCGCGAAGCACTGTAGCCGTTTCGGCATCCATTAATTGATAAAACGAAATATGGATGGAATGAATCAGTAAGAGAAACCAAAGTCAAACGTTGAATGAAAATGTAAAATAGTACTTATCTCTTGTTTCTCTGAATCGTTGACGAATGTCGTCGGTGCCTCCAAATGATGCCGTTGGTTGAGTTCGAATAATAGCCAGAGATGGAGATAGTACTTAAATTTATATTACAAGAAAATAAATATTTACAGTTAAAGTTTACACTAAAAGGTAATAATGCGGTTAAATGAAAATTACACCCTTGAAGGTGCTGCGGATTGATGCGAACAAGACCTTGCGTCCGTCCGTTGCGTTTTAGTTTACAGAAGTCCCGTACCGGTTCCAAAAAGGTTTCCGTTGGGGTAGGAAAGCGGGAAAATCTCCCGCACTCAGTTACAGTTAAGTGAGGAGTGGAAAGTCTGGCGCACTCAGTTACAGTTAAGTGAGAAGTGTAGGAAACAATATTATCTAAAGGTGTGGAGAATATCAAAAAATATTTTTAGTTTAAATTTTCAATATGTCCAGTTTAAGTGTGATGTACTTGATTTAAATATGGATTGTTTTGTTTGGGTAACTTTTTCCAATAGGATTTATTGAGTGTCATTTATACTACCAAATATTTCATCAGCATATCACAGATGAAATTATTTTTTGCTCTTATGATGAAATCTTATTCAGAAATAAGAAAAATTAGGAAATTAAAGATTCTGTTTCACAGCGTATGAAAAAAACTTTTCGAATGTAATGTAAAGTTTTTAAATCACAAATCTGCAGCTTATAACAATGTTTACATTCATTAAAAACAATTACAATTCATTTTTAAGGGGGTTCACCCATGTGATTGGCCCGTTTTTCAAGCGATTTTAGGGAATTTTTTTTGACGACCAGTAAAAAGATAGCTTTAGGTTTTTTTTATCATTTATTAATATGTATTTTAAAAGTTTGTATATAAATTTTTAGCCAAAAATATCTAATAGAACGAGAGTTATATAGCGCTCTGAACTCACCCGCCTCGACAAAATGGACGCTCACTTCCTCAACGATTCGGACTGATAGGTTTATTTGAAATAAAAAAAAATTAACGGCGTTTTAATCTGTAAGCTTAAATGCACGGAATGGACTATATTCAATTGATCATACCAAAAATTGGATTTTTGGTAGATCTCTCTCTCTCTCTGAAAAAAAGCTTCGAAATCCATTCGTTTTTTTTTTTTTTTTTTTGTTATTAAAAATAGAAATATTGGGAATTTTGAAAGGACCTTAGTCCACACACATTCCGTGCGTCTACATATGCTGAGTCTACTCTATAAATTTGAAGTCATTCGGTTAAACCGTTCTTTAGATTCATGTATTACGATTTCAAACGTACTTTCTCTTTCGTCATATAGAATATACTAGGGTAAGATAAGTGTGGGTTGGGAGAGGTGACGTGTGTTTTGAAATTTTGAGATTGTTGCCTCTGACCTGAATTTTCGCTGTTTTTTTACAGTGAATTAATATATTTTGGTACACCTCTAAGAAAGAGGTTTTATATATTTATTTCCTTTCTTTTCTGGACTTTTGGTAAGTTAACAAATTCCCCCCCCTCCTCCCCCAATTTTTGTTGCTTGAAGGGGACCCAAGCTGAGTCACTCCACATTTCGGATTACGGAATCCAATGAAGGAAGCTACAGACTATAAATATTTTAAATCTACCCAGACTGCCCAAGAATTAATTCTGCGAATTGACAGTAAAAGCTTTAATGAAATTACAATTTTACTTGAACACACAGAAAAAACCGGGAACATCCCTAAATTGAACCCCCACTTATTACATGCTGAATTGAAGAACGAAATACCAAGGCATGATAAAATATCGCATATGTACTTCACTCGAAGTGGTAAAATAAAAATAAGCACCTCGGATCCTGTATGCGCTGTTCAGATAACAGCTATTGAGCAAATTCTAAATATTCCAGTAAAAGCCAACATAATATGGGAAGGATTCGCTTCGCGATTCCTACTTTTTGTCATCCCAACTAATGTATATCTGGCAGATGTGTGGCAACTGAATTAAAAAACTCAAATGATATTGAAATTGTTGAAATCCGTAGATTCATCAAGAAAAATAGCCGTCAAGAAGTTTCTCCTGTCTTAATTACTATTCTGGGCATTAATATACCAGAATGTGTAAAACTTTGATTTTTTAATCATAGAACTCAATTATTCATAGACAAACCACGGCAATGTAACAATTGTTAGTTTCACGCACTCATTACGTTTTTTGTTCCAGCGATGTTCGATGTATTAATTGTTGAGGATCCCATTCTGGACAATGTACAAATCCTTCAAATTGCACAAACTGCAAAGGAGACAATCCGGCAAACTCCCCCAACTATCCCACTTTTATGAAAGAAAAGAAAATTCAAGGAAACTCACTCCGCAAATTACGCTACAGCAGTAAAAAGAACAGCCCCAGGACCAAATATACAAGAATTTGAGAAAAAATTAGGAAGCATAGAAAATTTTCAAGCAGCTCTCGAAAAACAAACTACAGCCATAATGAACTCGATGCAAATAAAGATCGAATCAATGTTTAAACATTTGATAGGAATAATAGAAATTAGTAAACAACCATCATCGCCTATTAGGAAAAAAAAAAGATAAGTCTACCGCAACAGAAAATTGAAATATTCATACCAAGTACACTGCTCAAAACAATTAGGGGAGCAAGCAAAAAGGTGAAGAAAACCGTGTGAGACAGCCACGTATTGACATACAATGCATAGTGCACGCGTATCAATGCACAATACAGAAAAAAAGCGTAACAAAATTTGGAATTAAGCTTTAATTCTTTCAAAATATGGAAAAAACATGAAAAGATGATTTAGGGCCACAATTTGGTTACATGTAAACGATAAAAAAGGTACTGTTTAGACATATGATGCATGAGTTTTAATAAGGCGTGTGGTCTCGAACAGCTAAGACTGCTGCACACCTGTTTGCCATGGATGTGATGAGGTTATCGATCTGACTTTGGGGAATACTGTTCCACTCCTCAAGAAGTGCAATCTCCAAGTCTCGGACAGTAGCAGGCGGCCTTGGTCGCGCAGCAATGCGTCGTCCGAGCATGTCCCAAACATGCTCGATTGGATTCAGGTCAGGAGAGCACGCTGGCCATTCCATACGCTGTATTGTTTCATCTTCAAGCATGTTCTCCACCAGATGAGCTCTATGCGGTCGGGAATTATCATCCTGGAAAACAAAGGAATCTCCAATGGCTCCAGCGTAAGGGATGACATGAGGTCGAAGTATCTCGTCTGCATACCTTCGGCCCGTCAAAGTGCCATTCCGAATGATATGCAGGTCCATACGTCCGCCTATGCTGATTCCACCCCATACCATCCAACCAGCTCTTCTATATTGTGACCTTTCACGAACGAATGCGGGGTTATTTCGAGTGCCCCTGTCCCTCCATACAAGAACACGTCGGGTGTCACACTCTAGACTGAATCGGGACTCGTCTGTAAACAGCACTTGGCTCCAATCATGTTGCTCCCAATCTCGATGTTCAGCAGCCCATCTTCTTCGGACCTCACGGTGGCATGGGGTCAACGGAATGCAGACCATTGGCCTACGTGCATAGAGCCCTCCCTCATGAAGCCGATTACGTACTGTTTGGCTGGACACCCTGCGTCCTGTTGCCAAGAGCGACTGTCTTTGCAGCTGGGTAGCATTCTCTGTTCTGTTTCGACGGGCTGTTAACTGTATATACCGGTCACCAGTTGATGTAGTGGCGCGTGGCCGACCTGCCCCTGGTCGACGTCTAACATTTCCTGTTTCTTGGAATCGATTCCACAGTCTTGCAACAACACTTCTGGTGACTCCAACAGCGTCCGCGACACTACGTTGTGTTTGCCCGGATTCCAGTCTGCCTATAACACACCATGCCATGGATTCCAGTAAATCACGTTGTGTGTTGAGACATTCTCAAGTAACATTGTCTCAAAAAAAAAAATACTGTGCAATCGAATTTCACAGTTACGGCAATAAAACAGACGTTTCTGCAACATCCCGATTTCTGCCCTTATGTCCTTTTTCTAGTTTTTGACGTCATGAACTTTGATTTGCATATAAAATTTTCTTCCGTTTCCTGGTAGGCTTTACATTATGGATGATTCATTTTATGTTACTTATTGGTATACATCTTTGCTTACTTTTGTTAAAATCATGTGCTCCCCTAATTGTTTTGAGCAGTGTACATCGAACAATATGGATAATACATAAAAAAATATTGAAATTGGATGATTTTAAAGTTTTAAATATAAGATATAATAATATATCTTATAATAATAAGATATTTTTCGCGAATTCTGAGTTACCTTTTTCTTTCTTAAAATATAGATAATCTATCTATATCTGTAAATATATTTCATCTCCTCAAGCGGAGGATTAAAAAAATTTTTTTTTTTATATTTTATTTTCCCTAGTATATCTTTTTTATGCGTTTCCTACAATGGAATTGTAGAAGATTTGTGTGTGCAAATCCCAGGTAAAACCATTTTCAGACAAGACAGACCTGACAGATCAGGAGGAGGGCTGCTGATAGCAGTACCATCAAATATTTCTGCCAGACAAATATCCTTTAATAATACGCCATCTTCAGACTACGAAATTTTAATATTGCAAATTATAATTAATGATACTTCCTTTCATCTGATAAATTTATATGCATCTCGAAGACTTAATATTACACAACTTAATTCTTTTCTTGATACCTTATTAGATCTAGTTTTTATATTCGGAGATTTTAATTTGCATCACCCAATGTGGGGCTCAAAACATACTTCTCAATACAGTGAAATCTTTGTGGATTGGTTAACACACACACACATTCTAATTTCATTATATTCTAAATACTCATGTCCCAACGCATATAAGCAATGTTGGCTCTAGTGCGCTTCTGGATTTAACTTTATGCTCTTCAAGTCTCATCGGATACAGCAATACTTTTGTGTGTGTTTTAGACAGCTCCTACAATAGTGACCATTGTCCTGTTATCACAGATTTTAATTTTCATAACCCGATTAAACGAACTATAAAAAAAGTAGATTGGCCCTCAGTAATAAAACAAGCAAAATCAACAGTTTTTAAGATAGACGATTACAATCATAATCTATCTGACACTATTGCTAAAATAATTTCAAATAATACTAGAAATATAAAAACCTCTAATAGAATCTTCCCTCCCTGGTGGAATAATGCTTGTCATAACCTTTACAAACTTAGGAAATGCTTCAGAAAAAAAGCCATTTGGGAAATCTCCCCAAAATTGTGGATTCGATATAAGCAATATTCCAGCCGGCTCCGATTTTATTTTAAAAAATCCAAAAAGAAATACTGGGATGCAGTATGCATTATATAATGCTCCTAACCCAAGATTATTCTATATCCTTTAGTAAATCGTAATGAAAAATAATTCTGAATCAACACTGAATTACTTTCAAATACATAACAGAATAATACAGTTGACAAAATGATTATTTGTACACCACATTTTTCTTCGCTTTTGATGAAATAAATATCGATATTTTAGTTGTGAATTAATCGCCTCTGTAGAGAGGTCTGAGCTATATACAGGAAAAATATTATTATAATAGAACCATTTTTCACAAAAGGAGAACATTTGGAAAAAATATTATTCTTAATTTTTTGCCAGAATATTATATTTAAATAAATTTTTTTTTTGTCAAAAAGTCCTTAAAACAATTTTATACGTGTATTCCAATCTGAGTGACACTAAATATCATGAAAATTATCCATCTATGCGCTTTTTTAAAATCACGGTTCCGAACGTAGTCGGATACCTTAAAGTTTTAAGTCTGGTTAAAATTTAGAAAATCTTAACTTCTCCTCCTGGTCGATAGAGTACTCCTTCCTCTTCCTCTTAGAATTCTTTCAAAGCAGATTGTTCGGCTCTTGTATCAATTCTTTCTTGTTTAATGGTACCATTCGTGCACCGCTCAGAGCGTGGCCGCGGAAGCTTAGAGGTCAAGGCATCGGATCATGGCTGGCGTGTCATGAGTTCGAGACCAGTACCACTAAAGACCCGCCGTGTAGGGGAACGATACACGTTAAATCTGTCGAGAGCTCAAACGTCCTATGGATGGTGTGGTGTGATAGATAGGAGAGGGGGTGCCAGCTCAGGTGTCGTCCTCGTCACTTGACCATGGTTCAAAATTAGGAGGTCCGTCGCCAAAAGTCCTCGTGTAGCTTAACAGTGCGACGTTAATATTCACTCACTCACGCGCGTTTCATCACGTTTCTGTACGTAAGTATGCACTTCGCGCCCAACGGGGACATCCCATTACCGTCATTACTTTTAATCTCCTACAAAACCTTCGTTAAAGATAATGACATATAAGTAAGTTGCACTTTCAACGATCTTGGGGCCAGAGTGTGTAACTATAGATATTTCCTTTTAAACCCGTATACTTGTATGAACGTACGAGGGCTGTTCAGAAAGTACCGAGACTGAATTTATTACGCAAAAACATACATACATAAACAGGTTTTGAGTCAATCTCCCTCGAAATATGCTCCATTGGCAGTAACACACTTGGCCCAACGATGTTTCCAGTCCACGAAACATTTCTGGAACTCAGACTTTGGGATGGTCCGAAGCTGCTGTGTCGAATTCTGTTTCATGGTTTCAATGTCCTGAAACCGGTGCCCTTTTAAAGTGTTCTTGATCTTGGGAAACAGGAAAAAATTAGGAGGTGACATATCCGGCGAGTAGGGAGGATATGCTACTTGGATTGTTCCGTGTTTTGTCAGGAATTGCTGCACAAGATTGGCGGTGGGCGCTGGGGCTCCGTCATGATGAATCATCCAGCGAGAGGACGCCCACAACACCGGTCGTTTTCTGCGAACAGCCTCTGTTAATCTCCTCATGACGTCCAAGTAGAATTCCTTGTTCACTGTCTGGCCCTGGGGAGCATACTCACGATGAACAATTCCATCTGCATCAAAAAACACAATCAACATGACTTTGACCTTTGATCGCACCTTTGGCCGAGGAGAACCGGGGATTTTCCATTGTGACGACTGCTACTTTGTTTCGGGATCGTATCCGTAAACCCACGGCTCATCCCCAGTGATGATGAGCTTCATGAACTCCGGATCGTCGCTTGCACTTTGAAACAAATCAGATGATGTTGCCAGTCGTTGGAATTGCTGATCCTCAGTGAGGAGACGCGGCACAAACTTTGCAGACACTCGGCGCATGTTCAAGTCCTTTCTCAAAGTTTCATCACATGATCCTACGGAAATGTGACACTCCTGTGCAATTTCTCGGACTGTTAAACGTCGATCAGAGCGTACCACAGCCTTCACTTGTGCAATCTTGTCCTCATTGCGAGAGGTGGACGGGCGTCCAGAACGAGAATCCCTGTTCACTGATTGACGACCCTCCATGAATCGCCGGAACCACTCGAAAACCCGAGCAAGACTCATCGCCTCCTCTTCAAATGCTGTTTTCATCATCTCGTAGGTTTCGGTACCCGTTTTACCGAGCTTAAAGCAAAACTTGATACAGATTCGCTGATCCGTGTTTTCTCACATTTTCTTTTTTCGACGAACGCACGCAAACACTCCACGTGAAAGAAGTCAGTGTGACTGAACAGCGCGCTGTACAGACCTGCCGATTTTTGTGAGACAAGGTGAAATATGCGCGCGCATGATGCGCACAGTCCCTCTGCTAGGGGTTTTCTGGAATAAATAGAATAAATTCAGTATCGATACTTTCTGAACAGCCTTCTTATATTTGTATAGAAGGGTATCTGAGATATCAAGCCGACTGTACACAATAGGCTCAGCCTTCGACTGCCAACTTAGCGCGCCAAACAGCTTCTTTTATTTGCTGTATCTTTATAATGACTTCGAATTTTAAAAGATCATTTTAACGCCGTATTCTAGACATATTAAGGAAGCAATTTATGAAAGGAAAAAAAAATCGATTTTTGAATTCATCACATGGGTGAACCTTAATATACACGGTTACATAGGTTCTTTGGGAATTATTGTATTGAGTTTAACTCGTTAATTGTGTGGAAATAACTGTCGGAATCTACATTTGGATTTATATCCTCCAACCACGGAGCTTACAAATTTGCAATTGTCACAATAGCCACTTGCTATTTAAAAGTAGCGTTTTAAGAATTGAGTCCCTGGAATCCTAATCAGAAATAGGCACGACTTGCGGACCTTTTAAGTGGATAGTATACGTAGTCAAATATCCGTGCAATGTACAAACGGTAACCTATATCAAATAAATGTATGGGACTCAATCTCGCAAACCAGCTACTCATTTAGTCGAAAGGCGGCAGTATGTGATAGCAGGTCTAGGCACCGAGATGACATAATGTAGCCTTGTGC
Organism: Trichonephila clavipes; assembly: GCA_019973935.1. Taxonomy (NCBI): domain Eukaryota; kingdom Metazoa; phylum Arthropoda; class Arachnida; order Araneae; family Nephilidae; genus Trichonephila; species Trichonephila clavipes. The sequence continues at coordinate 461,373 of BMAU01019396.1, read as the reverse complement.
GCCGTTGCCAGTCGGCATTCTCCAAAAAAAAAGTGTGTGTCCTTATGCACGCATGAAAGAAGTTATACTTCTTCAGCGTAACAAGATAAAAATCTTTCTAAAAATTTTATCCTTCGCGTTATCCTACGTTTGTAGAAAAAATGACACTAATAATAGAAAAAAAGGTATTTAATACGATAGTGGTCTGAAAAGTTTCCGACCTCAATGGGAAGATTGCAGCACTTGTCAATAAAAGTTAGTGAATTTCGTTGTTCTTGTGTTGACAGTTACTCACCAAAGTTTCAGCCATTTTGGACGCGCATTTGTTATGTAACAGTCGTTTGAGTGAGTTGATGTGAGTGTTTTTGTGAAAATGGACAAAAACGAGTATCGAGTTGGCATTAAATATTTGTTTTGGAAGGCAATACACCTACACAGATCAAAGATGAGTTGGATTCTGTGTATGGGGACTCTGCATCGTCATTTACCACAGTGAAATTTTGGGCAGTGGAATTTAAACGTGGCCGTAGGAGCTTGGGAGACGTTGAACGTTGGGGACGTTCAAATGCTGCAACTACCGACGAAATCATAGCCAAAGTTCACCAAATGGTTCTAGACGACCGTCGAATTAAAGTGATAAAAATAGTAGAGGTTATAAACATGTCAAAAGAACGTGTTTGTCACATATTAAATCAACATTTAGGCATGAGAAAGCTGTCCGCGTGTTGGGTGTCGCGTTTGCTCACGTTAGGCCAAAAACGTGTTCGAATGAACATTTCAAAAGCTCTGTTGGCGCAGTTTAGGCGCAATAAATCCGAGTTTTGACATCGATTAATTACGGTAGATAAAACTTGGATACTCCATTATACGCCCAAAACAAAAATACAGTCCAAACAGGGGACTGCAAAGGGGGAAACAATCTCCAAAAAAAAAACCAGTTTTTTCTGCTGGAAAAGTGATCGCGACTGTTTTTTGGGATGATCATGGTGTTATTTTAATCGATTATCTTCAAAAAGGAAAAACCCTTACAGGAGCATACTACGCATCATTACTTGACAAGCTGGGCAGAACTTGTGGAAAAACAGCCACATTTACAGAAAAAGAAAATCCTGTTTCACCCAGACAACGCACTGTCTCACACCTCAACGGTTGTCATGGGGAAAATCCACGAATTACGGTTTGAACTGCTTGACCATCCGTCGTACTCGCCAGATCTAGCCCCAAGCAACTTCTTTTTGTTCCTTTATTTTTAAATTGCGCTCGGAGGACAGAGATTTTCTTTAAATAAAGAGGCAATCACCTTCGTGAACAATTATTTTGCAGAGAAAAATGCCGAGTATTATTTGGAAGGGTTACAGAGATGGGAGCATCGCAGGAAGAAGTGTGTAGAGTTACAAGGAGACTACGTTGAAAATACCAAAAATTAAAAAAAAAAATCCGGAAAAAATGTCTTGAATCTTTGTTAGGTCGGAAACTTTTCAGACCACCCTCGTACATTGAAAGTTTTATTGTAACGCATTATCCAGTAAAATGAAGTTTATTTAAATATCATAATAAAATTATTCCTAAATAATTAAAAAATGGACAATTTTTAGCATTCACGTATAAAGGGTGTTTTTTTAGAGGTATAGAACTTTAAATTGCAATAAAACAACGATGTATTATTCGATTGACATGAACTTTTTTTATTCGAAAGATAATCTTGTGACACTACATTGTAAATATGATTTCTGGCATAGAACTGCCACGGCTGGCTCGGATGTAGTCCAATCTGGACGTCCAATTTTCGATGACTTTTTCCAACATTTGTGGCCGTATATCGGCAATAACACGGCGAATGTTGTCTTCCAAATGGTCAAGCGTTTGTGGCTTATCCGCATAGACCAATGACTTTACATAGCCCCACAGAAAATAGTCCAGCGGTGTTAAATCACAAGATCTTGGAGGCCAATTCACAGGTCCAAAACGTGAAATTAGGCGGTCATCAAACGTGTCTTTCAATAAATCGATTGTGGCACGAGCTGTGTGACATGTTGCGCCGTCTTGTTGGAACCACAGCTCCTGGACATCATGATTGTTCAATTCAGGAATGAAAAAGTTAGTAATCATGGCTCTATACCGATCACCATTGACTGTAAGATTCTGGCCTTCATCGTTTTTGAAGGATTCCACCAGCCCATAAAGCGCACCAAACAGTCAGTTTTTCTGGATGTAACGGTGCTTCGACATACACTTGTGGATTAGCTTCACTCCAAATGCGGCAGTTTTGTTTGTTGACGTAGCCATTCAACCAGAAGTGCGCTTCATCGCTAAACAAAATTCGCTTATGAAAATCGCGCGCGTCCATTATTTTCGAAATAAAATTGCACAATTTGAAAGCGTTGTTCAGGCGTGAGTCTATTCATGATGAATTGCCTAACCAAACTGAGAATAAATCACTTGACAGCTGTTAAATCGGTCGCCATCTTGGAAAGTAATGCCAACTTAAACTTCTATACCTGAAAAAAACACTCTGCACGTATTGATATTTATTATTGATCAGTAATTTCATATTCAAGTTGCTTCGGAGAACGAATTAATAAGCAATCAATCTTTATCTATCGCCATTAGCCAGTTTGATTCTTTAATAACTCGTTCTCAGAAGCAACTACAAAGAAATGCTTTTTAATGGAAAAAAGGTTAAAATTTCAGGGACATAATAATTTAAGGCTATAAATACACAGTGAGCTACAAAATTAACCATTTGACAATAGAAGTAACTATTTCATATTTATAAAAATGTAAATTTAAAATAAATTAATATATATTTATTTCAACAAAAATATTATCTTGAGTTGATGTTTAATAACGAAAAACTGTCTTTTTTAATTAATAACTGTCATTTGTGGAAGATAAAATCATTTAATTCATTATTACAATCAATTGTTTCAGTATATATATATATATATATATATATATATATATATATATATATATATATATATATATATATATATATATATATATATTCTTGATCAGAGAAATCACTGTTTTTAATAAAAAAAAAATCTAAATTTTGCGTTTCTTTAAAACACTACTTTTCAGAGTAGAGTTAAAATGATAATTTTTTTTCAAATAAATTATTTTAATTATTATAAATTTAAGTTATTACGTTGCATATTCGCAATAAGGATAACGTAACTGGAAGTTTTGATGCAGAAATGCCAAATAGCAAGAGTTGTGGCTTTAATTCCTCCCGTTGTCGTGGTGTGGTAGTTTGGACAAGGGGTGCCAGTACAGTTGTCGACCTCTTCATTTGAAAGAAGTTCAGAATTACGAGGTCTGTTGTGATAGCTATATGTCAGGTTGATGTTATGAATTATTCAGCCATAGAAGCATACTACATCTTCGATCTTCTTACATAAAAACTAAAGTAAAATAATAATAATAATAATAATAATAATAATAATAATAATAATAATAAACTCATTTTATTTTAAAATGCGATAGTTAAATTCTACACTACCGTAAATGTGCTTTTTATGATTTTGAACAGGATGTATAAAGGAATTTTGTGTATTTGCAAGTTTTCAGCTTTGAAAAAAAGTAAATACAAATTCTAAAAAATTTAATTTGTCAAAGAGAAAAATTTCTAGTTTATTAATTTTTTTCTTCTTAAATACAACTATTATGTATCTGTGTAAACAGCTCAAGCGGAAATTTGACTGCAAAATATGCTTGAATTCCTTAAAAATAAGAATAATTTATTTTAAAACAGGAATGTCAAATCGAATTGAAAAATAATAAATATGGTGCAGTAACATCTTTTTATTAAAAAAAACCCTACAATTTTTATAAAAAATTCAAAACACATTCACATATAGAAGATCTAATTCTCCCCCTTTTCCTATCAATAAGTGACTCAATTCAGTGTACGAAAACAATGAAATACGAAATGTTTTTAGCATTAAATAAATTTATTTTATGTATAGTTTTTAATTAAAAATTTCAATTTAACTGTTTCTAAAGAAGAAAAAGCTGGTAACATTTTGTTATAAGGAAATATTTTATAGAAGTGTAATTTTTAATTATCAAAACATCTATCTTGTTGGAAACAGTTGAAACAAACGGTGTAATATTAATGATAATAAAAGCTATCAATTATACATTGCAATATTGCATAAAAAAATTTGAAAATTTAAAAAAAAAAGCTACTAGAAATTAAAAAAAAATTTGTAAGAAGAATATTGTTAAACAGATAAGTTATTTTCAATTAAAGATAAATTAAATTAAAAACATTTGTCCATTTTTAACGTGTGGATTATTAAGGTTAATTATTTTTATCAGCTTTGTATTATTGTTCTTCTACACTAGATGGCATCATGTGTATAAAACCTAAAATGCAGGGTGTCGGTTTTTTGTGACGGTGTGCGCGCGCAACGTAAAAATTTACTCGCATCATTTCCCCCTAACGCGCCAAAAGAAGTATAACTTAAAAAAAAAACGGGAATTTCGAAATATATATGTCCGGGAATATAACATTCCACTTAAAATTTAGAGCTTACTTATTGGGGTCGAGAACGAGACGAGGTCCTGTGCCGGGCTCATGCCTTAGAACGTCCTGCTGTTCGATGCGCTTCAACTAGACATTTATAGATTTGCAGTACTTCAAAAAATAATTACAGTTCAGTTTTGAACATTCCCAAGAAACTTTATTTAGTTTTACACATACTTGGCGATAAAACCTTAAATCTGACATAAGAAAAATTTCTGGATTTCAGAAATAAACTGCACGAAAATTATTCGAATATGGCCTCTGAAATGTGTAGAAGCCGAAGTTTTGCATAATATAAATACTCAAATTCAGTGGCGCAACAGTCCATGAAGGCCAGGGCCTACTGTGCCCATCCCAGTGTTCGTGACCATTGGGCACTGAGGTACATGAGCAGATGTTCCGATCGGTCAGGTGGTCAGTCTGAAACGAGACCCCCAGTCCCCAAGAAAGCTTGGTACTCATTTATCGACCCACTGCAATAGGGATGAAAGGCTGAGTCGACCGTGCCCAACCCGGGCATAGAGCCCGGACCTGTGGTGTGGAAGCGCGATACGCTACCACTTGGCTACTGAGCCTCTTAATATAATTACTACCCAATTCATAATCGCGCTCTTCCTATTCAGGATCTTCCTAGTCCGATTTTCATACAGACGCGTGATGATCTTCGCTGGAAAAACCTATGAGGCAAGAGTAGTGTCAGAGAATTTTAAAATAATAAAAATGAACTCGTAATAAGTAGACCACAGGGAAAATATATGTTGATACAAGAAAATCGCTCTATCTTACTTCGAAATCTTCCTGCAGGATACATATACAAGTTCTATAAACAAAAAAATCGACAAGAAAAAAAAAAGGATGCGTCAATTTAGAGAATCAGTTATGTATTTGAGGGCGACAGCTGTAATACAGGAGAAAGCACAGCAACTATATTACAAATACAACTGATTTTCATTACTTGGAACATCTTCCTTCCAAAGGAAAAAAAAAAGGATGCCTACAAAGCCACGTCAAATGTGTACAAAGCAAGAAAAGTAAGGATATTAGGTATTTTTGTGTAGTGTATCTCAACAGTGCATTGATCCTTGCTTTATAAAGCTCATCATACACTTCAACAACAGATATTTTTTAATTTTTGGTATACGTTCATAGACAATTAAATTATAACAATATGCATGAGTTCTAATTTTAATAAAAATGCTTTTTTGCACCTTATAAATTTTTCCCATTCATCTTTTCTACTAGTTCCCAACTCAGATATATATATATATATACAGCGGTCAAAATAAGTATTCGACAAGCAATGATTTCTGGGAATATTGACTTTAAACACCTTAATAGGCAACAACAATGAAAATTTTTTTCGTTATTTATTGCACCTAATAGTTCAGATTCTAATGTACAAGATTGTGCTTTTACAAATCAAACCTAAGCAAAAAAAAAAAAAAAAAAAAAAAAAAATCACCATTATAATTTTCAAAAGCAGTTTGGCAAACAAAATAATTATTCGACCTAGCAAGCTTTGATAAATTTTTATACTGAGAAGCAAAAATACCATTAAGTGTAGTTGCAAATTTTTGTAATTCAAAGTATTTGCGACTATTTCTGAGGGCATTTAGAAGGTTTTATTTAAGCAATGAGAGAGAGAGAGAGAGAGAGCAAATGGGCCGAAAGCAAGGAGAGTTATCAGTGTAAATTAAAAATGCAATCATAATGCACTTTAAAAATGGGTTAGAGCTGAAAACAAAATTTCTCTCTCTCTCTCAGTTATTGTAAACAGGCCAAGACCACTATTTAATTAATAAATAAATAGTGCAAAAATCAGTTGATTTCAAGCCAAGATCTGGTCGACCCTAAAATTTTCCGAAGCGGTGGAGTAATGGCTTGTACGTCAAATTAAAAAGGACCCCACAACCAGTGCATCAAATTTGGCAAAAGTTATCAAGGATTGTTGAACATGGATGTTACGCCCCAAACTGTTAGAAATTACCTGCATAATAATGAGTTTAAGGCTAAAACTGCTCCAAAGAAGCCATATATATCCAAGAACCGAGTGCAAAGACTGGAATTTTCTAGAAGATATGCAAACAAGCCAGTAAAATCCTGGCACAATGTAAGCTTTGAAGACGTGAGTGCAATAATCTATTTGGGTGCGATCAGGGACGGCGCAGGGGGAGGGGGGACAAGCCGGGCCCCTGCCCGGGATGGCAAACTGGCTGTACAATTAACTAGTTTATGAGGAAAATAAACGAGTCAGAATAAAAATTCGAAGGAAAAAAAAATTAAAAATGTGTATGCAAAATATTCACGTTTTCTGTGGAGTTCTAAAGTTTTTTTTGAGTATTCATTACTATTTAAAGCCGTGTTTCCTAACGCTGGTCCCATGGGAGAAGGGAGGGGGTGGTGGTGATAAAGAAGAATTTCGGCATCCGGTTAATTCTCTTTCAACTAATTTCCTATAACTGTTACTGTTTTGTATACATGAATTTGGGTACTATTGAAAGAGATAGATTTTGGCAGAGATTAGTCTCAACAAAAGTGATGAAAAGCACGGTCAAGTTTTATGAAGGAAAAGAAAGGGGCAGGTTGACCCTGAGAAAAAGACCCTTTTTCGAAGAAAACTGAGGGAAGCTTGTGTCAATTTGATTTCCGAACTAATTCTTTTAGTTTCCTGTGCTTAAACAGACACGAAAAAGTAGGACAACAAATAAAGGTAACAATATTTTCATTTTCAAATTCTTTTTTAGATTTTTAATGCTCAAGAGTTTTGATCATCGCGTAAGATAAAATGAAAAGAAAAAAATATTTTGCTACATTTGCGCTTTTTCTATTTTATTTATTTATTTATATATGAATATTAATGTCATCAGTTTCGTAGAATATTTTCATGTTGATTAACGTTTTTAAGTATGTGTGTTTTCGTAGCTTGAATGTACCGAAATCTTCTTAAAACACTTTCGATTAACATTGTCATTCAAATGAAAAAAAAAATTTGCCTCTCGTATAAAAATAACTTCCTTAGTCGCTTACAAAGGACGATAGTAGGTCATTTAAAATGCAAAACATTAATGAGCTTTTGAGTACTTTCATTAATTATGTACCATACATAAAGGATCTAACAGCAATAGCTGGAAATTGAAATACAACGTAGTTATATTTATTATGATGATTTTGTTTTGTAGTCGTAATATATTGTGATAATTTTGTTTAATAATAAATGAACTAGTCTGTAATTGCTCAATATTTAATTTATATTGCTTCAAACTGTTAAAAGAATTTTCAAAGAAAAAAAAACTTAATTTTTCTTATATAGACCCTTTTTTTTCTTTTTATTGAATGTAACATGTGAAATAAATACATAATTTTATTAATCTATTCTAAGACTATTAAAGTAGCAATATATATATTATATATTCTTTTGTAAGATTAAATTATTAAAACTTGAACAATATATATATATATATATATATATATATATATATATATATATATATATATATATATATATATATATATATATATATATATATATATATATATATATATATATATTGCATGCTATTTCCATTTTAAGAGGAATTTACAAGATACCTTTTTAATTAAGATCTTTTACACCAGTGATTACCAAAGTGATCTATGACGACCTGCAAGGGGGTCCACGTCAGCAAAAAAATAATTTGGGGGTCAATGAGGTGTAAGTGGGGGTCTAAGTGATATTGGCTCTCATTAAGCTAGATCGTGAGTTCAATTTTCAAAGAAAATTTAATCAATTGGAAACCAAATTTTACTTATTTAGCAGATGTATTTACTAAATTTAATTTAATGACGTTAATTTTCCCGTACAAGGTGACAGCATAAATTTTTTTAAAAACACGGACCATCTCAGAGTTTATTTCCAGAGTTAAACTAAAGAAGTATAATACTGGATGTCCAGAATTTTCTCAAATTAACCCAGACAATCTGTCAGCACGTTTTAACCTACGTTCAACATTTAACTGCCTTTTATTGAGATTTTGAAACCAATTTTAAGAATGCTTTGACTATGGTAATACCACAGTAGGCAATGAATTTACATAGTCACATTGGGATAAAAATGTCACATGACAACGGGAACTGATCGTGATATGCACCAATGAAGATTTTAAAGTTTAGAAACGGATTCCTGCAATTTTGGCTTTAAAAAAAGCAAACCTGTTATTTGTCCAGAATTATGGAATATCGTGAGGAAGTTTTTAATTATTTTTCCTACTAAGAAGAAGTTTTAGGCAGTTACCTATCTCCAAAACAAGAAAAGAAACTGGACACTACTAACAGAGGATGTATTAGGTTAAACCTGACAAGATTGATACTAAATGTAGAAAATTTGTTATTGTAGCGCCACAGATTCAACCCTCTCATTAAAATCAATTGTATGTTGCTTGGTTGTTTTATTTAGCAGTTATTTTATATATTAATTTAATTAATTAACATATGCTTTTTAAACTTTTAACTCTATACATCATCAGTTATAAATTTAATTCTTTTAGAGTAGTAGTAGTACTAGCAGTCAAAAAGACATTTAAGTTAATAAATTTGCAAAAATTCAATATTAATTAAGTAGGGGTCTTCCCCATACCGAAAAACATTGCAAGGGGTCTATGAGACAAAAAAGTTTGGAAACCTCTGTTTTACACGGACAATTTGAAAAAAATATTTAATGCAGTCTAATAATTAATTATGTGTATAATTATAATTATATATATAATGTGTATAATTAATTACGTGTATGCTTAGTTATATATGTTATGTGTATACTTAATTATATATGTTATGTGTTTAATTAATTATAAAAATACATAAAAAACTGTATAAAATACCTTTAAAATATTGTAAAACAGTTCTGTATGCTACTAATAAAGTTAATCAAAATGCATATTTCGAAAAATTTAAAAATTGAATTGATAAATTATCTGCAGTTTAATATGGAAGAATTTTAAGGAAACATATTTAAGAGACTTTATAAGATTTTAAACCAAAAAAAATACAAATATTTTAAAAAATACAAATTCAATGCAAACACATCCTTTAGATAAATAAATTGCAAAATTTCAGGCGTGAATTTTAAATTTCGAAGGACAATTATTAAATAGATAATTAATTTGAATACATAGTGATATCTAAATAATATAGAATTAGGAGCCCTAATAAGTAGACAACAATGGCTTAAATCCTGAATAACTTCCAAAGCATTTTTAAAATTAAGTTTCAATCTTATTAAACTATGTTTTATTTGTGATTAATACATAAAGGCTTTAATTCTCAATCGTTTAATTGCAATGAATACAAATATAAAATACTTCAGAACATAACCACTCATCCAAGATATAAATGAGAGGCTCTTAATCAGTGTCTCGTAGAACACTGGTGCACTAAAAATTAAAAAAATCAATGTTTTCAGTGTGCAATAGTTTTTATTTACTATTATATTTCTCAAAAATAGTTTAAAATGTATTTTTACTAATTGTGAAAAGGTTTAAAAGTGTTGGTATGTATATTTAAGAAAAAATTCTAGTAATAATAGGTTCCAATCTATAGCAATATTTAAAATCTTTAGAAAAGGCAACAATAAGAATGTCAAAATTATGACAGAAGTTTCTTATAAAAAACAACAGGAAAAGGATTTAATTAAAATTTTATTGGTACAGAACAATAATTAACGTGGAAGAATATTTAAAGGGTCATCTCACAGGACGGGCACTAGATTGGTTTGAGGTTCTAGGTTATAGGGTTGTTGAAGATAAGGCGACGGATTACGCGCACTTAAAACAAGCGTTGTCAGAACAGTTCCCCGTTCCGATTTACTATCGCAAGTTAATAACTTAACTCCGGTTCAAGTTAAAAAATCCTGACCCGGGGTCACTGCCGGGTTAGTTTTAACCGCACATGTGCAGTAAACGATTTTTCGAGTGTTTACGTTTGCGTTTTCTTGCCGCAAAACACTACTTTTCTTTGTCATTTTTTTTTAAAATTTAAATAACACTGACGGATCTGTTGTGGTGTTCGCGGATTTACCACTCCATCAGTGCAATAGAATTGCCGCGTTATTTCAATATACGCTTCATTTTTTTTGTGTGCTACTAACAGCATTTGTTTCCCTACATTCTATTATACGTAAGTGAGGCTTCATCAAAGCCAACACCAACTCTTTTTCGTACTGCATAAAATAAATTCTGTTGGCATTCATTTTAAACAGTTAGCGATACTCGAGGTTAAAAACAAGCTGGCACGAGGCGAATGTAGAAATTGTAGCTCCAGCCGGAAGTCACTGGGTTTATTTCGACCAATGGGAATCGACCAGTAAACCCAGGTTAAGAAACCCAGAGTCAAGTAACTGGATGTCGAAAAAGAGCTATGAATTGAAGTTCTAACCTAGGGTTGACTGCCGGTTACTTAACTCCAGGTTTCATCGCTGGTTTAGGTTAGCGGTGAATACGAGCGTAAGACAGAGTTTTATTTTTTCACATGAGATAAAGCTATCAATGCACTTGAATCCAGGTTTGATTTGATCAGTACCCACAACAACTATTTCCAATTTTTATACAATATTTGTGATTTAAAAGATACTCCTCAAAACGACGAACTAAAGTCTTGTAAAAATCTAGAAACAGTGTTAACTGATAGGAATTCATCGGATATAAACGGGCTGGACCTGGCAGACGAGATAGTAGCAGTTTAGGCTTTGCTAAATAAAAATGAAAGCCCAATCGAGATTTTAAAATTCATAACGAACCTGGATTTTGCTCCAGATCTCGGTATAATCATAAGGATATTGCTTACTCACCCAATAAGTGTGGAAAGGGGAGAAAGGAGTTTCTCCAAATTAAAATTAAAAAAATTTTATGCTCCACAACTACCGAGGATCGGCTAAACGGCTCGACAACAATAGCCATTGAACAAGAACTGGCTGAAGAAATTAGTGTTAAAGAAAACAAAAAAATTCTCAGAATTAAAAGTGAAAAAGAAACACTTTTGAGTTTTAACTCTTGGTTTAAGTGTATTTTTAATATGCAATTAAGTTTTAATACTTAGTGGTTCTATAATTTTAGTATTTTTTTATGTCTGTATTTTATAATTATACACTAGAAATTACTTTTTTGTGTGTACAACCCTAATTTTAATTTAGTGCCAAAAACAAATTAATATTTTTTGCTAACCAAAACTTCAACATTATTGATAGCAATTTTTTTTTTGCTCTCGTTTTATTTTACCTCTAAGCATGGAAAGGGTTTAGGTTGTTTCTTTTGATTTTTGTTATAAAAGAGCGGCATCTTACCTCTTTGCCCGAGGCGGCGAAACTGCTAGCGCTGGCCCTGGTGCGATATTAAGTTTACAGTCTACAGAAAACGCAATACCGAGTTGGAAGAACGAAATGTGGTGTCTACAGTAAAACTTTGAGGAGGAGGTATAATGGTTTGGAGGTGTATGGCTGCTTTAGGAGCGAGAAATTTTGTCGTAATTAACGGCATAATTCCACATCTGTATTACATACAAATTTTAGAAGAAAATTTGGGTGCTAGTGCTAAAAACTGGGAATCGAGGATGATTACCCTTTTTATCAAGACAATGAACCAAAACACTCCACTCACAATACAGCTGCTATACAACTGCCCAAAAGTCATAAAAACACTCGCCTGAAGTCCAGACCTCAATCCAACTGATACCCGTGGAGCACATTGGAGAAAGGTTAAGAGAGCGTCCTTTTCCAACAAACATCAAATCGAGATCCTTGGAGAGGAATGGACCGAGAGGAGACAGAAAATTTGGTTAAATCGATGCCACAGCGTTTAAAAGAAGTCATTAGTTGGAGTGGAAGGGCAATAGATATTAGTTTTATATTGTTTGAATTATTTCATTTATTTGTATGGCTTGTCGAATACTTTTTTTGTTTAACAGCCTTTGAATGAAATAATGGTCATTTTATTAGTTTATTACATTTTAATGTATTGCAAAAGATGTTGCATTTAATACTTAATTTTTGGTATAAAATATCAAAAATTGTTTTTGTATACAGTCTTTATTAATTCAATATATGCAGAAATCTTCACATGTCGAATTCTTATTTTGACCACTGTATAATCCATCTAAAACGGCTGCCCAAACTACAAGATATCTCGTGGCTAGTAGTTTCGGTACACGCGCTTACTACGAGACATCTCGTGGCTAGCAGTTTCGGTACACACGCTTACTACGAGGCACCTCCTGGCTAGAAATTTTGGTACACACGCTTACTACGAGATATCTCGTAGCTGGTAGTGAATGGGTTCAAGACGGCGTTCCCAAAGTGTCATTGTGTCTTCCAGGTGTGTGCAGTTAAATTTTCTAGAAGTTTACTTAGTTACATCTCTAGTTTGCTTCCGTGAGAATCCTACTACAAAAAAGGCTTAAAGAACCAGAGGCTCAAAGCTTAATTTAATAAATAAATTTCTATACTACAAGTATTTAAGTAGGAGAATGCTTCACTTATAAAAGAAAGATGCATTAATTCGAAGAGATGTCCCCCAAGAGTCAAGTTAACACATTTCACAATACATTATTCAATTACGGTTAAAAATTCTCTATATAAAAATGGATGTTTGCATATATGACCTCTTCACACCAACACAGTACAACCGGTCACTGAAATTTATTATACGTGTACGTATTTTTTTGAGGAGAATGTTTTTGTGCTTTCCTCTTTGTTACAGCTCACCGCCAGGTGGCGTTACAGCATATCAACCTCTGCGCCAAGTAACAGGGTTGGCAACAGGGTCGCCAAAAATGCCAACTTGGTTCTATCGCTAACATTTCGCTGGGTTTCCATTGAATCGCCGTTATAATGTAAGGAACGGTGTTGCTTGCGAATATTACAATTTTATCATAAAATTGAAACAGAATATTAACCTATTGCACATACAGATATAAATTTTCACCGTTTTAAGCGTTCATTACACAATTTGTAACAACGTATTTTTACTGAGCCGAGATTAGCTTAGGAAGGTGTTTTCAAAAATCCACCCACAAGAGTTACGGAGTGTTATAAATAAAAAATCCTCTTTGTCAGCTATTGGATCCACAGATTTAAAGTTTAACGAATGATTTTTTGTTGAGCCGAGATATGCAAAAAGCTTTGTTAAATTTGCGATTCACGTAAAATTAACTCATTAAAAACTTTATCCCCTTCAATCTGTATTGTTTAATTCATCCGTGCGAAGAACGGGTATAGCAGATAGTATAGTTATAAACACTTCACTCTACTTCCACAATAGTTTGCTAGATCTTATTCAATGACAGGTAGGTAGTTCTCCGTTATTCTTCATAATTATTTGGGTGAGCGAGTTATATTAAAATCGCATAAAAGACAACACACGAGGGCTGGGTTACCCTTCTCACAACTTGCACACCATGTCAATGGAGAGACATCGAGCCTCAAAAGGCTTAACGTCCATAATCTATATAGTGGGTTATCAGTGGTACCAGGACTTGAACCCGAAACATCCGGCCACTAATTCGAGACCATAACCCTTAAGGCCTTATCACACATACACGTTTCCAGCAAATTTCCAACCAATTTCGAACAATTTCTACCTAGTTGCCATAGCAAAGGCTCCAAAAAACCTTTTCCCAGTGAGCTGAAAAAGTTTCCACATAAAAGTTGCTCGAAATTCCTGCCAATGGGGTTCTTCGGCACCCTGCGCCATAAACAAGATGGTGGCTTCAGTCACGTCAAACGCACCAGACATGGCGTATAATATTTTAATAGTGTACAAATATTTTAAACAGAATGATACGCCATTTCTGTTTACGTTCATCAACAAAAGCGCGAGCGAAATAAAAGAAATAATTTTTGATGTTAGTTTTCTGAAGCAGAAAAATCTACGAGTAATTTTTCAATGTGGAGATAGAGCGCGGCTGACGTCAGAGCATGTCATTTTGCTTATAGCAACCTTTCACCCTCAGATTGGTCGAAAAAGTTGCACCATAAATGTACGTGTGATACGGCCTTTTGGCTACCGCGGTCCCTTTAGAGTTGTGGCTTGCGTATTTCAAATGTTAACATCTACAAAAATCTACAAATGTTAATTTACGGCTGTTATAATTTGTTTTACTGCTGTAGTGCAGTATAATAGCCATTATTTCCAATTTCAAATAGAATGGAGTGAATGACACCAGATCCGACACTTTCCAATTTAGATGAGTGTCATGCAGCAACTCCAAGCCTAATTTAAAGTACAGAAACCCAATAAGCTAATTCGTCTTAATTGTTGAAAGCCGTTTTATTCTAAATCAAAATTAACAGTATGCCTGTTGCAAGACCGCCATTGGACACGGCCTAATTTTATTTAAATGAACATTTCAAAAACTTTAAAGGACCGTTATAAGAAATTTTTTTGGTTATGCATCTATAACTTTGTAACCCAACATTAAAATTACAGCAGAAAAAACTTTAGCAATCAATACTTAAATTTTAGCAATACAATTTTATACCACTTTTGAATTATACTTCGTATGTAAGCTACTGAAACTTGTACGTCTACGTTCAGTTTTTAACAGTAAATCAGACAGTGCATCAGTTTTAAAAGATTAGTATTTAGAGAGAGACAAAGATCTACAAAACACTGTTTAATACAGAACATTAAAAATATCAAAAATACAAGACAAGACATTTATCATTCAATATATTTATACATACAATAAAAAATACAATTCATTGAATTACATTCACAAAATAGATTTTAGATAAAAGGAAAACCGTTTAATATATATTTATGTAAAAACTATTTAAGCATATATTTGTACTAACATTATGGATTCAAAATAGTAAATATTTTTTTTAAAAACGTTTACATTATGTACATGAAGGTACTGTAATTGTCGAATATATACATATATCAGACAAAATCAGATTTTTTAAGCTTAATCTCTCAATTATACTATACATGAAAAACAAAGCTATTTATTGATCCTTACGAACAAATATTCACAGTTAAAAAGGCAGAAGTAAACTGAATGAGTCTGTCAGTCGCAGTTCTACCGGTCGGCCAGAACTACGGAGATTGGGTTTCCAGGTACTGTTATAAAAGCAGATTTGAATTGCAGCTCCTTTCCAGTATATTCGATCTTGAAGTTATATACCAACTGAAAAAGACGAGATCAAATTTAGTTGATAAAAGATATCTAGTAAGATACAAGAACCGTTAGCACTTTCATTACTGTAGCTGAGAATTCTAAGCTCAGGCGATGCTGTATTATTTTAGTTTAATTTTACGCGACAAAATTATGAAATATTTCTCGATATCGAAGATTTTGTAAAAATTATAGTTTAGAAATAGTATGGTATAAGTATTCAGGAATAAAATGAGTTGCACAGCAAGCAAAAAGTACGAGGTTTAGCAATTTAAGTTTAACTTAGCGTTTCTCAAACTATGGGTTGATTAACTTTTAAGACTGCCTCGTGAATACAACAATTTAATCCACTCGCTACAGTTATATTTACTAATCACCAGCATATTATAAGAAATCTTTCACGTACATGATCTTACAAAATACGCCCGTGGGAAGCGCAAAATCCATTATATTATATTGGCCTTTCTATTATAACGATAGGATGTTTAATTCCCATACTAATCTTATTTTCTTATTGACCTTGCCATCATATATAGCTTCATACTGTGGCAAGTGAAAAAAATAGATGTTTAGACCAGCTAACACGCCCTGCTAGCTTCCAATCAAAGAGGTGTGTAGTTACGGATGATGCGCGCTTAGCCAGAGGGGGAAATCATACGTTATAGATTGTCTCCAACTATAGACCATGTAGGAATTGTAACAGGAAGGGACAAGGAAAGAGAACCCGCTACATACGAGCAGAATGCGACGTCCCCTTGAGCACTGCTACGCGCTTCTCGTCTTTTCATGATAATCACCGTTAAATTTAGTTTTCTTTGCGACTGAATGGTTCCTTGGGAAGTTTTCCCAACCCGAAATAAATGGCCTATGAAAGGGTTAAAACAGCATTCTAGTAACTATTACAGAATTGCATCGTAAATTGTAGGAATTTTCATTTTCAACTTATCTCGGATCCATCACGTTTCTTTTTAAAATTAAGATTTACGAGGTTTTACATGAACTAAGAATTTGTCACAAAACTTTGTAATAAGGAAGGCAACTTCAACTTACTTTGGCTAGCGCTGTGTGCATTTCCATCTCAGCAAATCGTCTCCCAATGCACATACGTACGCCGAAACCAAAAGGTAGCATAGCAAACGGATTATGGCTCTGTGCAGTTCTATCCAGCCATCTGTCGGGATAGAATTTTTGGGGATCGGGAAACTTATCCGCTTGCATGCAGGGAACGGGAAAATTGCAGAACACTTCAGTCTAAGGAAAGAAACAGAACGAAATATACATTTATGATCTGGAAAATCGAGTAGGAGTTTCGTTCACACTAGTAACATGAAAAACAAAGTAGTTGGATCTTAAACAAATTTTCCTAGAAACCCCGATTTCCTGGTACTTTAGAACTTCTAAATAAGAATTCCCCAGAGCTACTAGATGTATGTACTTCAGATTAAGTCCAGGGCAGCGTTTTTCAAACTTTAGGGCGCCTCTCCTAGGTGGGAGTGATAACTCCACGGGGGGTCGCGAGCATATTGAAAAGTCAAAAAGATTTCAATTTTTAATTTACTAAAAAAAATACATTCCGACATAAAAAATAAAACACGTTTACGATATAATACACTTATAAATGTATTAGTACTGCACAACGTGTATTTTATAACTTAACAGTAAGTTAACAAGTTCAGTAATTTCCAATGACCCCCATGGACCTGTCACATGTAAATTGTGCCAAAATTAACACTTATCAAAATAATTTGTACAGTTTATAATTAAGCCCTTCATTGCCGATTAAAAGTTAACCGATTCGCCTTCCAATGCCACCGTTTTTCACGTAGGCGCGCATGTGATATATTGGAGAGGGGAATGGGGGAGAAAAGGAATAATCAAGTCCTTCGCAAACATTCTCAAGGCCCTTTTCTTGCATTCCAAAGCCTTTGAAATAATTTTATGGATATCAGTGCACAGGAAAGCTAGTTCTTTGAAAGACATGTCCGGGGCAACTAACGCTTTGGCTGAGTGAGACGTTTATATACGCTTGTGGCATTTTGATGTTAAAGTCGTATTGTAGCTATAGCGTCAAAGTGTGGTATTATTGAATTCAATGCAGCGTTATTGTATGGAAGGAGGAGTGATTAAAATTATGATGGAATCCTGGTACGCGAATAATGAAACCGAGAAGCAATGGCCTGGGGATTGAAGAAACCAAAATCAGAGTAAGTGAGATTTCAGACATTTTATTTTCGGTGTAATGCTTGAATATAGCCTCAAGAATTAATTCTACATTTTGTAAGCTGAAAGTCAGTTACGCCTGTGTTTGCGTTTCAGTTATCAATATTTCCTTTTGATCGGTTGACCAATTCTTACTCTAGATCAGTTCATTCAAAAGATTAGGACGTTATTTATACGAAATTCTTCTATAAGGGAAAATTAAGAATTACATATTGATTATGTTTGTCTTTGTATTTGTTAACAGAGGATATTCAAAATTCATCTTTCCTCCATCCGTTGGCGTTTCATGTATTTTTAAATGATTTCTGTGCGATTATTCCTTAAAATAAACATTAGACACGAATGAAAATCGTGTCAAAGATAAGTTTAGTTTGACGAATTTTTATCTCATCATGGCCCCTTTTGAACAATTGTAAGATTAATTGGTCAAAGTATTAAATACAAGATTCTTGGAATAATTTAGAGATTAAATTATTCGATAATCCATTAGTTCCTTGTAACCAGCAGTTACTAAAATTTTTTTTATGACTAGTTTAGTTAAAAAAAAAGTTGTAAATTCGAATCCAAAGGGTAGGTATACTCGCTTAAATATAAAAGCATTTAAACATTCAAAATTCCCACAGGCGAAATAGCATCAATCACCAGTGAATTAATTGCAATAAAGGAAGCCCTTTCTTTTTACAAGACACATTTCCCTGTCTTAATTCTCTCAAACCTCAAGATCGGCTCTCGAGGTCATTTGCAATGAAGATACCAATTTGACAATGCATTAACATTCTCCTCAGGCAGGTTAATAAACCAAGTCCTCTGTAATAGCAAGTCTCCGCACGGATCATTTCAAAAAGGTATGAAAACATTTTCAGATAATTCCCGATCTTACACCCATCTGCAGAAATTGTCCGCAAACACAACGCCAGACTATATTTTTGACTGCAAGGCTATTCTTGCATTTCTTTAAACTTTATGCATCACCACTGGACATTCTTTATAGAATCATTCGTTCCAAGCCTGACTTCGCTTGTTATTGGGGCCATTATAGAAATGCCCCAAATCCAAAGTTTGGAGTCATTCCACTGATTGATCTCGATTCAAGAGTTCAATTTGAAAAACTCGCAACAAGTCTACAAATAAAGGAAGAAATGCCAATAAATAACTTTCTTACCCCTGCTGGAATATGGTAACCCGACAAAACTGCATCCTGCGTCAGGATCCTGTTGATGCATGGTATGGTGGGCGTTAATCTGAAATTATATTGAACGATTAAGTAATAAACCAAGCAAAACATAATTTTATGAAAGAGAAAGATTGCTAGGGTATTTGCTACCCTTATTTGCAAAATGCAATAAATTTATGCTAGAGCAGATTCCTCTGGTACACGAAGTTATTAAATCCCATTCTTACCAAAAAAGTCACTAAATTTCTAGCCTTTTAAAAAACCCCTGGTGGAGAAGAACCCAATTATTCAGGGATCCGATTTCTATAGAATCCTTTAAGATTTTTGAGCGAATTTACTATTTTTTAATTGTTATTCTTAAGAATCCGCCTCATTAAAAGGCATTAAAAAGACATGCAGCGGAGGCCGCTCTTGTTTGAAAAGCAATTCCTTCCATAACACTCGATGCATAGGAAACTAAATTAGCTGGAAGAACAACTATATGGAAGTCACATAAATTAGGAAGCGAACTGCAACTCAACTACACTGCTGGCCTTTAAAATTGCTACACCAGGAAGGAATGCTTCGACAAACGTTAAAGTCATATGAAAGGAAGATGTTGTGACTTACAAATTATTAGTACTTCAGCTCATTTGGACAACGATGGAGGGATAAACGACATCTGAAACACCACATAAAAGAAAAGTTGTGTAATGGATTTCTCATTCGGAGTTTGCTCAGAATATCATGTTATGCCTCGAATAAGAAGAAATGTCTACCAGTAAGTGTAGAAATTCTATAGAAGCAGGACAGTTTCCCATCAAGAGCGTGGATTGTCATTCCGTGATATCGCCCGTCATACTGATCGAAATCTAACCACTGTTATACGAATATGGATTTAATGGGTTGCAAAGAGTCATACTGAACGGCATATAGGTTCTCCAAGCCACCTCATAACTAATGTTCGAGAGGACAAATATATTGAGAGGTCAGCCCAGCAAAACGATACAACATCATGGATCATTAGTCAGGAAAGGGACATGCTTACAGCACGCCCAGTACCACTTGTACGGTGCAACGAAGTTTGCAGCAGTGTGGACCGTCAGCCCGACGGTCAATACTTCGGCTTACCTTGACAATGCAGTATAGAGATGGCGACGAAACTGGATACAGGAATGTACGTCTTCTCAGACGAGTTCCAGTTCTGCGTTCAGTATTCCAATGGCTATATATGCGCCTGGAGGCTCCGAGGAGACCGCTTGTCACATGCTTGCATTCGATATCCCATAGGGGCCCCCCATACACCTGGTGCGATGGTTTGGGCAATTAGGTAAACGACACGCACGTTTCTAGCTCGGATCGAAGGTAATTTGAAAGCAGATTGGTGCATTTTCGACATCTTAAAGTCCAGTGGCAGGTTCCATCGTTGAGGCCTGCCAAACGCCCTCTACAAACAAAATATGACGAACGTTGCACGTCGTTGTCCAACCTTCCTCGATTCGCAGGGTTTTCGATTGTCACCCATTGGAGACATCTGACCATGGGTTGATGAGAGACTGGCCCACCAGCCCTCTCCATCTAATACGGTTGATGAAGGGGCATAGACTTTAAGCAGCATAAAATTGAGGCGCCAATTTCTGCCATTCAACTTTGTTCACTCCGTTTTAGTTGCCAGGAGTGTGGCAGCTTTTTCTACTAATTTCTCACACTGTGAATTCCCAAATTGCTTGCAAATTTAATGATTTTGTCTTCATGTCATACCTTTCACGTTCAGTAAACCTTTTTTGCATTTGCATTCCATCAAGGCATTTAAATTTATCGACAGCATTGTATACACTAGTCCCTCTTTTTGGAAAAAAAGGGTAAAGAGTACGCACACAAGAACACAATTTTCTATCTTTCATTTAGTAAGTTTACCGATTTCCCAGGTCTATGAACAAAATAAAATACACCCAGAACTAACGAATTTGAGAGCGTCCTTTAATTCTAGCGTTCTCTTTTCTGAGCAATTAAAAAGCAAACCAAGACGACTTTTACATGCCCCTCCAAAAACAATTAAAACTACAATTCAAAATGATTTAACGCGCCTACCTTTGATCTGGTAATCCAGCCGACTAAGTTAATTACATTTTTCGAATTTGCAATGAAAATTACTTTGTTACCTGAAAGCTTCCTTGATGCACGCTTTCAAATAAGGCATTTTTGCCAGTCTGTCGTCTGTAATATCTGGGTCTGGCATTGCTGCATGCAGTTCTTCATAAAGTTTTTCTTGAATCTCCGGATTCGTTGCAATGTGATATATTAGGAAGCAGAATGTATTTGCTACCTAAAAATGAATTTAAATAATTCACAACTTTTATTGGTCAAGTTCGCAAGAAATTAAGATCTTATAGTTATAAGAACCAAGCAATCTAATAATTGGTTTTCATATGAACATTTCAAGTTACACACACAGCCTTAAAGTCAGCTAATAGGAAAAGTGACAAGTGAATTTTTCATACAAGCGAAATTAATGCAATGTTATCTGGAGTAACTAAATACATGCTGAAGAGTTCTGCTTCTGAAAGGAAATTTATATTCAACACATTTATTAATATTCACTTAAGTTAAAGATTGAAATTATATACGGTAGAAAACGCTCTTTGTGTGGTCCTTTATGTAATTTCTTTTGTGCTATTTTATTTTTGTACGTTTTTATGCGATCTTATTATGAGTACATTAACTTCAACGGCTTTGGCGCCACAGTAATGTTTTCTATAAATGTGCATGTCTCAGGAAAATAATGAAATTAGGGATCTTAAATACCTAAAGGAGATGATCACTTGACGGTAGATGTCAAAATAAAGTCCCTTCAAGGCGATTTCTCTGATAATAGTAAGGGATTCGTTCAAATCCCTTAGATGCTTCAGTGAAATGAAATATTGTCAAGAGTTTAAAAGTGTTTATTTAACAAATGGGGTTCATTATTAAACGGAGAAGTAATACAACAGTTAATGAAATACAAATTTATTCGAAACTAATTAACAAATTAGAAAATTAGGCTGATATTTTTTGATGTATAACATTCCCTTTCGGTTGCCTACGCCCTAAAATATCAATCCCTATGTTTATCCTATAGTACCATTTTCTTTCTATATATGGGGTTGATATTTAGGGGATCGATAGGTACTACTTATATGGTTAGGAAGTACAAGGACTCTGTCCCCAGGTGTCTCCCCCCCTCTGTATAGCATTTTGCCAATGCAAACCCCGACTAGTTCATCTCATCATTTCACTGAAACATGGATGCTCATGGGTTTGATAAAATCACTTTTATCAGTTAAATGATATTGAAGACACTCTTTATTTTAACATTGACTGTCAAGTTATCTTGGGGATTTGATGAAATTCCCAATGTCGCCATTCCCTGCGACATATACACACTTCAAAACGATCTGTTCATTGTTTATAAACAATCTCTCGACAAAGCACGTTCAATTGCTTTCTCCCAATGAGCTAGCAGCTCGCATTTAACTGAAGCAGAAACTTGCAATGACAGTAACATTATCAATAAATTGATGGGTTATGAAGACGGACAAGAACCGGAATCTTTGAGAGTAGATAAAATATATACAGGAATCTAGCTTTAAAACACATCGGAAAAGCATTTTCTTAAAATATAGATACTAACTCCGAAAGGAGTTTGGAACTCCAAAAAGAGCTTCGATCGTGCATATGTGGTTATCGTGACGTTCACAAGCAACTCACCTACCGACTGTCGTCACAAAAACTTATCACTTACTGTATAGTGGCAAAAAATAAATGAAATCGTATCTTAGAGTGACGAAAGTGATTATGAACTAATTTATCATTGGAAGATGCGCGCTTTGGATTACGATGAGTAACAGCAAATTATGCATGTGTTTTGAAAATTTCCCCCATTCCTACAATAAGAAATGTTTTTAAAAATATTTAATTGAGGAATTAGTTTGTAAGCACTTTGTCACAAGTCTCCTAAATTGACACATTTTTTTCAAGTGCAACTCTTTTTTTTATGCGGTCCCTCTCCGATGCATAAAAAAATCCTGTAGCATGTCGATAAAGTAGTTATATGCAAGTATTTGTGAAATAATTTTCGCATATTTTTTGTGCAGTTTCTTTTTATGCGGTCCCTACCTACCGCACAAACAGGGTTTACTGTTTGTATGACTTTTTCACACCTTTATCAATAACAGTGGATCTCTATATGATGCACATCAAAAGACCAAATACTACGAGCTTCTCAAACCTAACGAGAAACTTGTGGTATTTATATTAGTAATAGCCTCCAGACTGAAGTGATCATTTCGGACCAGTGGTAAGGTACGTACTTAGGAATCCGAAAGTTGCAAGTTCTATCTATTCTTCTTATTGGTGTCTCTAGATGAACTTCGAAAAGAAATGTAACCTTCACGCAGCTGTCATGGCGCCATCTATTCAGTGCAAAAGCAACCAAAAGCCGTCAGACTCTCATGACACAGCTACACAAGCCGTCAGACCCACATGACGCAACAGCAACAACTCACACGCTCGCCATAACTATATCGTTCGTTCACCTATCCATCGACTCACTGGTAGGGGAGTGTGTAGCGGTGGTATCTAAATAAGCCTATAACCTCGAGACCAAAGGGATCATTTTGGTTCAGCGGTAAGTTACATGTTTACGGATTGGAAGGTGGCGAGTTCTATACTCCTCAAACTCAATTATCGGTATAAACATTAAAAAAATTGGCTTTACTAATTAATAGAAGGTAAAGCATGCCGAGTTGAGAAATGGCAGGGTATATATTGTTTATGCGAGCCATTCGCAAGAATTGCCGAGCCAAGGAACAAACTATGATCTACCCAACATAATCGTTAGACCAATGAGCCATCGATTACCAAGAAAAAATTGATACAAATCCTTGCATCTTAGTCACTTAAAACCGGAGCTTCCTTGGTCCCACGCGTTTGCTTAAATTTTAAAGGAGAGCATTCTAAATAAGTATACGAATCTTGTCTGTGCGATTCAAGATAATTCTTCGAAATTTATTCAGATCATAATTTGTAGATATTAGGCATTTAGAAAGTCTTATTAATTTTCAGAATCTAAAGAGTTTTTTCCCCCAGATATAGAAGTTTAAGTTGGCATTACTTTCCAACATGGCGACCGATTTAACAGCTGGCAAGTGATTTATTCTCAGTTTGGTTTGGCAATTCATCAAAACGATCATCAAGCAAGGCGTAGATTCGTCGAATGGGCCCAAAACGAGATTGCCGTTGTTCCCGATTTTCATAAGTGAATTTTGTTTAGCGATAAAGCGCACTTCTGGTTGAATGGCTACGTCAACAAACAAAACTGCCGCATTTGGAGTGAAGCTAATCCACAAGTGTATGTCGAAACACCGTTACATCCAGAAAAACTGACCGTTTGGTGCGCTTTATGGGCTGGTGGAATCCTTCAAAAACGATGAAGGCCACAACGTTACAGTCAATGGTGATCGGTATAGAGCCACGATTACCAACTTTTTCATTCCTGAATTGAACAATCATGATGTCCAGGAGCTGTGGTCCCAACAAGACGGCGCAACGTGTCATACAGCTCGTGCCACAATCTATTTATTGAAAGACGTTTGGTGACCGCCTAATTTCACGTTTTGGACCTGTGAATTGGCCTCCAAGATCTTGTGATTTAACACCGCTGGACTATTTTCTGTGGGGTTATGTAAAGTCATTGGTCTATGCAAATAAGCCATAAACGCTTGACCATTTGGAAGACATCATTCGCCGTGTTATTGCCGATATACGGCCACAAATGTTGGAAAAAGTCATCGAAAATTGGACGTCCAGATTGGACTACATCCGAGCCAGTCCTATGCCAGAAATCATATTTAAAATGTAATGCCACAAGATTATCTTTCGAATAAAAAAAAATTCATGTCAATCGAATAATACATCGTTGTTTTATTGCAATTTAAAGTTCTATACCTCTAAAAAACACCCTTTACATCTACATCTATAATCCAGTTATTCTTGAATATAGGTTAGTAACATCACATAGAAACATGTGGGCTTCGGCCAAATACCTTGCAATTTTGAGCCAGGATCTAATGAAGAGGGCAAATGAGCTGGTATTGTACTCTGTAGCTACCTCCCGCAAGTCAAAACAAACGACAACATTAAAAGCGCTTAATATCTCAATTCAGACAGTAAATTTCTCGGGTCAATTGTCAAAGCCAATACAAATTACAATGCCATCAAAGTAGCAGACAGGGTCACTAGCAGTTTTGCCGAAATGTTAGTATTAAAATCAAACTCTAGATGGCAGCACTGCGTTTTCGTTGAATGCATCCTCAATGCAGAAACTGGCTCCTTCAACAACAAGTGATAAATTACGACGGCCCATGCATCACTTAAAACAGTGCTCCTTAAACTTTATCGCCGCAGACCGGTCAACGTTTGATAATTTTACCATGGCCCATTGAAAGAGGGGACGTTTTTTATGTTTAGATTGCTTTTATTTAATAATTTTAGTTTAATTGTATTTAAATGGGCCTTCAGAATAAAATACAGTTACACCAAGAAATTAATATTAAGTTATTTAACATTGTGTATATAAAATGATTACCACAAAACCCTTGACAAATACATCAGAGTATATAAAATGAAAATAAATTTTTGCGGACCGGCACTTTTTGGTCCACGGACCAGTACCGGTCCGCGGATCACTGATCAAAACTACAGATTGCAGCTAAAGTCAGCCCAAAACATTTCAAATGACGCTTAGTTTAATATAAAGGTGTATATAGATTTTAAAAATGACTGAAAAACAACGTTCTCTAAATATCGACTACAGCGCCTTATAACTAGCGCAAGAAATTCGTTTACTTTTAAGGCTGTTTTCGGTTAATGTTAAAGAATGGGACCCGAGAATTTGGAACATTTTTTTTAGATATAAAAAAAATTAATGATATTCTGGCTACACTATCCTTTTTTTTTATCATTTTTAATCGAGTCTATTCCGTTTTTCCCCCCAGGTATAAAATGCGTTTCGCATTTTTTTATCCTATACCGTAATGTTAAATGTGCTTTGCCTTCACGTATTAAAACAAAAAAGAAAGTATTCACGGAATATTTTGAAATTTTTAATATATTGTTAGCAGAGGTGTACGAGTTAAAATATTGCAAATTTCCATGAAAATTGGGTCATTTTTCTGTCTTCAATTGTGCGCCGCGTTTAGTTAGAGCTCTCGTACTTTTACCGAAGACAGCCTTAAAGGATCTGCAAGGCCTCTGTAAAGGTCCAGTAGGTTCTCATGTTCAAATCTTATGCTCAAGTTAAAGGTATTAGCTTATCTCCAACACTCAACTGCCTTCGGAAATGAGGAAACTGAAACGAAAGTTAAAAATTTATCGTGTCTGCAAGAAGTCAGTTCAAAATGTCGGCTTTATAGATGAATGAGAAAATTAGAAAGGAATTATTCATAGGTTCGCCAAAAAAGGTTAGAAACTTCGAAACTGGATGATGTAATCCAAGTTCAATGTTTAGACTTTGTGGGAAGGAGAGAAATCACAGTAAAAATGTTAAGACCTAGTAATTTAGGGTTGAAGGTTAAACTGCAATAATTTCAATGCAAGCTCCAAAACAAAATTCTACATTCGATTTCGTAGCATTTCCGAGGTGACAAAAATGTTTCAAATAAGAACACATTTGGCTCACTTTATCATTTAAATTATTTGATTTTGCATATACTTAGTATTATCGGGCTACTTTCTGAAATTTTGAAATGGAAATGTTTACCGTGAATATTCCGCCTGAAATAAGATCAATAACCGAGACTATTAGCTCCTTGTCGTCGAGTTTATTCGTTTTAATTAGAGTTCGTAGCACACCCTCTTCATCATCGTCGGATTTTCGAAGTTTCTCAACTGCTTCTCGAATCTGTCTGCTACAGGCTCTGAAAAGGAATTAAAGAAAAATAGATCTCTAATATTTTTAAGCGCACAGAAACCGAACACGTAATTTTATATCTAATATAATTATTCAGTAAATGTAGCCGAGCACTTTCCAGTAAAATCTTATTTCTGGGCTGTGTTCCGATTAAACAGAATCGGATTTCAGAATTGGAAGTCATACTACGCAGTTACAATCAATGCAACATGTGATCAACATTTCGGATGTCCATTTTATATCGTGAAATAAATAATCTCCTAGGGATAAATTTAAAGGGAATCAACTCTTATAAAAGGACTTTATTTATTTGTACATAAGATTTGCATAAAAAAATGGGGCAGGTGAAATCTCAGTCTTGCAATAAATACTATAGCTTGGCGTTTTGGCACAAGAATATTTAGTCCAGCTTTAAACAACATTGTCCTGCTTTCAGGTAGGGTTGCCATCATTTGCTTAGTTTTATTGGTTAGTGAATATTAACGTTGCATTTTTCATCTACTCAAGGGCTTTTGAAGACTGACCTCGTAATTGTGAACCATGGTCAAGTGACGAGGCCGATACCCGAGCTGACACTCCTCTAACTACCAAGCCACACCAACGGGTGGACGCTTGAACTCTCGACAGACTTATCACTCGTACATGGCGGGTCTTCAGTAGCACTAAGCTCGAACTCGTGACACGCGACCACAAGTCCGTTACCTTGACCAATAGGCTGCCACGGCCACACGTTTTATTGCCCAAGGAATCAGCCAGCATTTAGATATTCCAAGTGGTAAAGCCTTTTTCAATATATTTCCCAGAAAATTAACAGTAAAGATATTTTTCTGATGTTATTTTTAAAAATACTCCACAATAAGCATGAAGTTAAATTTGGTCCCTTTATTTTAATTATATTTCAAGTATATATTAGAACCTACATGAATTCAACTTAGGCTAGAATTAAAAAAATAAGCTTCTCTAAAATAACTTCTACAAACCTTTGTTTGGAGTACACAAGCATTAAATGTATTAGACAGAAGTGTATAGTTAATTCAAAATTATATAAATTCTACTTTTTTGCATTCTAAAAAATATTGGAGTTAAGAAATTACTTACTCATACATAAGACTCTCCGCTTTGTCAAGTTTTTTGTAGGATGCCGTTTCGTACAATTTCCACAGTGGCAATCCGTAGAAGAGTTCGTGGAAAGATTCGAATAGTAATTTTACCGACAAGATCATATCAGCTGCTGCTGTATTTTTCCCCAAATCAAGATCCAAGCATCCTAGGCGAGTATCCAAGCTCATCATGTAGACACCTAGAGCATTGAAGAACATTTTATAACTTCAAATTTTTTTGAAGTGAAAACTTCTTTAGTCGCGTTGAGCGTTTTGGTAGAGGGTAAAATCCTCGTTTCGCGTCACCGACATGCTATGGAGAGCCAGACTAGCGCACGCGCAGTAGCCTGTGTACACGTATACACTAATACATCGACTATTTCTGACTGTATTATTTTGGACGCTTTTTGGATAAGTATAATTTTGTGAGTCACGTCACCAATACGTTATAGTAGCAGTACATCTGTAATTGTAAATGTGACGCGTTGTACATTAAGTATTAGAGTGTAGTTATATACATAAGTAAAGTTAAATTGACCACGTGGGAAGTTCAACTTGTGTGTACTGGATTTTGTTTATTTAAGTGAATTTTTAATTTGACTATTATTGTAATTATTTAATTGAAGGATTACTGTTTATTTATTGAATTTAAATTCATTGACTTCAGTATAAAAGTGAGTATGAAACATATTAATATTTTTATACAGATAAATGAATAATGAAAACAACGAATATATTTTTAAACATTTTTAATATTTGTACGAATATTTGTATTTAAAATTTAGCATTATTCATTTTAATTATGTTTTTAATATTTAACCTCTTCATCATGAAATGAGTATTATTACGGTATAAGATTTATCTTACTAGCGTGGTAAAATAGATTTCTAGTTATTTGATAAAATTTTTCGTGGATTTTAAAATTGGAAAATTAAAAAAATGTTATAATAATTTTAGATTTTATGAAATATGTTCATTTATTGTAAAATTCAATTTTACGAAGTTATTGTTTGTTTGTGTAATTTGTTAGATATAAAATACGTGCTTTGTTGAAGTGAAAACTTCTTTAGTCGCGTTGAGCGTTTTGGTAGAGGGTAAAATCCTCGGTTCGCGTCACCGACATGCTAATGATAATAGTATATCTATAGCTTAAAGACTAGCGCACGCGCAGTAGCCTGTGTACACGTATACACTAATACATCGACTATTTCTGACTGTATTATGTGCGCGTTGGACGCTTTTTGGATAATTGTATCATGTAGAGAGAGATGAGAATGGTGATATTATAAGAATTTGGTTAAAATTTCCAAAATCATGTGGACGAAAACAAGCTACAAAATTAAGAAATCTCAGTGCACGCCTCAATCTTGATGATGATGCTGTGCCCATCACTTCTCAAACATCATCAGTAGCACTCAATAATAATAAAACCATAATAGCGAAACGAAAACATTTTCCACTTGTTTCTGCTTTGGCAATGACGATTCACAAATCACAGGGAGGTACTTATGATGCTATTGTTTACGAATATGATCGCAAACATCCTAGAGAATTGGTATACGTAGCTTTATCCAGAGTGACGAAGATTGAAGGTTTATTTATGGTTACTAAAGAAAATACTGAAGACAGCTGGAAATTTTGGATTGGTAGATCAGGAATACCTTTAAATGCTTCAGAATCAGATAAACATCTTAAGAGATCAACAAGTCATCGAGAAGATCTAACATTAGAATTAAAAAGATTGAAAAACAATACACTACAAACAGTCACCCAAACTTTTCTTGAATTCATTTCTAACAAGAAAGGATTATCTATATTTTCATTCAATTGCCAAAGTTTACATGCACATGTAACTGATCTAAAAAACGATGCTATTGTAAAAAAATCAAATGTTTTACTTTTGTCAGAAACTCGTATGAAAAATGAACCAATTCATATTCCAGATTTCAATTTTGTTGCAAGTTATAAAAGGCCTGAAGTTCCAGCAGCAGGAGTAGCTATTTATCAACATACACAAGATACATCACACATTGTCACTTCATACATGGACATCCACACTAAATTCACTAGAGGGATTGGTGTTAATGTTTCAGACATAGGCGAAATATGCGTTGCTCGTTGCAATTCTGAAAATGGACAATACATTTTAATGGTTGCTGTTTATATATCTCCTGAAAAATCTATGCAACAGATAGAACAATTTTTATTCGAAAATTTAATGATTTACACAAAGAAGGTTCTGAATTACTCGAAAAAGATTTGGCGAAAAATTTGACGACATACCTATGATATTAAGCGGAGACTTTAATATTAACTTCGCAGATGACAAAAATTTATCATTAATTGAATTTTTTGAATGAAACATTAGGTTTGACTATGTCTAATGATCGAAAAGTCAGTACAACAAAGTATAAAACGACTATCGATGCTGTTTTTATACGATATTTAGATAAATTTCAATCAAACATTTTTATTTCTTATTTCAGTTACCATAAACCTATTGTATCTTTTTTTAGAATACAATGAAATGATTGAACTAAGTATTGTCGAAATTAATGATGACAATGATGTAAATAATGAAAATAATGTTCAAACTTGAATTCATTGAAATTCGTGTAAATATAAATACTATGTATAATTAAGATAATTGTATATTAATTATTTTTTCAACCACTTTGTATTTATATTTTGTTCATGATTTGTTTAACCCATCATATGTAACTAATAAATAAAACAAAAATTTCATATAATTTTTTGCATATAGTTTTTAATTACTCTCAACTTAATAGTTCCGTTTTCATTCTATCGGCAGTCCCACGACTGCTACTGTTTTTTTTTTTTAATTTTAAAATAAAAGCACACTTTTTAAAAAACTCTTCCTTCGTTGCATTGAACGAGAACACTGAAAGAGTTTGGTATGAATATAAGAAATTCGAAGGGTTGGGTTCTTAAGATTAACGAGCTTCCATAATTAAATTTCGGCGAAAGCTGCTAAATAAATGCAACGAGTTAAAGCAGCGTTTCTCAAAGTGCGGGGCGCTCCCCCCTTGGGGCGTGACAACTCTACGAGGGGAGTGCGAGCTAATTGAAAAGTTGAAATTAAAAGATTTTAAATTATTCATTTACCGAGAGTAAACAAAATACATTATGACACAAAACATGCACATTTATACTGATACACTGCTCAAAACAATTAGGATATTGTTAGTTTTATATAAAATACAGATGCAAGAGAAATTTATTTTTTGCCGAAAATGGAAGATAATCGCAAATGCAAATTTCTGATTTTCAGACTGTGGAGTATGCTAATATCGAGTTCGACGTCAAAAACGTCGCTTCAGCGGCAGCGAATGAAATTTGACTTTCAACTGAAATGAAGACAAGGATGATTGGCATTCAGTGACTGCTTTGTTTCGATGAGTACGATGTCTCAGAGAAGTCATTTAACCGATTCAGAAGCTTGGAGAGCTGTTGGTAGGTTAGAAGAAGGCCAAACACAAGCCTAAGTAGCGCAAGCCATTGGAGTGTCACAAAGTGTGATTTCCAGGATCTGGAACCGTTTTTTTTGGAGACTGCAAGTGCAGGCCGAAGACCAGGACAAGGTCGTAGACGGGCAACACCCAATGAAGATCTTTATTTAGTGTTAATGGCTCGGAGACACCGAAATATGAACGCTTCTCTTCAACCACACCTTCGCTCGGCGACTGGCACCACGGTTTCAACTCTAACTGTCCGAAACCGACTCCATGGTGTAGGTCTGTATGCTCGCCGACCGATGGTATGTGTTAGACTAACATCAAGGCATCGTTGCGACCGTAGCGAGTGGGCAACATAGCATGTGAACTGTAGGAGAAATGAATGGAGCAATGTTTTTTTTATGACGAGTCCGTTTTTCTGTTTATGCGGATAATAGGCATATTTTCATCTGGAGGGACCGTGGCAGTAGGAATAATCCTGCGTTCATGCACGAAAGTGTCAGATTTGACGGTGGGGGAGTGTTGGTGTATGGTAGCATCTCCATTGACGGGCGCACAGACCTCTACATTCAAGATGGACCTCTGACTGCTTGCCAATATAGGGATGAGATCCTCGGACCTATTGTAGTCCCTTACGCTGCAGCAATCGGATATGACTTCATTTTAATAGACGATAACTGCAGCCCACATCGTGCTAACCTGGTGGAGGATTTACTTTTTGAGGAAGGAATCATACAAATAGAATGACCAGCGTGTTCTCCAGACATGAATCCAATAGAGCACGTTTGAGACGCTCTAGGAAGACGAGTTGCTGGCCGCCAACTACCCCCACAGACTCCAAGAACTGGAAAGAGCTTTACTGGAAGAGTGGGACAGAATACCCCAACTCGTGATTAATAGCCTCATTGACTCCATGCCTCAAAGGTGCTCAACGTTGCTGGCCGTCAGTGGAAACTATACCCTCTACTGAAAATGATTTCCTTTGAAGAAAACACGTTTTCTTTTTTTCTCATATGCACAAATTGTGTTTTCCCCCTTTTGTACACAATAAAATGCATTTTTTCTGCCAAACATGTGTAATTTATTTTCATATAACCTACTATGTCTATCGACCATGTATCAATCGGCTAAAAAGTTTCCCAGCCACAAGATCCACCTAAAACCGCAATATCCTTTAATTATTTTGAGCAGTGGTATAATACACTTATAAATATATCAATGCTACACAATGTAATTTTTTAGGCTCTCAGGCTCACGGTTTATCAAGACAGGATCAAACTCTTCTAGCCCACTTTCGAAATGGCCATATCAAATCAATGAAATTTTCCGTAGGACGCAAGAGCTTTGAAATGTGCACGAACTGTTTTTCTGACCCGGCGTCGCCTGCTCACATCCTCGAATGCCTAGGGCTCACCAAGCAGGATTTAGTAGACGATCCCTTGCTGGTGTTGGATTTTTTAAATTGTACGATGACATGGACCTGGTCTAGCACCGCCGACCAATGGGGGCGTGCCACAACAACGTTATGTTAAGAACAAGTTTAACAATTACTAGTGACCCCATAGGATTGTCAAAAAATTATACAAAAATTAACACTTATCTTGATAATTTGTACCGTTTATAATAAATCCCTTAAATACCGATTAAAAGTTATGCTATTCGCTTCCAAATGCCAACCGTTTGTCACTTAGGTGCGTATCTGTGACGTATTGGAGGGGAGGAATAAAAAAGCAAAAATAATCTTCATTAAGTAAATCTTTCGCAAACATTGTCAAAGTCCTTTTATAGCATTCCAAAGCCTTCAGAATAATTTTATGGATAGCAGTACGCAGAAAATATCGTACTTCTGAAAGATGTATATATACGTCAGGGGAAATTAACGCTTTGGCCAAGCGAGACGATTATATACGCCGGTGGTACTCAAGAGGTTAATATATAATAGTTTTAGCATCAAAATATAGCATTATTGAATTAAATACATTGTTATTGTACGAGGGGGGAGGGCGCGATGAAAATTACGATTGAATGTTGGGTCGCGAATATTGAAACTTTGAGAAGCACCGAGTTATAAAGGTATTGCATCTACCATTAAAAGATACACAGAAATTTGAACATTACATTACACGAATAATTTTCAAGTTGTAACAAATAAAAGTTTGCGAGTAATGACTTTGGATATTAACCTATTTAATGAGAGAAAATATTGCATTATGATTAGTTTTTAAAATAATTTTGCTTGGAGTAATTTCCGAGTTTTATAAATGCATGTTAATCCATACACAAGAGATCCACGAGACAGGGAATCCATATAAAGATTGCGTCACCATCTAAGTGGAACAGAAGATAAAGAATATTCTGTAAAGAACTTCACAAAGGAACAAAATACATTAACCACAGTCAAATGACAAGGATTACTGGTGAAAGTGGTATCGCGTTCTCCCAATCGCATGATACCGCCAAAAGGTTTAACTGTTCCTTTTGAGGAATATTTCTTTCCAAAAAATTGTTGGAAATCTAGTCCAACAGATGGCTACAATACTTTCGAATTTGATGCATACGGCTACCATGACCTGTTGAAGTTTAAAAGCATTCAGCCAAATTTAATTCATATTTTAGCATTAAAGATTGAACCGTTAATGTATTTAAGTCATCAGGATGAGAAATTGATACTTTTTATGGCAGCATAGTTTCGTCAAGGCTTAAAATTTTCCATCGCACGTACCAGCTTCAGTTGTACAAAATTGGGACCCCCCCCTCAAATCTACCATTCTCCCGCAAACTCGGCCTCAACTAAACGCAATTAATACATAAATCTATTCCACAAGATAAATTGGCAAGATTCACTTATACTTTTATTCTCATAAGGCGACTATTTTAGTGAAAAGGAAAACGAAAAATCCAAGAAAAAATTACAACTTAAATATATGGAACATTTTATTAATTAAAACAAAAATACGCTAATTACGCTTACATTTTTAATAATTATCTTAAACAAGCTTTTTCCATTGAATGGATTTTTTTGTCAACATATCATTTTCTAATATAACGGAAAGTTCGGGCAAAAATATCCTTCGTACCGATATTTATGGTAAGCACTGTAGCTATAATATTAGCATTCAATTTTGATTTCTCACAAGTCACTTTACAAAAATCATTACTGACTGAAAAAACTCTTTCAATTACTGCATTAGTTCCAGGGCAGCACAACGTAAATTCAACAAGAATTACATTTGTATATGGAATGAGTTCATTTTTGAAATGGTTTAAGTAATTTCACCCATCTTTTATCAATTTCTCAGCATGTTGACTTTCCAATTGTTCTAACTTATCAGAATTTAAATATACATTCAGTCTTCTTTCTACTTCAAGCAGACAATTGTCATCGATTTTAATATCAGGCATTTCTTTCGATAAAAACTCAATTTTAGATATCTGCCCAGTTTACTTGCGGCAAAGTCAAAAAATACCATTGAAAATCGTTATTTCGTGTGATATTTGCTTTAGACTCTTCGAAATTTTGAAAACATGTGTGGTTCATCTCTGAATACAGAGATTAATAGATCACTTTTAAAATATTGAAGAGGACAAAAAGGAAGACACTTTTCGAGGAAGAACAGAACCTATAAAAGGAGGACGGTTGGTCACCTTAATACTCAGGACTTGTGTGCCTGAATCTTTAAAGATTTATTTCGCAATTAAGTATATTAAATTATTTTCCTTTCTATAAAAACATTGCAAAATCGCGGGATCAATTGTCCACTGGTTGTTCCAGCCACGTATTGATTAAGAGGTTGATTAGATTATTTCGAGTGTAAGGATACAAATACCTTCAAGAGCCAGCCTATAAGACAAATCTAGCATGTCTTCAATAATAAATGTATCTGGATTCCGAACAGAGCGAAGAAGATCCACGAAATCATCGCCCACTCTACTCATGCTGGGCAAGAGGAATTGGATAGCTTTGGGTTTCAGAAGCACTGGAGCAATGATTTTCCTCAGTCTTTCCCATTCTTCTCCTTCCCTGTAATGCAAGAAAACAATGTTTAACAGAAAAACAAGTAATATAAAAATTCCTACTTAGATTAAAGAAAAATTTTACTTTAGCTACTTTTTATTAAATAGTTACAATATAAATATGTATATACATATGACAGAACCACAACATTAAGTGGTAATTAATTTTTATTAATTATCATTAAAGTATCGTATTGTCATCTAAAACAATAGTGTATAGAAAATTTCAGCTCAAATGAGCTTTTTAAAATGCGAGAAAAACCTTTAAAAGGTTTTTCTCACAAGTCACCAAAAGGGTCGTCAAGTCGCCAAAAAGGATGCCAACATGGTTGTATTTATAATTCTTTAAATTGGTTTTAATCAATTTTTATTAATAGGTATATTGTCATCCAAAATAATCCTGTATATAAAATTTCAGCTCAATTGAGCGCTTTAAGATTTTATTAACGATTAAAAATTCCACCGAGATAAATAAATATATAAATAGAGATTGCGAGCCAATAGTAGGAATTTAAAATTAGACCATAATCTGTACAAGTGAAATTTCTCCAGCACCTTAAATTTGCGTTTAAGAGACGTTAAAACCGTCTTCGGTAAAAGTACGAGAGCTTGAACTAAACGCGAACCCCATTTTCAGACAGAAAAATGCCTCAATTTCCATGGAAATTGTGTAGAATTATAGCTTGCATCTCTCTGTTAACAATAGTGTTTTTAAAAATTTCGAAATAATCCATGAATACTTTCTTTTTCATTTTAGTATGTGAAGACATAGCCCGTTTAACATTACGGTATAGGAGAAGGAAACGCGAAACACATTTTATACCAGAAAAAAAAATGAATCAACCCTGTTAAAAAAGTGATAAAAAATGCTGCTTTCTAAAGGATAGTGAAGCCAGAACATTAATTTTTCATTTCTTTTATATCTGAAAAAATGTTTCAAATTCGGGTCATATTTTTAACATTAACCGAAAACAGTCTTAATGCAGAACGAATTAGCTACGATGTTTACCAAGTTGAAACTTCTGTAGGGATTAGAAGGACCCTTAGCATTTTTGCTATATGCCGTCTTTAATATAAAAAAGGATACGAAATATATCCGATGCTGAAACGGGTTTTAGATATGAAACGGGCCAATGGACTGAAGTCTTATGGGATAATTATTCTTTTTAACACGCTTTTACGAGCTTCACTTGTAGGTAACGGAATCTTTGAACTTTATTTTGTCCAATTTAGAAGGTCAGATCAATTCGAAATTTTGTACACATGTCAAAGATCGTTGACAAGACAGTTTAATTTTGTTCCATTGTCCTGATCATCAGGATTAACGATTTCTCATTTCCAGAGATATGGCGATTAAAAGACTAAATTACAACCTTGAAGCGAATACGCTCATAGTTCATACAAATACAATAAACAATCTACAATAAAAGCGTGTTTTTATCCTTTATTTTTTATTTAAATAGCAAATTCAGGATAATTTTAAGTATGCAAGTATTGTAAATGAGGCAATTTTGGTCCAATACGACTGTAAAGACAAAGTAATGCAAGCTTTAAAATATACAATTAAATATTTCTGATGCCCAGTGGCTGAGTGGTTAGATCATCGCGCTTCCACACCACACGCCCGAGGTTCAAACCCGGGGCTGAGCAATGTTGACTCAGCCTTTCATCCTTCAATGGGTCGATAAAACGAGAACCAAGCTTTCTTGGGAACTTAACACTGATGGTTTCGCGTCAGACTGATCACCTGACCGGAACATATGCTCATGCGCCTCAGGATCCAAGGTCACGTATACCGAGTTGGGAACAGTTGGCCTCTACTCTAATGGGCTGTCGCGCCACTGAGTTAAGTTTATATTTCTATCTAATCTTCAATCTAAATTGGCCGGAAAATATTTGGAAGATAGAAATTCTCAAAATAAATTGAATTTCTAGAAATATGAAACTCTGATAAATCTTTCGTTATAATATTGAACCTTATTTTAAATACCGAGTTCTCAGATTAGAAGAGGGAGTTCAATATCAGAAATTCATACTGTAAGTAATTTAGGGAATAAGTATTGAATCCATAGACATAACGTATTACTTTGGAAATCGCGATTTCAATGATATTTCATTGTTTTAATTTACTCCTACAGATAAGACTATACATACGTATTGGCCAGTCCTGCACTGCTGTACTTTTCTGGGCGATTTCGACGATAATGTACCAAAAAATCGCTGATCCGACGGATTGGATATCGACCTTGGTACCTAAATACTTTCTCGAAGTCATCCGGGTCGAAGAGATGGACTACTGGTTTGCCCCATTCAAATTCCTCTCTGACGATAGGTCCATAACGGCGATATTTATCTTCATGAGATTCGTAGATATTAGTTAAGTTGTATCGACCTGTCAATACAAAGGTAACTTTATAAGATTCTATAAACTAAGATGATTAAAAATTAATCCAATTAAGTATATTAAAACCAGGTACATGAACAATCAAGGGTTAAATGATTAGCTAAATTTTTTAACTTGTAACTTTAGGACTTGTACAGTGGAGTCTTACGAATTATTGAGGTCCTGGGCTCCATGCAAAAGGCCTTACCTACGAACTTCCGTATACTGTATACGTTGTCATTTACTGAAACTGCAACCCATAACCACTGTCGTAGCTAGTCCTGAATGGGTCCTGCATCAGAATTTCTTTGACACCCTTTTTGGAGATTCTTTACATGTTACGATATTTTTATTAATATATGTTGCGACCCCCTTTAGGTTGGAGGCCCCGCAATATTGATACGACAGTAGCTACGACCCTGCCCATGACAAATAAATGTGTGTGACTATCATGTTTAAGTGCAAACCGACTTTATCAACAGCCTTCTATAGGCTAATTGAGTGATATATCGTGGTAGGCCTCGGCATAGGCATGATATAAATGCAGTCTTGTCACTGTTGCCATTTGGGATATAGTTCGAAATTCCCAGTTTCGGGGGTGAGTGAGTGAATGAATATTAACGTCGCACTGTTCAGCTACACGAGGGCTTTTTGGCGATTGACCTCTGACAAGTGACGAGGACGACACCCGAGCTGGAACCCCCTCTCCTAACTACCACACCAACAGAAAGACGTTTGAGCTCTCGACAGACTTAACGTGCATTGCTCCCCTACATGGCGGGTCTTTAGTGGTACTGGGCTCGAACTCATGACATACCTGCCATGATCAGATACCTTGACCACTGGGCTATCGCAGCCCCGTACAAGTCTGGGAATAACGCTTGACGATTCAAATTATTCGGATCATGATCTCATTAAAACAAGGTCGAAAACAAGACCCTGAACTCTGGTCCTGTTGACCTGGGTTTTAAAACGTTCTTGGACGAGTATGGAAACTATACGTTTCTTTAACAAAAAGTATCTTTTATTAGTCGAGATGATCGTGTTTGTCGCATATTTTTCCCCATTTCAATTTGAATCTTTAGTGTTCAAGAAAAGGAATATTAAAGAAACAAGCATCCCTTAAAATACATTTTAACTTTAGTATTTAATTTTAATTGTATATATTAAAAAGCTTCTAGTTTAAGGTTTCAGATTTGGAAGGGCTTTTGAAGAAGCATTGCATTTATTGATCACCACCGAACCACTGTAAGAGAACGTACAAAGGGGAGGATGAGGGTTCATATCCCCTGGCCATGTTTTAATTTTTATTCTACAGATCACCCCCTTGGCACCTTCATCTACGTGTTTAAGAATTTAACCCCTCATAAAGATAGTTCTAACCAACCGAATGCAGTGGCGTATGCAGACTATTTCCATGGGAGGAGTTACATTTAAAAGCGTGGACGAAAGTATCAAGACGTACAGTGACTCCCAAAATTGAGTACACTTAATTCCGAATTCACCATCAGATCACCAGGTGAAGAAATTAATACGCTATGTTAACGCACTTTTGTACATTCAAAATATATATGCATACATTACTCTTCCAAATAACATTAAATGTAAGATATGGAAATTGAAACAAAAATATGAAGGTTTGAAAGAAAAACTGCACTATTTTAATGTCACAAAATTGAGGGTAGACTTCTTTAATCACTACGCAAAACTACCAGTAATTTTTTTAAATAGAAATTTGATAATAGATCTATGATAAAGGAAGGCTTTCAAAGGCTATCTGATAACAAATTTATGTTTGTGATTTGATGTCTTGATTAAAATGGAGAATCGGAAGGAAACGACGATCGAAGAGAGAAAACTTGTTATTAAACTGTCAAATGAAGGTAAATCCCAGCGGAATATTGTTAAAGTAGTTGGACGAAGTGTTAACTGCATCCAAAAAATCCTGCAAAAATTTAAAAAGACTGGTATGCTGGCGAATAACGAAGGAAGAGGGAGAAAGAAAATTGTGAACTCTATAACCGAGCGAAGAGTTATACATCAAGTGAAGATTGATTCTAAAATTAGTGCTCCTAAAATTGCAGCCAGTACCTCTGATACCTTAGGTCGATCGGTTTCTGCAGAAACGGTACGAAGAGTCCTAAGAAAGGCTGGCTATAATGGTAGAGTAGCTCGAAAAAAGCCCTTAATTGGCAAGAGGAATAGAGTCAAGCGATTGAAATTCGCTAAAGAACACATTTTAAAGCCTCAACAGTTTTGGAACGAAGTCATTTTCAGCGATGAGAGTAAGTTCAACATCTTCGGCAGTGACGGTCGTCGTATGGTGTGGCGTAAACCAAATACCTCACACCACCCAAAACACACAATTCGTAATGTGAAGCACGGAGGTGGGTCGGTAATGGTTTGGGGGTGCATGGCTGCGTCGGGGTTGGGAAAGCTAGTATTCATTGATGGAATCATGCAAAAAAAAGATGGTTTATCTTAATATACTGCAAAATAATTTGAAAGTGCTGATAAATTGGGACTGGGGTCGAATTTCATATTCCAGCAAGACAATGACCCCAAGCACACTGCGTTTGTTGTAAAAGAATGGCTACTTTACCATTGTCGGAATCAACTTAATACACCTCCACAGTCTCCCGACTTAAATGTTATCGAGAATCTGTGGTCCCACCTTGAGAGAGCTGTGCAAAAACATCAAATTACAAGCAATAAACAATTGAAATCGGTATTGCAAGAAGAATGGCTGAATATTGCTCCAGAGACCACTAGACATCTTGAGGAATCGATGCCTCGGCGATTGGAAGCTGTCATATCAGCAAAAGGTTATGCTACTAAATATTAACTCTTTATTATTCATGATTTATGTAGGAAAATAGATGCATGTACTCTCAATTTTGTGGCTATTCATTTCTGTTAATTTTCTTTATAAGTTATTATATGTATGTTTAAACTATCAAATATTTTGTTTTATCATTCAAAATAATGAATTATGATCTAATAAACGCATTTATGCTTAAAGGTTTTAATTATTTCCCTCATTTAATATAATTTCATTCTAAACATTGATTCCCGTTTTAAAAGTAGGTGTACCCTCAATTTTGGGAGTAACTGTATACTTTATGCTAAAAATAAGAATCTGTTGGTCAAAAAGGGTTTGAGCCCTCACATCCCAGATTTATGCAAGGCCACCGCCTGAAGGTGACCAATTTTATTATCTAATTGTGTCGAACTTATCACGTGAGGATAAGACAAGTTCTTTATTATTTTGCTACTACAAATTAAGCCACGTAGACACCGAGACCAAGTTGAATCTTTCCCCCACACAGCAGCCTCAGTACCACACCATGATTTTAATCTAGTTCAGAACTTATGATCTGTCAACCACTAGATCAGGGGTGGTGAACCTTTACGGATCAACGTGCCATTTTATTCTAAAGTAGTG
Source organism: Trichonephila clavipes (assembly GCA_019973935.1). Taxonomy (NCBI): domain Eukaryota; kingdom Metazoa; phylum Arthropoda; class Arachnida; order Araneae; family Nephilidae; genus Trichonephila; species Trichonephila clavipes. Next base: position 419,982 of record BMAU01019396.1, on the reverse strand, counting down.
TTTAATGAGGTACAGACGTGCCGCCGTCAAATAATTTCGACTTGCGATTATTTGGAAAAAATAAAACTAAATACTAACAAAACTATTTACCACGAAACATTTTGCATTGTATAATTATAAATGTTTTAGTTATACGCGTAATTCCAGTTAAAGTAACATTAGTGTGTTTTCTTTTGTTGCAGATTGGATGACAAATAACTTATATTAGGATTGTAAGATGTTACTTTTAGTAGAATGCATGCTGAATTGGAGTCATCTGCCACAAACGGTATCCAAGTAATTAATTATTTTTGCTGTTTTTCCCTTCTTTGACGAGAGGATTTGCGATTTGTTTCAAAATGCCGTTTTACAGATGTTCTGCATACCACTATTTCAGAACATTAAACACACACCGCACTATCGCGTTTACCAATTCTTGTAGTCTACGACGTAACTAAGGCAAGACAATAACAAACTAAGGTGCTCCCCGCCACCCCGCGACCGATCACTCGCGTTTGTTCGTAATACGTGATAGTGAAGTTTGAAAAAGTGCAAACCATTTTGATCATTGGCGTGCCAAAAATAATGTGTCGCGTATCAATGGCCTGAGTGCAATTGGTTCTCCATCCCGGCACTAGATCGTAATCCATCAGCTAGAGCAGGGGTCGGTAAACTACAGCTCTAGGTAAAGATGGTTGCAGTTCTTCAGATTTCTAGTTGTATGAATTGATAAATTTATCTACTTAACATTAATATATATATTCCTTGTCTTTTTTTCAAAATTATCCATTAAAAGGACATTTTATTCACTTCCAAAATTAAACATTTGACAAACTTAAGATCTCTGTATTAAAATGTTTTCCATTGATAGTTCTCTGAATCAATGAAAATATCAAAATTGGTTTTAAAAAGCAATATGAGTCTAATTTATTGGTAAAAATATCGCCATGGAAGGATTTGCGGCGGTCTCCACCAAAAGACTTATGAAGCTTCGCGTGGGAAAGTATCCGATGCTCATGTTTCAAGGCAAGTCAATCTTGGATCTTTTATCCATTCGACAGAAGTGACCAGCGCAGTTCCCATGCCAATCTCCGGCTTCAAAATTTACCGCGAGAGGTGGCTAGGACCAATAGCAATCCTTGCTACGTCCAAGCAGAAATGATCCTACCTCGTGTGTCGCTTTTGTGGTTTATGACGCATTTCACCTTTAAATTGTCACCAAAAGGGAAACCCAGATATTACACACTATGGAGCTTCACAGATGCTGGAGACATTCCTACAGGCATAGATACTCCTCAGCGTGAGGGACTTATAACGTCGCAGTCTGAAGATACACGAGGGCTATTGGTGATGGACCTCGTAGTTTTGAAAAAGGGTCAAATGACGAGGATGCGTCCCCAAGTTGGTACCCTCTCTCTCCTAACTTCAACATAACAGCGGAAGGACTTTGAGCCTCTGCAAATTTAATATACATCTGGCCCTTTACATAGGTCTTCAGCGGCATTAGATTCGAACTCATTACACGTCAGCCCTGATTACGTGGCGATAATCACCGTTACCGCGGCTACAGTGCAAACACCAAATTAATAATGAATATTTAATGCAAAAATAAAAGGAAAATTCTTTTACATCCTGGAAAGTATTGCCAACTCGTGCCGATGACGGGAAGAGAAGGCCATGGTCCCGGCATGTTTTTAATGCTTAGGTACTTAGCAGGTTTAGGACTTTCGGGTTCCTTTTTCTGTTCAGTCTGGGTTTCGGTGGTCACTTTGGGAGAAACGTGGGGTAAAACGACGTCTGCCATCTTGCTGGTGATTGAACTGTTTAATATCTTTCTGGCAGTCATGCTGTCAGAAGAATCTGTTTCTGAAAAGGTTGTTGGAGCCACCTAAAAATAAAAACATTAATTAAAAATTAATCATTTCCATCAAAGGAGAATTTTAATTTTAGATAATGAATAAGATAGTTTTGATTGATAAGTTGATAGTCACAGAGGAGATGGGACTTGTTATTAATGCGAACGAAAGAGCGATTTCAACTAATAAATCTCCGGATGACTTCTTTAAAGACAGGCAACTGTACTTTTGAATTTATAAAACCAGTTTACTTACTTGGGAACTCTGATATCATGTAGCAATGATCTGAAAATGGAAATAAGCAATAGAATTTATTCGGCTAATAGGTGTTCATAGTCTCTGAAACCAATTCAAGTAAAGGTTTATAGAAATAAACACCAAGTTGAACATATACAAAACTAATCAGGCCTATTGCTCTGTATGGAAGCTAATGTTGGACCCTCAATAAAGCAGAGGAAGAAAAGTTGCTCATTTTTGAAAGAGAAGTCTAAGGGAAAATCTTTAGACCTATTCAAGAGAACAATGAGGGGAGAGCTCTTTACAATCATGAAATTTACAGGAAATATGGCGGGACTGACATTGCGAGAACTAGAAAAGATTCTCGTATTAGGTGGCTGGGCCATCTGTACAGATATGCCGATGGCTTTTCCTACCAAAAAAGTAACATTTTTGAAAATTGAAGGGACTAGACGTAGATGACGACCACCCAGTGGCACACACAAGGGGCTCCTAGGGGTTCGGACCCCCCCAAAGCCCTTGATATTCTTTTCGATTGAATTATAATCAAAGTATATAGTACGTAATATTTAATTGAATATTTGTTATCATTTTATTAATACTAATTATTTATTCAATCAGTTTTTTTTTTTGTTCCCCAAAATCGACAAAATCTAAAGGACTGTGATACAAGAATGGTGGACTTTCGATCCTGGACAACCCGACAATACCTGTCCTTTTTAATGTACGAGGGTGCGTGGAATGCCCTGATGAGACATTGTATTCTTCTAAAAGAGACCCTGTGTTCTCTCCTTCTCATGCCTGGGGCAAAACCGATGCGAGATTCTGAAGGTAGTTATGTTGAAAGCACACCTCTTTTCTCTCCGACCCTCCGATAACGTTCGGATAACAACGATCGAAAGAAAGGACACTACCGTGAACAGTATCCATTATTGGGTCCCTTCGCAAATGAACCGCGAACTACTCGAGTAAAAAGGAATGTCAATCTGTCGATTTATAGACCCTCCATATAGTATACGAGGTACGGCGACGGAGTTAATTTCAGTCCAGCAGGCCCAATGAAGTTGAGGCGAAGAGGGCCGTATGCAGATCCACTACGCTCGCCAATGAGACACTATTGGGCACGTGAAAGAGGCCCAGCCAGAGGGTTTAAAGGGTTATCTCGCTTGTTGACGAGGATCTGTGCCAATCATTGAGATCAGAGTTTTCCCTCTGAAACACTCTAAAGAGGTTGTGTGTGTGGGGGGGTTAGTCGCACTAGTGAATAACCTTGGAACATACTAGCGAAAAGGGGTTGCGAAAAGAGCCGCACTCGGGGGCTGATCATTTCAGGATCCTTAAATCTCACACCGGACAAGAACTTTTCTCCAGAGAAAGGCTGTGAAGAGTAACAATTTACTACCGAATTTAATGCTTTGTTTACTTGGCGAAACTCTCCTGCTCACCACTGTTACGCAGCTAAGAGTCCTGGCCTATCTATACAGTGCAGGAGTTCCAGGGCTCATCAGATGGCGTAGTATGACTTTTGTGCAGGGGGTAAAGTCTTTACCTGTCCCTGCTGCTACTCATCTTCTGGGGCATTTCCCTGCGACAGTTGTATGAAGAGCAAGACCTGGTGTGTGACACGCAGAAAGGTCAAATGGAATTGGTGTAGGCTTTCCTGCTCCAAGGGGATTAGAAACGAGCCTTGTTTAATTTGGAATAAAATGCTTTAGGCAAAAAGCTGCGAGAGTCCTCTCGCTGCCAAGTAATGAAATAATTTCGGTTTCTCACGATCTTACAAGCTATTAGTGATGAACTACGTAGCTCTGAGTTTCAGTGACACGCCAATGAGACGAACAAATTTGATTTAGTAACTAATAAAGCTTCTATTCTAAATTCTTCGTTATAAATGTAAAGCAAGTTAGAAACCCAATGTTGGTTGTCGAGAGTGAAATTTGTATTAAATACGCACCATGAATAGACACGAGGGCTATTTGTGAGAACTTAGTCATTTGGCCTCGATTAAATGGCAATGACGACACCCGAGTTGGCACCCCGTTTTCCAAATTGCTACACCATGCCAGTGGAAGGACTTAGAGTTCGACAGGGGCTGCGGTAGCCCAGTGGTCAAGGTATTGGATCATGGCAGGTATGTCACGAGTTCGAACCCAGTACCACTAAAGACCCACTGTGCAGGGTAGCGACTCACGTTAAGCGAGTCTAGAGCTGAAACGTCCTCCCGTTGGCGTGGTGTAGTAGTTAGGAGAGGGGGTGCCAACTCAGGTGTCGTTCACGTCACTTGAGCATGGTTCAAAATTATTTGGTCCGTCGTCAAAAGTCCTTGCGTATCTGAACAGTACATCGTTAATATTCACTCACTTGAGCTCGACAGATTTAGCGTGCATCCGCCCCATCCATTCGATAAATCTTCAGTGGTACCAGAACTCAACACTCCGACCACGAATTCGAGCCAATAACTATCATGGCCCCTTGTTGGTTGTCGAAATTTCGTCAAGCGTATTGTAACAATCGCCAACTCCATTAGTACATCACCAAGTTAGTAACCCCGATTTCCCATGTGTCGTACGCGTTGAATTGACAACCAGGTGCTTCGTTTCATTGAATATCGCCAATAGGTTGCGATAATACGCAAGTACCGAAATTTCTTGCCATGTTCAACAGAAAAACTGCTTGGCAAGGAAGAATTCCACAAGATTTTAAATGAATCCACAAATGGCCTTGCAAATAATAATAATGTACGTACAACTACAGTAGAACGTCGTTTATCCGAATTGGGACCGGACACAGTTCGGATACGCATTTCGGGTAACCGAAGACCGATTGCAATCCATGCAGTATATGAAACCGGACACTATACGAATATTAAAAATCACATGAGGGAAAAGTGCTTGAAGACAAAGCAAAATAGGTGCAAAATGTCTCAATTTTACTTTTATTGTGGAAAATAATCGCTTATTTTTCGCTGTACACCTTCGTTTATTTGCTGCAAGGTCTCCGATTCTCTTGAGCAGCAGTAGTTGATTAGGACAGCACTTTGTTAGTACCACTCCATAGCCGTCTCTAACGCAGAAAACGCGTCAGCATTTGATGGACCCTATTTTTTTTATGTCAGATATTGTTGACTATCCAACATTATAAGACTGCTAGGGACTGCTTTCTCCGCGAGACTGTTCAATATTTCAAGTTTAGTCTATGTTCAAGACGTTGTGCTTCCGTTTTAAATTCGAAGCCATAGCAATTCACAACTCAACAAAAGAGACCGTATACACTTCCCTCACTTGGAAACAAACTGACCTAATATTCAGCGCAGATGCTTACCAAATCACACAACTGAAACTTCAAATATCCCTGATCTCGGGTTTTCCCGTTACTTTTGGCCTCACGCGAAACAACCGTTGAGCACTGCACTGTTCGAGAACTTATTCATGTACAGTACATGTAGCTAACAAAAAAACTAGTCCGGATATTTGAGGCTTCGGATAATAAACGATGTTCTACAGAAAAAGTTGTAGAAAATCTTGACCATTTTAAATAGAACAGTTAAGAGTTTAATATCGAACCTGCAATAAATAAAATTAGTTTCACTTTTGAAGAATATTAATATCAAAAATACATTGTGTTCCATTGCATTATTTTTATACAGAAAATTTTCGTAATAATAGTCAATAAGTACAATGAACTTAATGACTAAATAGTTTAGTAACACTTATATATATTTCAAAATGTAATCTAAATAAAAACTTAATTTAAAATAACGCATTTAAAGAGTTAAATTTCTTAGTTCCAACCAAGTAATCCGAGTGGAGTAACTTAAATTCTTAATTTGAGCATTTACATTTTATCTTCGAATATAAATAATTTGAAATTAAATCTTCGAGCTACATCTCAGAACTATGTCCAAAAATCTTTTGTAAACCATTGTATTGATTTACGAAGAGGAAAAAACCTAGTTAAAAACAAACATCAACGATGGAAAAAACACCGCTAGAGAGTGTATCGAACTTTCTCCGGGTTCCTGACCTATAGCTAGGTACAAGTTCAAAGAGCTGAACCCGTCTAGTGGAAAATACAATTACATAGTATCTTTCGGTGTCTGTTTTTCTGGTTTATCTTTCACCGAAAGTGGTCGGTTGATTGTTATGCAAGAAACTGACGCAGAATTTGCTCATGCATGTTTAATGCGATAGGAGTAAATGGGAAGGTCGAGGTTCATTCCATCTCATCTGTCTTTAGATGCCAGAGAGGGGTGTCGTTTGCAAGAAAAACAAGCATAGTTCTTGACGGCCACGGAATAGTTCTTTAACTCAAAATGCTTTCAGAAAAGGGAAAATTGTAGACAAGATTTAAACATCTAAAGACTGGGTTAGAAGAATGAAAGTCTTTCTAAAAAATTGAAAGCCAAGAAACACCCACTTTATATTAACAAAAACAAATATATAAAAAAATTTAATTCCTACTCGGATCAACCAAGAAAAATTGTACTTTATAGCCACTTATTAAATAGTTGCAATGAATATAAATATGTATATATATAAATATGACAGAATCACAACATTAAGTGGCAATTAATTTTTATAATTATCATTAAAGCATCATATTGTCATCCAAAACAATCGTGTATATAAAGTTTCAGTTCAGCTGAATGCTTTAAAACGCGAGAAAAATCTTGAAGTTTTGATCCAAATCGCTAAAGTGGCTGTAATTCTTTAAATAATTAGTTTGTCAATTTGAATAAATTATAATTAAATGATCGTATTTTTACCCAAAACAATAGTGTATAGAAAATTTCAACTCAAATGAGCGCTTTAAAATGAGAGAAAACCCTTTTCCAAGTTTTGACACAAGACGCCAAAACGGTCACTAAGTCGCCAAAAATGATACCAACGTGGATGTATTTGTAATTATTTAAAAAATTAGTTTTAATCAATTTTTATTAATTATATTTAAATTACTGTATTGTCATCCAAAATAGTCGCGTATATAGAATTTCAGCTTTGAGTGCTTTAAAATGCATTTTATTAACAATTGAAAATTTGATCAAATATATAGAGAGTGAGCCAATAGTAGGAATTGAAATACTCGTTACTTTGAACTTACAACACTTGATTAAATATTCAAGAAGATAATTCGATGTTTAGTCGAGGAAAAATAAAGGCTTTGTACAGGATATGGGGAAGGAGGAGTAATTTTTTAAAAATATATTTACGATATTCCTTTGAACTTAAAACTTCCTTGGGAACTGAACACTAGGGGTTTCGCGTCAGACTGACCACTTGACCGAAACATCTGCACATGTACCCCAAAGCCTAAGGTCACACAAACCAAGATATGCAGAGTAAGTCTTGACCCTCTTGGGCCGTTGCTCCACCGAGTTCAGCTAAGATACAACTTCCCTCTGAAAATAATTTTCACTAAAACAATGAAACTTTAAAATCATTGTTAATAAACATTACGGAAAAGCACATTGGGTCCATTGAGTAAGTGTTTTATTAACATTACACAATAAAGCGAGACGAGGGCTATTTGTGAAGGACCTCGTAATTTTAAACCACGGTCAAGATAACACCCGAGCTGTAGAATTCTTCCGACATTACCGTTGTGACTTTTGAGATAAGTAACGGCAACGCGATATTGATCAGTTTAAACATTTAGTTTATTTACGTCTTGGCTATTATTTACAGTTTATATATTGAACTTGCACTTAAAGATTTTTAAAGTTTCAATGATGTGGTTTGCGAGAAGAGAATTCTCTTTCGAGGTCCACTCAGTTCGAAGTTATCAAAATCCCTCTGGTTCTCCCTCTCTTTAGAGATCAGGGTTCGGCGTCTTTTTAGCATCCAATTACATCCTGCTAGTGGCGGGAACGGTTCCCTCGTGATGTCAAAAGGTCGCATGGGAGGTTCCAGGCGGGACCACGCAATAACTTTCGAGATGCAGCTGCAAAAATGCAAATGTGATGATTGCCCCAAAGAAGCCGATTCACAACTGTGTGGCGGGAATCGTATCATTGATTAGCATTTCCGTTTTAATATGCACCAACTTCACACTGAATGCTTTCAAATATATCAGTTAACAATTTCTTGCGGATGGATGATTTAAAAAATAAAATCGCAATGCGATTCTTGAGCGGAACTTTGAATCCTCATATTGACCAAAATTTATACTTTAGCTACATTGGAGGACATGTTGTAGTTGCAGTTTCATATTATATTGGGACTTTATTCACGAAATCGACTTTGTTTGCATCTATCAGACTAAAGTAATAGGATACCTTCATCTTCAAACAGAATGATCCAATAAATAATCGTTATTATATGGTATAACTACTTGTGACAACTTAAAAAAACATGGAAAGGAAATTGTGTGTTTTTTTTAGTTTTAGTACATTTTAAGGGGGAAAAATATGAAAACATTACGAGAAATCACTAAAATGAGAAAAATTGGCAACAGTTTACAAAGCCTACATAAACAGGGTCCACGGTGTACAAAAAGTTTATGAACACAATCTCAATTTTTCCAATTTTAATGATACTTTGCTATTCATTTTTGAAATGACCTTCAGTATAAGAGATTAATTTTTACAAAAACTAGAACAATCTTATTATATAAAGATGCTTAAAAAAGGAGAAAAACAGCGATTATATTCACACAAGGGGGACTAAAACTCGTAATAAAACAGTGATTGATAAATCTGAAAGTTAAACCGCTTCTGTTACACAGAACATACAAAACATTTCAGGAAAACAAAAAACTTTGAGCAGTCACTGTCCCCGTTTGAGTTTCTCGAAACATTTAGAGCAGTGTTTCTCAAACTGTGGGGCGCGCGATAATCCTACGAGGGGGGCGCAAGCATATCGAAAATAAGATTTAAAAATAATTAATAAAATATTTAAAAATAATTAATGTACAGGAATGAATTAAAACAATATATTCAGAGATAATAAAAAATGCACTTTTACTCTGATATAATTTATAGGCTCGCGTGCGCGATATTAAGTCAGAAAAAATAAAAACTTCTTCAATAGCTAATTAGTTATCTTTGATCCTATAACCAAATAAAAACCTTTTATTTGATTTGCTGTAATCGCACGATGAGAGTTTTTTTTACTACGCTTTCTGTTTAAACCTAACATACAACTATTTCAGAGGAAAAACAGATCCCAGACGCAGAATCGAAAAAATTCAGGTACATAAAAATTCATCACTAATTATATTTCTCTCTGAAATACTACACATTATAGCTGTAATCTTTTTAACCTTCTAAGTTATTGGTACAGTTAGTTATGACCCCTCTCTTATGTGTGTTTGTTTCTCATTTAGGGAAGTTGTAAGTAATGTATTTCTCTGTTACGCTTTTTTCCATGCAAAAGAGTTTTATGATATTTGGAAAACCACTTTGAAGAATTACTTGGCCAAGACTTATTTTTTACGAGTACTCTTTACACATAAAGCATAACGCGAATAACTTTTCATATAATCATAATGAATACACTTTTTACCCGGAAGTGATCGCGCGGGACGCACAGATTACGAAATCTGTTAATTCTGGCAAAACCGTTTAATTGTTACCAAAGAAAAATTGAAAAGTCCTTGAAAGTATGAAAACTTTCTCTTAGTTAAATTATTCACTGGAATAACGATTTGTATCGTGTACAATAAAATAATTAAAAAAAAAAAAAAAAAAAAAAGGATTAGGGTGACTCAATAACCCCGCTCGACCGTATGCAGTGCGCGCCTGCTCCCGGGTTAAAACATGAAGTCTTTTCGCTTAATATTAAAAATAATTAAGTTATTCTTCATCGGAATTTTATATTATTGTTCATTATTTAACATCAAATATAAATGCTAATTCTGTGAGGCTAAAAATTACCATTCGCTTAAAACTAATTATAATTTGAGCAACCATTTAAAAATATCATTTTACATTTTTGTAAACATTGTCGAGCATTTGGTTTGCACTCCTTACAATTCAGCTATTATATCAATAATGTTTTATTTTCTTATAAATGAACTCGGGCAAAGAGCGGGCACTTCAGCCGGTATACTTTTAATGTATCAGTGCTGCACAGAGTATTTTATAACTAATTAATTAATACTAAATTAAGAACACGTTTAATAAGTATTAACGACTTCCATGGCCTTGTCTTGCAAAGCAAAGTTTTTATAAGGAATGCTTATGATTAGAAATTCACCCTCCGAGTTCTTTTTGTATATTTAGCAGATGTCTATATTTTGTCTTCTAAGCAGCCATCGCATTTTGCAATGTGTTCAATTTAAAAATTATAGAAAGGAAAAATAACATAATTAGGATAATTATTTTATTTATTTATTGCTTAATAGTATACAAAATTTTAATACTTATGTTACTAATGTGTATGGTTTATAATTAAGATCGCCTATTGTAGCTTTAGCGTCAAAGTGCATTATTATTGCATTCAGTACATGATTAATGTATAAGGGGGGGCGCGATAAAAATTGTGATCGAAAAGGGGGGCGCCAGTATTGAAAGTTTGAGAAGCACTGATTTAGAGTAAAACGCATTTTGAAGTTCGACGTCTTGTTTGAAGTTGGGGCATCTGCTTTTAATAAGACACTTGTAGTTTTTATTCTAGTTAATGGAAAATAAAAAGGTTTTTAGAAAGCCAATAAAAAGGCCCATAAAATCCTAAAAAATTTGCCAATTTTTGACAAAATTGGCGATTTTAGGGTAGTCGAATACCTTAATATAAACTCATTACCCTAGTCCTTTAAAAATCAGAATTATTAGTCACTATTGAAGGAAAAAAAGCAATGAAATTTGTTACTAATGAAAAACAAAACGTCTTTGTTAAAAAAAATGTATACTACTTTTACTCCCATTTGAAAAGTAAAAATCCATCAAGAAACTATAAATAATTAGCTACATTGTAAATAAAGTTTAAACTTATAATGTATATTGAGCAATAGTTAAATTATCTTTTTCCCGATTATTTACTTGGAGAAAAAATTAAAAAAAAATCTTTTGATTTTGAAATGAGTGGTTATCAATTATTAATTGTCTAAAGATCATTGTATTACAGTTATTAGTACAATTTTTTAACAAATCTTAAATTATGCAAGAGATCACCATCATTTTAGTCCTCAATAGCCAAATGATTAATGCTTAAATACCTGATATTGAAGAATCCCAAGATCGTTTTCTTGAGCTGAAGTCTTGAGTAAAAGAAACCGAGTTATTAAGAATTAAAAATCAAACTTCACGCCAAAATCTCTGATACGATTTTAAAATAAAACGAGTTTTAAGTTAAATATTTCTTCATCGTCATGTACAACATTTTATAGCATTGCGCATGTTTTTCTTAAAACAATTGGTTGATGCTTTATTTATTTCATTTCACAAATTTTAATGTTTTTTGATAGCATAGTGGTTGTGGTGACGAACTCGTGATCGTCGTATCATGAGTTCGAGCCCTTGATCTACTGAAGACTCGCCGTGTAGAGGAACTGATTCAAATAAAATCTATCGAGGCTCAAATTCCTCTTACTACCGTAGTGTAGTAGTTAGGAGATGGGTGTCAGCTCAGATGTTGTCTTCGTCACTTGACCAAGGTTCAAAATTACGAGGTCGTCACCACTAGTCCTCATGTTGCCTTAGAGTGTGACTTTAATAAGCGCTGTCTTTCTCAAGGGCTCAACATCTCTTGGAGGGCCTAGGTTTCAGTTCCATCTCAGTTTACAAGACCTTGGGCGCTAAGGTGCATAAGATATTCAGGTCAGGTGGTCCGTCTGACGCGAAACCTTCAGAGTTTAATTCCCAAGCAAGCTTGGTACTCAATTATCGACCCACTGAAGGGACAAAAAGCAGAATTGACCTTTACAAGCCCGAGGTTGTAGCCCCGGACCCGTGGCGTGGAAGTAAGACATGCCACCACTCGTCCATTGAACTTAATAAGCACTCACTCACTCGAATTTTTTCCCATCCGTGTGATAGTGGGGAAGTCTGGAACTTTAAGAGTCTATTAGATGTCATCTTCGTCGATTGTTCTAGGCTCAAAATCACGTGGTTCTTCGCAAATCGTCAGCATGTAGGTTCACTGTGAGTGAGTAAATATTAACGTCGCACTGTTCAGCTACACGAGGGCTTTTGGCGGCTGGCCTTGTACTTTTGAACCATGGTTAAGTGACAAGAACCACACCTGAGCTGGCACCCCCTCTCTTAACTACCAGACCACAGCAACGGGAGGACGCTTGAGCTCTCGACAGATTTAACGTGCACCGCTCCCCTACACGGCGGGTCTTTAGTGGTATGGGGCTCGACCTCGTAACAAGCCAGCCACGATTCGATGCCTTGACCACTGGGCTACCGCAGCCACGCGTGTTGCTTCACAGATCAATGCTAATAAACATTTAATCTATCTACACGTCCATGGATGTGATCCATCTGTTTTCTAAAAAGGAGTCTTTTTGTAAACATGCAAACTTTATGATGAAAGGGTTTTAGATTCGAGATCTGATTTCATGAACAATATCGTGGAGTGTGCGTGAACTATTGGCTATGGACATCTAAATTTTGAAACGTGATCACGTGATGACGACTACTTCTGAGCCGAAACACATGGTGTAGTGTGGTAGATCAGGTGTTGTCCTCGTCACTTACCGAGGTTCCAAAAAATGAGGTCGGTTAGCAAAAGCCCTCGAGAAACTGAACAGTGTGATGTCAATATTTGCTCACTGAGCAAAAATCCCTCTCTCCTATCTTCGCACTACTGCAATATGAGAACTTTGGGCCATGACATGGCCACGGTAGCCGAGTGGTCAGGGTATCGGATCGTGGCTGATCTTGTCACGGGCTCGAGTCCAGTACCATTAAAGATCCGCTGTGTAGGGCAGCGATGCACGCTAAATCTGTCGAGAGCTCAAACGTCCTCCCGGGGTGTGCTGTGGTAGTTAGGAGTAGTGGTGCCAGCTCAGGTGTCATCCACGTCACTTGACCATGGTTCAAAATTACGTGGTCCGACGCCAAAAGCTCCGTGTAGCTGAACAGTGTGACGTTAATAATCTCACTCATTCACTTGGGCCATGACAGATTTAATATGCATTGACCCCCCTCAGGACCTAAACCCGCGATTCGACAACGTCAGATAAGAGTTCGTGACCATGACCATTAGGGTGCAGCGGTCACTTACAGAGTATTGAAATAAGATACTGAAGTCCAGGATGATCAGGATAGCCAAATGGTCATGATATTGAGTCTACGATGATTTGACGTTGTTTCGTTCTAGTCGTAAGGTTTGTGTTTTAGATCCACACTAAAAATTCGGCATGCACCTTCTAGTGTATTTTATATGTGTCAAGTTTTAATGCCCTCATGTTGGAGTGGTGTACAGTTAAGAGGGTAGGGTCTCAGATGAAAGCTCCTGTAATTTTTAAATCATAACAGAGATTTTGAAGTTAACTAGCTCTTTTTACTTGAACAGAGTTCAAAATTGCAAGGTGCGTTGCCATTAACTCTCGTATTGGTGAAGTTAATAAACAAACAATCAATTTATTTATTGAAAATAGTTCATTGGTTAGTTTATTTGAATTAACATAATTTCAGAAATATACATGAGAGCTGTTGATTACAATTCTCATAATACGGAACCAGTGGCGCACACAAGGGGGTGTCCTAGGGGATCGGACACCCCTCATAGCCCTTAATTTTATTTTCTATTGGTTATAATCCTATGTATATATTACGTAAAACTTAATTATGTATTTGTTATTAATAATTAATTTTATTAATTAATGCTAATTATTTATTCGATAATTAATTTTGTATTTTTTTTGTTCCTGAAAATCGACAAAATCAAAAGAATGTGTTGGATGGCGTATTGGAGCATGATACCAAAATGCTGGACTTTCGACCCTGGACCCCCCCTCCCTTGAAAAATTTTTGTGTGCGCTACTGTACGGAACTATATAATTTCAAGCGAGAAGGATACCACCTGAATTGCCATTTCCTAATTTCCCCAACATACCAAGTAAAACATCTACTTTGAGAGTGTCCCCCAACCGGAATAGTGGTTAGCGATGCTGACAGCGATGCCGTAGAGCCTGGGTTCGAATCTTGAAGAAAGCATGGATATTTGTAAATGTATAGTGCCTTCGCGGCAAGGGGGTACTCTAAACAGCCGTCATGCCACAAGTTCTCCGGTGAGGTTGGCGGTAAGGGGTGGGAGGCCCCTGACCCCTCAAAATTGGGGTGGAAACAAGGTAAATCGTACTTTCACCTGTATGGTGCTCATGGCTACGGCTAACGACAGGCGTACTTCTAGCACCTTGCCATGATGAATTTCGTGGGCCTCAATCTATCTACGTCAGACAGGTGGCAACAACGACAGCAATACTTCTTTATATGAATGCTTATTGAAAATTCCTTAAAAAATGTATAAATTCTGAGTTCAATTATTTAAAAAAAATAAGTAATGCTTTTTTTAATCGAAAATGCATACCAACTTTTGTTACATGTACTATTAGCAATTAATAAAAAAAAATTGAAAGCATTAGGCGCGCTCACATACGCACACACAACACACACACAAACACAACACACACACAACACACACTAAAAAAAAAGCCTTAGCATTTTAAATGAAAACAAACTAGTTATTTTATCTTTCTGAGATCAGTAAGTTTAAAGTTTTGATTTGCCATAGGGATGTGAATGAAAAATGAACGTAAAAGCTATCATAATTTTACGTTTTTTAAATTTAGAGATTTCAAATTTTTATGAGATTACAGAAAAGTATAATAATTTAAGAAGTAGAATAATTTAAGCTAAAATATTAGGTTTGATTTTTTGACTGATTTTTGTCAATTAAATCGTACTCTGCCCCCTTAAGACTAAGTATAAATACTAAAAAATCGTGTATAAATTCACAAATATCAGAACGAAAAACAACATTAAATGTAAAATTTCATTATTCTAAGCATTTTTCATGAAGGAATTTCTTTTAAAATAGTTTTGTGATTTCTTTTATAGAATCCGAAACAAATTGCTTTTGAATATTTATAATGTTGAGCTAAAATAGAAAATTTATTCATCCCTGAAAAACCTAATGCAACAGATTAAGTAAAAGCATTTGATTGTCTTACATCTGAAAAAAAAAAACATGCATGTCTTTTTTTTTAAAGCAATTTTTACTACCTGAATTTTAAATAAAGTTTTTTAGCTCATTAAAATAAATAATAAATCAATAAAAATATAATGAAATAACATAAAAATAATATTTATAAAGAATCATTTAGAATTAGTTTAAGTAATAATTTTAATATGAAAGAACCAGATACGTGCGTCGGGATTTAACTTTTGCGGGGCAATACAATTCAATACCCCGCTCTGTTTCGGAAGTTGAATCGCTTTAAGGTATCCGACTACGTTTGGAACCGTGATTTTGCAAAAGCGTATAAATGGATAATATTTATGATATTTAGTGTCACTTAGATTAGAAAACATATGTAAAATTGTTTTAAGAACAGTATTACAATAAAAAATTATTTAAGTACAACATTTTACCTTACATGATACCTCACAGGCAAAATATTATTATAATAGAAGCATTTTTTTCACAAAAGGAGAACATTTTGAAAAAAGGTTATTCTAAGTTAATTTTCTGCCGAAAAAAAAATATTGTATTTAAATAACTTCTTCTGTCACAATGTCCTTAAAACAATTTTATACATATACTCTAATCTAAGTGACACTAAATATCATAAAAATTATCCTTGTATACGCTTTTTTAAAATCACGGTTCCGAACGCAGTCGGATACCTTAACACAGAGTAACAGTATCATTTTGATAATTTAAATTTCTAATAAAAATAAATTATTAATATTACCACTAGAATCATAAATAATATAATTAAAAGTCTCACCCATTATATAGACTTGTGATGCATTCATTTTACTTAAAAATAATAGAGGGAAATAATGAACGTGAGAAAAAGATCTTTTACCTCCCGCCGAAGAAACGAAAATGTGACGGCAAGAGATGAGTTCCGTTCAAGGTCAACGGGGGTTAAGGGAGAAAGTTCTTATGAGGATAAGAATAGGTAAACATGGCCCCTGCTTTTAAAATGATTCAAGGTCATCCAGAAGAAAGGGTGGGGAAAATCTCTGTCGCAGTCACTGGGTCACAATGTTTCTTCGTGAGAATTTTCAGAGCAGTCAAGAAAAAGGATGGGCGTAGGGTTCTGATGCAGGGATGTAGAGTGAAATTTTTTTTTTGGGGTGCATGACCAATTTTATTTTAGAATAAACAGTGGCGTACCAGGGCTGGCTCTAGTAGTTTCGCTGTCCCGAACAAAAATGGAAAATCCCACCCCTCTCTCTAAAGTAAAAAAAATAAGGTTATAAAGGATGAATTGTTCACATAGATACACACCTATAAAACTATTTTTACGAACAGAAAGTCAGCATAATAATTATATATATGTAAGAATAATTAAATTAGATTAAAAATTAAATTCCCTATCTAGCACTTAACTCATCTTTTTCATTTCATTTTCAAGTATCAAACTAATCACCCATTTATTTCTTCCGAACATATGACCTAGCCAATAAACATATCTAATTCCAGATGGTTAGATTTAATAGCCCTATATGTGTCAGCATTAACTTTCAAGTACAATAATAAAATCCGCGATACATACCGCATCTGTGTTTTAAGTTTCAACCCACTTAAAACACATTGTGGTGAGCTTTTCTCTCTCTGCCTCTTAGCGTCAGATGAAGCCGAGAATTCATTGAATAAAGTTCCTTTTTAAAATTAAGTCTGATTTTGACTCGAAACATGTCATACATACATTATTTTAAGTCTTAAAAATACAAAATAATTCTAAATTAAGAACATAATTACATGTTATTGTTTGAAACGAGTAAAATGTAAGAGAAGGAAATGCCTATTTCAGAAGGCTAATTTCTTCGAAAAAGAGTGTACTGATGGTGGGGATCATAAGCGTTTATTTTAACTTATAGCAACTACACTCGAAACTAAAATAAAACATCTCCTGTGGCTCTCTATCTACTAAAAACTCTTATTACCCCTGTCCGCCTTCGGAAAGCTGAAACCGGACATCGTATGGGTGAAAGGAATGTCCGTTGTGACTTTTCTCCTGGATGGGGAGAAAGTTACTAGTGAAAGATGTGTAAACATATTAAATTTCATGATTTAACTTGTACTCCCGCCTCGAACCCTGTTGTTATTGTTAATAATGCCACCTGATCGGCAAAGGCCAGATCAAGGTCCACGAAATTCATCATGGCCAAGGGCTAAGTGACGCCTGTCGTTAGCCGTAGCTTTGAGCACCATACAGGGGACAGAACGATTTAGCTCGGTTTCACCCCAATTTAGAGAGAGAACAACTTGGGGTGGTCAGGGGCCTCCCACCTCCCTTCCCCTTCCACCAACCTCACGAGAGGACTTGCGGCTCGACGGCTATTTAGAGTACCCCCATGCCGCGAAGGCACTATATATTTACAAACATTCATGTCTTCTCCGAGATTTGAACCCAGTCCCAACGGCAGAGCAGTCAACGTCGCTAACCACTATACCGGATGGGCGACTGCCTCGAACCCTTCGTTTCAACAAAAAAGAAAATTGGCATTAAACCTACAGAGTACAAAATAAGGAAATAAAAGATACCAAATTCCCACCAGGAATATTTCAGAAAACATTCAAAATTTTTTGTAACAAAAAAAAATTTATTTGATTCAAAGGCCGCCTTTAAAATGTGCCGCCACGGGCATGGGCCCGGTTTGTCCGGCCCTAGAGCCACCCCTGGGCATACACAGACTTCTTTTATGGGAGGGGCTTGCATTTACAAAACAACACACATATGAGAGCAGTGGCGCATACAGGAATTTTTCAAGGGAGGGGTCCAGGGTCGAAAGTCCATAATTCTCGTAACATGCTGTAATACACCATCTGGCATATTCTTGTGATTTTGTCGAATTTCGGAAACAAAAAACGGTCAAAAAATTAATTACTGAAAAATAATTTGCATTAATTAATAAAATTAATAATTATTAACAAATACTTAGTACAATTTTATGTGCTACATAGTACATAAGATTATAATCAATCGAAAATAATCATGGGCTCTGGGAGGGGTGCCTTTGATGCACCACTGTTTCAGAGTAAGAGTTACAGCATTACTTTTACATAACATTGTTTTTAAGCAGAAATATGCAAAATTATTGATTGTTTAATAATTTTTTACGGCTGACGTGTACAACTTTTACATTTGTAATTTTATTTTTTTTGTTGGAATATATAATTTTCTTTCCTATTTAAAAATAAAGAAAACTTGACGAACGGGAGGTATATACTTGACAACCATAGACAATATATTATTTTAACTTCTAAATTTTATTTTCTGAAATTTTAAGAATTTTTTCATCACATACGTGCTAAAATCTTAAAAGTTGTTTTATGTCTTAACTATTAAAAAAAAATTATTCCTGAATGATAATTATAAAGAATTTTATAAGAAAATTTATATGACCAACACATCTTACAAAACAAACTGCATAAATAAAGGAAAATATCTACTTGAATAATTTTTAAAATTATTTTGCATATATAAAAGAACTGTTTCTTTTAGATCTTTTTTATTCAGATTTATACAAAAAATACGAGATTAATTAAGTACCATATAAAGTAGGCTTACTTAGAGTTAAAATTAAATCAGTTATTAATATAAATCATTTAAAATGTATAACTTTCAGAGTTATCTGGAAATCATAAAGATTTTTTGTTTTCAAATCCCTCTTGGATCTTATTCAGATGAAATAACGTCCTCTTAACATTATCTGTTATCATTATATATGAAGTATATATTTCTTATCGGAATATATGGGTGCAAATAACGTGGTCATGAGTTTAAATCGAATCACAGATATGAATCCTGATTGCGTTATAGGCTCATCGTGATGAATAATGTGATGAAATATTAAGAAAATATAAAATAACAATCAGAGCAGTCATCATTTGATACGGATTTGAAATAATTATATTTATGAACCACGTAAATTTATGTATATGTTACCGTTATAGTGTTTCTCAAACTGTGGGGCGCGCCCCCCTGGGGGGACGCGGTAACCCTGCGAGGGGGCGCGAACATATTGAAAATAAAAGGATTAAATAATAATTTTTTGGAATGAAGTAAAACAAAATGCTTTCTGACATAAAAAATACACATTTACACTGATATAATTTATTTTTATCGTCTGGTGATCATCAAAAATAAAAGATTCCACTTCAAACGCTCATTAGCCATCTTTGATCCTATAACCAAATTAAAAAAATATTTTGTTTGCTTTGCTGTAATCCCACGATGAGAGATTTTTTATTACGTCTCTTTTAACCTAAAATATTACTTTAGCTGATCTTCGAACTTACTGGTATGGTTATCTCCGTCGTTTTTTTAGGGAAGTTGTAAATAATATATTTCTGTTTCGCCTTTTTCCATGTGAAAGAGTTTTATGATGTATGGATAAGCATATTGAGCACTTTGAAGAATTATTTGTCCAAGATTTATTTTTGAGTAATTTGAAACATATAATGCATAATGAAAAACGTTTTACAAAATTATTGCTTAGAACACTTGCTACACTTTCCCCATGAACAATTTTGTGGTTTTGATTGCAGATTTGTGCGACTTATTATGGTTTATAAATGTAAATGAGCAGAATATTAAAAAAAAAGGGCATCTATATATATGATTCCTATTAAAAGAAGTTGAAACTGATCAAGCTATTGAAGAACCTACTGAAATAATGCATATTAATCAAGATATATATATATATATATATATATATATATATATATATATATATATATATATATATATATATATATATATATAGCGAAAGTTAATATCAGAAAAGCGTTAGACATGAAACGTTTGAGTTGATTTGAAATTTTCAAATGCTGCCTAAAGATCTCTATGAAGAAAACTATGAAGCCATAATGTAGAACTTTGCCTTGTCAAAAAGACACAATGAAGAAAAAGTTCAAAATGCTATTTGTAGATCATCAAACTACAGAAAACTACAAAAAAGTGAACAAAATATGACAGTTTTGCTGTGGAAAATAACGTTCCTGTGTTAGCGAAAAGTGTCTGTGATTTAGGTCCTTTATTAAGGACACGCACATTTGCAACATTTTCCTTAGTTTTATTGAACTTCGTCTAAAATTTTCAAAGAAAAATTGAAAAGTTCTTGAAAGTAGGTAAATATATTTTCACTTAATTAAATTATTCACTGGAATTTTGTGATTTTTATCGTTTATAGTAAAAATAATTATAAAATAAATTATAATTTTAAAACAAACAAAAAACGCCCTTTTGTAGTGAATCGAACTAAAAAGTTAAAAAAAAAATGAAAATATATAATACTTAAAAGTAACATATACAAAATTTAATACTTAACTTGTTAATTTATTTGTACGGTTTATAATTATGATCGTATTGTAGCTTTAGCGCCAAATTGCATTATTATTGCATTCAATACATTATTATTTTTAGGGGGGCGCGATAGAAATTATGATTGAAAATTGGGTCGCCAGTAGTGAAAGTTTGAGAGAACCACTGCAGTAATTTCATAGAATAACAATTTCCTGAATAAGGTGAAGTTAATAAGATGAACAAATCTATCGAAATGCAATATGGTCTAATTCAAAATGTATAAGATTCATTTAAAAGAAACTAGTTATAAATAATTACTCAATTAGGTATACTTAAAATAAAGCACTTTTTAAAAAAGTAATAAGCAAATTTCTTACAAAAGGGTATTTTTAAATTTTCACAATGACTTGAAATCTGCTTTCAAAATTCATCACTTAATAAACAGTGATGCAAGTGAAATACAGAAGTTAATACAATTCTACTCGTGTAAAAAATATAAGAAGTATTCAAAAGTAAAATAATAAACAAAAAGTAATCATGTAAAGAAATGTTTACGATTTACTGGTTTAACTTGTGGCCGACAATCACGCACAAGGCAGTGGCGTGCACACGGGGAGTCAATGGATCCAGACCTTCCCCTACATTGCCCTTGATTTTTTTTGTTGTTGATGATGATAATCCTATTTATTTAGTACGTAAAATTTAATTAAGTATTTGTTATTAACAATTTATTTATTAATTAATGCTAATTATTAATTCAATAATTTCATCATCATTTGTGCAACATTTTTTTAACGGCATTTTTAAGAAAAGTGTTCCCAATTTGGATTCTGGTGCTAGACATTAGATGAAAATTATTTTAAGTCAATATATTCGCTGCAGATACAAATGTACTTAACTTTTAATTTTTTTTTTCAAATTGCAGTTTTAATACTCTTAGCACGTTCAAGATTTAAATGAGGAAGACAAACAATTCTGAGGATTAAAATCATATCTGCATCAAAATCTGTTTTGAAATACGTATTTTCTTAAATCTCATCAGATAATTCCCTTAGTAGAGATCATACATTCAAATGTTCATGTGGACACAATATTAAATGTAGATAGTGAATAATTTTCTAGCAGTAAAAAATAGTATCCATCCATTTGTAAGCTTTGCTGAAGTAAGTAGGAAAATTATTAGACTTAGAATTTAAAAAAATGTCATCTTTTGCAGTATTTTTAACTATTATTCCAAGTTATTGCATCAGTTTCATTATTAATCCACAGTGTTATACAAAAATAGCTCCAATTTGAATTAGTTCATATCAGATGTACGGATGTTGAGAGAGATTTCAATGATTTGTAATTGTCCTTTTTTTTTGACTACTGTTTTCTCAAATCACGTATTGCAGCCTACGCTACTGAAAAAAAATTTGAAACACCTTAACAGGAAGATGATAAATTTGATCAATCTTTTCATAAAAAGGGCAAAATTAGACAAAGAAAGAACACAGAACTTAATTACAGTAGGCATTATATCGTGTGTTAACATTATAAATTATTTATAAGACTCTTTTTGTGCAGGTATGTGACCTTGAATGCATAAAGAATGGTAGTTACATAGTGTTTTTATAGCGTATTTGAACGATCATGCTGCTACATTTGAATAAAATGATGTTCCATGCCGCTAATTTGTTGTTAAACTCGGAAATCTTTCAAGTTATTTACTCATTATGGCCAAGACCAGAGGCTCTTTAACTGTGGTCCACGGATACCTGGGGCCTGCCGAGTCTCTCACGTAATGTTGAAATTTTTCTCGTTTACAGACTATGAAAGGCCTTTTGGAAAAATTGAAAGAGGTGCCATTCTCGGCAAGATCACTAAATTGCCCTTAGTGAAAACCCCCTACTAGAACATATATTTTGATCAAGAATATTAAGTTGGGGAGGAATGTTCAAAATCTTTGAGGTCCGTGATGTCACGTTGATACATAAAAGCAGGGGTGTCCAACCCAAATGACCTTGCGGGCCACTTCGGAAAAACATTGTAATTTCGTGCAGCACATAAAATTATGTACCTTTATATCAGATTAGGAAACAAAAAAAAAATTATTGGAGTGAAAATTTAATACAGAATGAATTATTATTGCTTTCATTATTTTTCACGTATTCAGACATAGATAATATAATAATTTTATATAATATAATAATGCAATGATCAAATAATGTCTAAAATATTACAATTGTTATTTTCCTGAAAATTAAAGTGATCCTTTTGAATTAATCTTTCGTTATTCATTGTTAAAATTTGATAGTGCTGTCATTCGCAAACGATTAAGTACACATTGCCCTTTATCTTAATCTTCCTGAATGTTTTTTTAAGGCTACACGGTACCCTTTTTCAAAAAAATTTTTTGGAGACAGTTACAGTAAAAATAATTGATGTTTTATATTTAGATTATATTATTAAGCTGATTCTGTAAGCAAAAAGTCAGTTTGACCAGCCATTATTTTACAATTTTAAAAAATTAGGAATTTTTGAAGTTTTTCAAACTTTTATAAAATACTCCATTTTTAAAATTTTTTAGTAATTTTAAGTTATTTATGATTCTTAGATTATTACAAACAATATTTAGTATGGATTTGAAAATCTATTCGCTTGTTGATTTTTAATAATTATTTTTCTAGAAAAACCTGGAAAAAACACGAAAATTTTTAAAATATCAACTTTAGCATTTTTTAGAAAAATAACTAGAGTTCTCACAGCCCTAAATCCATACTAACTTTTATAGAACATACATTTGGGAGTATATACAAAAAATTCAAGGCTCTATCTTGAACAGGAAAAAAGCCTTAGGGATTAGAAAATACTTATACCTTCAAAATTAAAAGTCTGAGAAAAACGCATTTAAAGTTTTTAAAGTCATAAAACAAAAACTTATAATGCCCGTAAAACTCTAATTTTTTAATATGTTATTTTCCAATGTATGTTCTACATTAAAACATTATTTTTATTAAATATGACTGAAAATTATATTTTTAATTCAAAATATATTTTTGCATAATATTGATAGCATTTGTTAAGACGTCAGTTTATTCAGCTTTATCTTAACCTAATATTTCACAAAAGTTTTGAAACATGAAGCATTTATGTACAAAATAATAATGATACTAACTTAAGCGAAAAATAGTCAGGTTTGCTCATAAAATTTAATTTTTTCAGTTTTAAATTGGGGCAGTTTAGGAAGTTTTAGCTCTTGTCATACGAATTTAAAATACTAAAATATAGTACTACAATATGTTCAGTATACTGTAGTTTGGTACAGCAAGGAAATATTCAGTAATGTCTGCAGCATTTGAATTCGGAATACTTGTATTCGGAAGTCTAATTGCAGAATCAGCTGAGGACTGATTTTTAGATACATCATTTTCAGTAGTATTCCATCTCTTCGAAATATTGTTTCTCACAGAAACCCAGAACGCATTTGCCATGGCATTTTCTCTACAGGAAAAAATTAATGATAAAGCTTTTAAGTTATATAAACTATTTTTAAAGCAAAAATTGGCCATGAAATTAATCTTTATTAATTAATTATAAGAACTCAAAAACTCAAAACATAATCAAGCAGAAATGATTTTAAAAAAATTGGAATTAATAACCATTTCAAACTAAAAATCTCAAAAATATTTTTAATTAATTCAACTTAAATGTGAAAAAAATGCTTTAAAAAGGAAACCGAAACCAAAACAGCTCATAAAACTTCAAATATCTTAAAATTTAATTTTCTAACAGATCTGAAATTTCGTGGCAATCATCTATCTCAATGATATGGGGCACCAATACATGCAAAAAAAAAAAAAAAAAAAAAAGAAAAGAAATTTCAGTAAAAATGAAATTTTTAGGGTAATGTGTAGCCTTAAACTTTAAAAAACATCTCTGACTGACTTTTGCTTTTTTGGGGCACTTCAAACAGAAAATGAGGAGGATAAATGAAAGTCGCACACACAAAGAATCATGTACCATCCATAGTAAAGGATATGCATAATGCAATTCGGAATTTATTAAAAAAGTAATTTACTATAGTAAAATCAAATGTAACTGTTTGAAAAAATATAAATCTATTTTAATCTAAAGGACATTTCTACTATCAAAAGGATTTATTTTAAAACAAGAGCTGGTAACAAGCAAACACATTGTAGATTTATATATATAAATTTCTCCTCAAATAAATTTCAAAATGAAAAAACTTCAAAAACCTGATGTTTAAATTTTTTTTAAAAAGTGCCGATGGGCCGCAACTTAAGTACTGGCGGGCCACGTGTTTGACACTCCTGCATAAAAGGGTGGAGGCGGCGATCGAAAGTTTAATTCGGGAGTGGGTGTGTAATGCACTGTCACCCCAGGCTCACGAAATCGTTTATTATGGGAAAACTGTTTATTTGTTATCAACGATCTTGAAACTATCATCCTATATGACAATCTTTAGGGGAACTAAAATGTCTTTATCACATATCTCCTTTTTTAATTCCTACTATTAGCTCACACTCTCTATATATTTATCTTGGTGGAATTTTCAATCGTTATTAAAATACATTTTAAAGCGCTCAATTGAGCTGAAATTTTATATACATGATTAGTCTGGATGACAAAATACAATAATTTAATTATAAATATTAAAAATTAATTGATTAAAATTAATTATTCAAAGAATTACAAATACAGCTACGTTGGCATCATTTTCGGCGACTTAGCGACCATTTTGGCGACGTGTGTCAAAACTTGAAAAGGTTTTTCTCGCGTTTTAAAGCGCTCATTTGAGCTAAAATTTTCTATACACTGTTGTTTGAAGTAAAAATACGATAATTCAATTATAATTAATTAAAATTAATTGACTGAAACTAATTATTTAAAGAATTACGGTACAGCCCCATTGGTTTTATTTTTAGCGACTTGGGTCAAAACTTTAAACGATTTTTTGTTCTCCCATTTTAAAGCATTTAGTTGAACTGAAATTTTATATACACGATTGTTTTGGATGACGATACGATACTTTAATGATAATTAATAAAAATTAATTACCACTTAATGTTGTGATTCTAACTGTAACTATTTATTAAAAAAGTAGCTAAAGTAAAATTTTTCTTTGTTGATCTAAGTAGGATTTGAGTTAAAAGTTTTTTTTTTATAGTACTTGTTTGGGAGGGGCAAACGTGCGTTTTTTTACAGTCTTAAGGTACTTGTTTTGACCTAGTTCCCCGCCCGATTACTTATCTTCCAAAGTATTTTCTATGAACATGCTATATGTTCCCCCTGTGAACAACGTAGTGGTTTTGCTTGCTGTGTTGTACCACTTTTTATGGTTTTTAAATGTAAATGAACAAAATATAAAAAAAGAAACAGGCATCTGTGGTCTCTATTGAAAGAAGTTGAAACCGATCAAGCAAGGGAATAATTCATTGAAATAATGCATATTAATCATGATAGCGAAAGTAAATTTAAGAAAAGCGATGAACATGAAACGTTTGAGTTGAAAGGAAAATTTTCAAGTGCTACCTAAAGAACTCCGCCAAGGAAAATTTGAAAAGTCATAAGTTTAGCACAAGAAACACTTAACGCTATCAAAAAGACGCAAGCAAGAAAAAGTTTAACATGCAATCTATCGTCATCAAAGGACAATAAAACTACAATAACTTGAACAAAATGTGACATTTTTGCCGGCAAATAACATTCCTGTAATTTTAGCGAAAAGTGTCTGAATTTATGTCATTTATTATAATCACGCACATTTCAAACTTCTTTATTCAGTTTGATTAATATTTTTTTTCAAATTATCAAAGAAAAATTGATAAGTCCTTCAAAGTATTTAGGTAAGTATATTTTCTTAATTAAATTATTCACTGGAATAATGATTTTTGTCGTGTACAATAAAAATAATTACAAGACAAGTAGTATAAAATTTTTTTTAAGCCAATTCCTACTTAGATTAACAATGAAAGCTTTTCTACTTTTTTATTAAATAGTTACAATTAATATAAATATGTATATACATATGACAGAATCACAACATTAAGTGCTAATTAATTTTTATTAATTATCATTAAAGCATCGTTATTGTCATTATCATTATTGTTATCCAAAACAATCGTGTGTATAAAATTTCAGTTCAACTGAATGCTTTAAAACGTTAGAAATTTTTTTTTAAAGTTTTGACCCATGTCGCTAAAAGTGAAACGAACGTGGCTGTATCTGTATTTCTTTAAATAATTAGTTTCAGTCAATTAATTTTAGTTAATTATAATTAAATTGTAGTATTTTTACCCAAACTAATAGTGTATAGAAAATTTTAGCTCAAAAGAGCGCTTTAAAATGTGAGAAAAAAACTTTTCAAATTTCGACACAAGTCGCCAAAAAGGATGCCAACGTGTCTGTATTTGTAATTCTTTAAATAATTAGTTTTAATCAATATTTTTTTATCAATTATAATTAAATTATTGTATTGTCATCCAAAATAATCATGTATATAAAATTTCAGCTCAATTGAGTGCTTTAAAAGGTATTTTATTAACGATTGAAAATTCCACTAAGATAAATATATAGAGAGTGTGAGCTAATAGTAGAAATTGAAAAAGAATTGGGGTGGATCAGTCAATCCGCGCGACGATTAACTTTAGTATCGGGTACGCGCCTGCTCCTGGGTTAAGAACTGCTGGCCTAGACTTTTTCAAAGGGTGAAAAAACCGAAGAAAGTTGACTAAGACATTGAGTTTTCGTATGAACCTTAAAAAGCTTTTGCAACATATGGACGTGCAATAAGCCTCTTATAATTTTGCCAGAGAAGCGTAAGAGAATTCGCAGACAGTGGCGTAATGTACATCCCCGCAACTCCCGTATCGCGTAGGGGCCCAAAGTTTACGTTATGTAATGGTTTTGCAATCCTTTGTGATATCCGGCTGGGCCCCAAACCTGACTTTGCAGGGGGGGGGGCTAAAATTCTTCGTTACGCCACTGTTTGCAGATATGATGATTCAATACTTTCAAAAGATAATTTTTCACTTTGGGCCTTAAGCTTTGTCTTATCATGTGATACAAAAGTTTTGGTCAATGAACAGACGAAACCAATGGTGAAAGATTATGTAAATTTACTTCAAGGCTAATCTTAAGATAAGTAGTCAGAAAATGGGAGACTTGTCTGAAGACAGAGTGAATACAATACTTGTATTCACATCTGTTGGCATGTATTTTATTTGACCTTTGTATGTCAGAACTAAATTTCGCGAGGAAGATCTTCCCACTAATAATCTATCGACCTCAAGGTAGCATCCACTTCAAATAAGTATCTCTTCCCGATATCTTATAACTGCTTTAAAATTATTTATGGCTTAGAGAGGAAAATTTGGAAAATCCTTTCAAATAATGTAAAAAAATTTGTATGAATAAAAAATTAAGTCCATCGTCTTTTTTACAATAGCTGATAACGCAGAAATTTTTTAAAAAAATTGTTAATAATTTCTGATCTAAAGAGAAGATATAATTTGAAGCCATATCCCTCCCAGAATAGGGATGGTGATTTGAGATCGATCAATCGAAAAATCGATTTCTCGGAACAAAAAAAAAAATCAATTTTTTAAATTGATACGTAGTACTGAATCGATTCAGAGTGAATAGATATTTCATCCTAGAAAACCGAAATTCGATTTTTTTCTATTTTGGTAAAAACCATAAAATTATTTACAATTAGTTGAATGTACTATTTTTAAAACACATAATATTACGGTATTGGCGGTTAAAGAATTAATTTACGGGCAAAAACAAAAAAAACTGTATTTATCATCACATTCACTCAATAGCCATGATGTATATGAGTATCGTTGGATCATCTGTTCCTTGTGAGCTCCTTTTTTCAATTGCCGGCAACTTCGCAAGTGATGAGCGGAACCGCTTGGATAACAGTACATTTGACAGATTGTTGTTTTTAAAAAGCTTATATATTAAGCATTGGGAACTATAAGTTAAAATCTCTATTTTCTAAACTTTTTAATGTAACAAATACATTTAGAAAATAAATGTCTTCTTTTATACATGATACTTTGATATGAAAATAATAATAATTGTAATTGTGGAATACCCTGAAGTCAAAAAATTCGCTGATTTTACTGAAAAGAGATCGTTTATCATGGTATCTTTCTTGTTTTTCACAAAATGGATTTTACTTACATTGTAAATACAAATTTGAAAAAAAAAACAAATCGATTTTTTAGACCCGATTTTTTTGTGAATCGATTTAAAAATCGATCTTTTTGGGAAAGGATCGCCATCCCTATCCCTTGGTCAAAGTGACCTTTGAAAAGTTGAAATGAGATCTTTAAAGTTGTGTTTCAAAGAAGTTATAAGCATTTTTGCCTGACTAAAAAGAATTTCTTAGCTACTGTGTGAACTCGAATGTAAGCTTCATTCTTTTTCTAATGCTACTGAAAATAGGGTGGGGGTTAAAATCGAAGGCAAAACATTTGTTGGATGGGGGAAATTGATTTCCGCCCCCCATTTTAAAAGGAAAAATGTAACTGTCCATTCTGGCCACTTGCATCGATGACTTATCTCATTCTCCGCAGTTTATCTCCAGTAATTCAGTCTATCCTAAACATCGTTGTCTGCTCGTATTTAGAAAAATTTTTATATACGCTTTCTTTGATCACCTTAACATCAAGACGAGTTCACTATGACGCAAGTATGAAAAGAAAGACAATTTTATATGCAAAACACAAGTAATATATATATATTTATATATAAAATACAAGTAATATATATATATATATATATATAAATTAAGTCAATTCCTACTTGGATCAACAAAGAAAAATTTTATTTTAGCTACTTTTTATTAAACAGTTACAATTAATATAAATATGTATATACATAAGACAGAATCACAACATTAAGTCGTAATTAATTTTTATTAATTATCTTTAAAGCATCGTATTGTCATCCAAAACAATCAAGTAATATAAAATTTCAGTTCAACTGAATGCTTTAAAACGTGAGAAAAAAAAATCTTTTAAAGTTTTGATCCAAGTCGCTAAAAATGAAACCAAAGGGTCTGTGTCTGTAATTCTTTAAATAATTAATTTCAGTCAATTACTTTTAATTAATGATTATTAAACTATCGTACCTTTACCCAAAACAATAGTGTATAGAAAATTTCAGCTCAAATGAGCGCTTTAAAAGGTGAGAAAAAAACCTTTTAAAGTTTTCACACAAGTCGCCAAAATGGTCGCTAAGTCGCCAAAAATGATGCTAACGTGGCTGTATTGGGAATTCTTTGAAAAATTAGTTTTGTGTTGACCCCCCTGGGTCACACCTTTAACACCAAGATTAATTTGAGGCCAAGAACCACTAAGAGCCATTTTGAATAATAATAATATTTATTTATTATTATAATTTTCTCAAAAATCTCTGATAACATATAATACGATAATGTTACGTCTCTTAAAGGGATTTGCCTTTATATTAAATTAAATTACTAAGAATACAATTAATTAATAATCTAGCTCAAACTCAAGTAAGGTTTACCGAAATAGGAGATCCGAGAAACACACGTATTCGAATTCTTAACTTTCATTAACTTTAACTAAGTCACTCAAACTGACGCTTACTTTAAGCGTACGTGAATTACATTTACCGATGGCTTATATCAGGTTTCTTGTACGTCTCGCAGCACGACGTCTTAACGAATCTAATCTCCTTGAATCTTCTAGTAATGCGTTTAAAGTTACTGGCTGAATAGCCTACCATCATCTCTCTTGCTATCTCGCCACGCTCGACTTAAATACCTTATCTAATTTAAATATCCCGTACCTCTTTTTGGAGTTGATTGGAAATAAACGCGAATTTATATTCCACAGAAAGACGCCTAAGAAGATTAGTGGAAAGGTTCCGTACAGATTCGTCACAGTTTCAATCAATTAATTTTTATTAATTATAATTAAATTACTGTATTGTCATTCAAAATAAGCATGTATATAAAATTTCAGTTCAATTAAGCGCTTTAAAAGGTATTTTATAATCGACTGTAAATTCCACCAAGATAAATATACAGAGAGTATTAGCCACTAGTAGGAATGGAAAAACACACGGAAACTGAATAGCGGCACTGAAAATTTTACACGGATGAAATAAATATAAGTCAATGGCGTTAACAAAATGATATAATTTTTGCTAGTGATGTTCAACATTCTTTAATAATTCTTTTATATTGTTCTATAATGCATTCTGCATTCTTTTAAAAAAATGTTGCATAACAAATGCATTAGATGGCTTTTAAGACGCCACCGTCGAGTATCGGATATCGATGAACATTTGACACATTTTTTTTTCAATAACGTATACTGAATTGAGAGGGTGCGATTTAGAATCAATAGCAACATTTTTTCACAAAAACATTTTGAGAACTCGGGGTGCGGCTTAGATTCGAGTAAATACGGCATTTTAACTCGAGTGGAAGGACTGCTTACTTTATTCCACTTTCCTCAGACGGGGATGGTTTAGGAGTTTTAATTCTTCTCATTTTGAATAGATGAGTCCAGTACAGCCTTAACAGAACTTTTATTAGTAAAACTAACCCTCAACTTCCCAATTTTTTAAATTTCTATGAAAAAATTATATCAGCCAGTTCTTAAATAATAATAAAAGGGAAAAGTATGTATAAAAAAATTAAGCAGTTTTAAATTGAATTTCAGTCATCTTTTGCTTGTTGTAAAAGTGCAACATTGCGCAGTAGTGCTGTAAATTACAAAACTTTTTTTTAAATATATGAGGATTTTAT
Source organism: Trichonephila clavipes (assembly GCA_019973935.1). Taxonomy (NCBI): domain Eukaryota; kingdom Metazoa; phylum Arthropoda; class Arachnida; order Araneae; family Nephilidae; genus Trichonephila; species Trichonephila clavipes. Next base: position 388,677 of record BMAU01019396.1, on the reverse strand, counting down.
TATTCATTGTTATAAATTGCTTTAGCCATACATACAATGAAAATTTTTAAAGCAGCTATTGATTTTATTGTAACGAAGTCCTACTTTACACTTTTTCGCACTCCAAATCTTTAATTTCTCTCGGGAACGTGTCATCTCCTTGTAATTTTATTACTTCTTCATTCAATGAAATGTTTTGATTTTTCCATAAAAATTCTTTGACAATGTTTTATTATTCTTAAAAGTTAAATTTAAAAAATGGTTCTCTGACTGAAATATTTCTATCTAATTTATTATCATCATCGGATTTTTTTATATTCTGAATTGTATTTTGTGAACCAATACTATTTTCACAGTCGCTATCCGAATCTTTATCAGATGACACACAATCAGGTAAAAATCAACATCATCATTAGAATATTCAAGACCATTTATACTTAATTCACTTAATTCGCCGAATTATTCATATATCTATCAATTTCACTTTGTGTTAGTATACGCTTTTTGACCATGTCAAAATGGTAACCAAAGACCAATGTTGCAGAGCTGCAACATATAATTAATTCTTTCAAACTTTTTCCATTTGAAAATCAAAATTACTTTTAAATGAACATAAAATGTTTAAATTTCTTGCCTGGTAATTTATTTCATCAATAAACAAGAGGAAGCATAAAATATAATGGATTCTTTTTATAGCAAAAACACAGTTCTTGAGGCATCAAAGATTTTTATAAATGTTGTGATTTCTGGAAAAAATGTACTTCCACCCAGACACAAAATTAGCATGTACTTCGTTGCAGTAATCTTTTTTTCTCAGGTAAGTGATTTGTAGGTAATTAAAAAATATTGAGTCTGTTAAATTAAAACAAATCATATATTGCAGAAATGCAACAGTGGGAAGTTAAGGGATAAATGGTAAGTATCTTAGTAGTAATTGTTAACTAAACAAATATAAATAAATCAGAAATTCCTTGAACTACGAATGGCACCTTAGCGATGATAGATAAAAGGGAGGAACACTCGTACAATTAAAATGACATGATTCAATGAGATCAATGTATGACGGTTACATGGCAAATGCCATAACGTATTCTCCATTGAGTTCAAAACTGACATTAAACTGTACTTGTTGCTCAAATTGTAAAATTTGGATAAACATCAAATTTGATAGTTTGGTAAAGATGTTCAAATGTTGAAATTCTTCAAAACTTTTTCAAAGATAAAAGAGAGTTCTTATACGTGTACTTTAAAATCACGCGCGTTTTGCTTACCCATGTGTTATATTATTGTTAACAAATATTCCTTTTCAAAAGAAGATTTCTACAAAAAGCAAAAATTGTCAATATCGAAGTGCATAAATTGAATGTTTGAAAACACGCGATTACATTTATCATGTGACTATGACGTCACATGAAAATTTCACGCGATGAAATGTCTCTGCATGCTACAAGAAGAAAATTTATGAGCAAAGCTTTTAAAGATGGATAAGATCGTGATTATTATCAAGTAATAAATTTCATAAGAAATTGAATAAATGCCATTTTCCAAAATTCTATAATGTTAAAGTTTTTGGTAATGGAGACATTATTTACCGTAAAATCCGGCGTATAACGCGCACTTTGAACACAAAAAATAAGATCGAAACTTACAGTTGCGCTCTATACGCCGAGCATAAAAAGGAGAGCTTTAAAATAAAACAAAGATGAGTATAGAAAAAAATTAGACGTCTACACATATCGAAATACTGCTTATTTAAAGAAATTACATTTCATATGAACTTAAAGGGTTTATATAGTTCTATAAGTACACTATTTTTCCTAAATCTTGGACTAATCCCTCGAATAAATGACTTCAATACATAAGGGCATTATACATGTGCATTTCAGATTTCTTTTTAAAAAAGGGGATGCATACATACGACTAATATTAATAAAAATTAAAAATTGCTGCATGAATGAATAGTTGCGCGTTATACGCCGGATTTCACGGCATATATTTTTTGGAAGAAAATTGATGAAATACTATCAAATTTGTTACATAATCAAAAACAAAAAATTTTGTGGTGGTGGGACTAATCCCCTAGTGAAACTAGACCAGATCCATGAGTCCATAAATCTGTACAAAGTCTAAGAATAGCAGGGGGATGCAACAGCCTCCTCACAGGACATTGCAGAATGTGCTCAGGAGAAAAAGACTGATGTTACATTTGGGGCAAATTGGGTAGCTTCTTTTGCCACCCTCAAAATTCATGCACCTCAGGTGACCAGTCGAAAATCGTCAGAATGCCGTTTGATATGATCTGGAACCCTTGAATGATATGGCGGATCCAGGGTATTTTTGAAAGTACCATGGGTGTACAGGAGGGACTACCCAGTTTCTACATAATGATTCTCTAGCCCTGGAGTGGATCTCAGTCGATGTAAGGACCATGTGGTTTTCCGGATCCACAGGATTGCTTGTAGCCGCCTTCACAAGGTCGTCCGCAACTTCGTTCCCGAGAAGGCCTACATGAGAAGGGACCTACTGTAGATGAATAGGGTGTCGATACGAAAGCTCTTGATAAAGGTGAAGAATACTCCTGCAGGTGCTGTCGCCGATAGATGGCCAATTCGATAAGTTGAATTTGTAAAGGAAAAGAGCTATTCAGATTGAGAATTTTTAGCAGACTTGACTACTTAAGGTATCCGAATACGTTCGGAACCGTGATTTTAAAAAAGCGCATAAATGGATAATTTTCATAATATTTAGTGTCACTTAGATTAGAATATATGTATAAAATTGTTTTAAAGACATTTTGACAAAAAAATTTATTTAAATACAATATTTCGGCAAAAAATTAACTTAGAATAATTTTCAGACTTACAACCCATTGAAATAATTATCGGCGTTTTTTTCTTAAAATTTCTCCCCCTTGTTGTTGTAAAACATGGATAAACCCGCTTCTAAGTTATATATTTCAAAAATTCTAGTTGAGCCTCTGTACGGAGGTCTGAGCTATATACATGCAAAATATTATTGTAGTAGAAGAATTTTTCACAAAAGGAGAATATTTTGAATTTTGGTCATTCTATGTTCATTTTTTGTCAAAATATTGTACTTAAATAATTTTTTATTGTAATACTATTCTTAAAACAATTTTATATCCTTTTTCTAAGGTAATTTACGCGAAATATCATAAATGGTATCCATTTATATGCTTTTGCAAAATCACGGTTCCGAACGTGTGTAGTCGGATACCTTAAGGGTTAAGTATATTTTTAAAGTAAAAATCAATTGATTAATATAATGCTTCAAACAGTAGCAACTTTCGAATTCATATATAACAATAAACATAATCTTTTTTCCAAAGCGCTATGTAAACAAGTTATGATGGCACATTTACAACATAGTTCTATAATCCTGCATTTATGTGTCAAAACTTTTAACAATTTAGTTAAAAGTTACCAAAGTTTTCTTAAGAGGAAAATGTCCTGAAGCTATATCAAATTATTATGTTACTTTAATATTTTTTTAAAAAATCTTGTTACTTACAGAGCTAAAACTAAACAGAATTATATTTCCACATTCTCTGTTTCCTTTTTTTTTTTTTTTTTTTTCAGTAAACAATTAAAAAGTACGATACCTTTGAGAACATTTTGACGCATGCTTGTCTTCAGCAAACTTCTACAAAAAGCATCGTTTTGTAGCGGTGCAAAAACAAACCAGAAAAAGGGTATCAAGATGGCCTCTGACATAATCGTTTCTAGATAAAAGATGAAGGTTGATTTCTTGATTAAAAATCGTCTCGGGGGAAAAAAAATCCATGCTTCCGATTATAGAACTTTGAGACTCTACTCTAATTGTTGATTGATATTAGCAATCTAATCTTGAATTAAAAATAAAATGAATACTGTTTGAAAACAGTAGCACATTGTGATGAAAGTAACGGTTGAAGAGCATCCCTATCAAGGATGAATGTGAAGGAATATTAAGGTATCCGACTACGTTCGGAGCCGTGATTTTGCAAAAGCGTATAAATGGATAATATTTATGATATTTAGTGTCACTTAGATTAGAATACATGTATAAAATTGTTTTAAGGACATTTTGACAAAAAAAATTATTTAAATACCATACTTCGGCAAAAACTTAACTTAGAATAACTTTTTTTCAAAATGTTCTCTTTTTATGAAAAATGCTTTTATTGTAACAATATTTTGCCTGTATATAGCTCAGATCTCTGTACAGAGGCTCAAGTATGATTTTTGAAAAATTCACATTATTTTCAGAGTTACAACCCATTGAAATAATTATTGGCATTTTTTTCTTAAAATTTTTTCCCCTCTGTTGTAAAACATGGATAAACCCACTTTTAAGTTATATATTTCAAATATTCTAGTTGAACCTCTGTACAGAGGTCTGAGCTATATATTGGCAAAATATTATTATAATAGAAGAATTTTTCACAAAAGGAGAATATTTTGAAAATGGGTCATTCTATGTTCATTTTTGTCAAAATATTGTACTTAAATAATTTTTTATTGTAATACTACTCTTAAAGCAGTTTTATATACAGTTTCTAATCTAAGTGACACTAAATATCATAAATATTATCCATTTATACGCCTTTTTGAAATCACGGTTTCTAATGGTGTAGTCGGGTATCTTAAATGTGGAATTCAAACACATAAATTTTTTAGCGTAAGAAATGTTTGAAAGGAAGTTATTTAAATTATCAACACGAGTCGTTGTAAAAGTTTACAAAAAGAATGATTCAATATCAGTGAGAAATAAAAGGGCTTATTTCAACTTTCATAAACTCCTTTATCGAATCATTCAATTAGGTTTTTAAGTTGCATACTTATAATATGACAAGCCATTAAACGACAGCCTCGCTGGGTATTTCATGACAAAGTGTGTAAGTCTGTACCAGCGTATATCAAACTGTGGAGCCAACCTCCTTGGGAAACGTGATAACTCCACGAGGGGGTGAGCATATTGAAATGTCTAAAACAAAAGATTATTTTTAAAAAATTACTAATTTACTGAAAGGAAACAAGCATTCTGACAGAAAAAATAATATACACATTTACACTGATATAATATACTTATAAATGTATCAATACTACACAATGTATTTGATATTTAATTTAACCATACTAAGTTATGAACAATTTTAATAATTACCAGTGACCCCATGGGTCTTGTCATAAATAAAAATATATATACAAAATTTGACACTTATCTTGATAATTTATTCTGTTTAAATTACCGATACTTAACCTGCGGCCCACCGAAGCTTTTTAAGTGGTCCGGTCATGGCCCACTGCTCTGAGAAATTTAATTATTTAAGAGCATTGTATTAAAAATTTGGAGGTAAATTCTTTGTCAGGAAATTTAAATATATTAATTTTGCATTTTGCTGTCGGTAATTGATATTCTTTTTCTGTTTTGAACGGTTACGGTTAGTGATAACAGACAACAGTGGAATAGCGGCAATTTTAGGGGGAGGGGAACTAATTTTTTAACTATCTTTCATATCTTGCAAGCGAAAAATATTCAAAGAAATTATATCGTTTCAAGACTATTTTGACTCTTTTGTAGTGAAAAACAAACATGGATCAGTAATTGTTTGATTTGGCACGAAAGTGTTGTATTTAAAAAATACCAATAAACAGGAATCATTCAATGACACTTTGCCTCCAAGATCTCTTTCAAGAGGTGATAAATAGGATTTCTCTTGAATAATCTTTGCCGCAGCAACAAAGTGTTTTGTCAGTGTTAATATCACACTGGTAACAAAGACATCCTATGAAGTTTGTTATATTATTGGTAATCACATGAAACCGTTTACTGATACAGAATTTGTGTAGGAGTGTTTCTCAAATGCTTCTAATTTAGTAGTAATAGTTAATAAAAGCAAAACAGGAGTTATAATATTTTGATAAATTTTCCACGTATTAAATTTCCAATGTTATCTTGGTCTTAAAGCATTCCACCCTCCATTTATCCTTATGTTGCGGCCCGCATGAAGTAACAAACATGTGAATGCGGCCCGCGTGAAATAGCTGACTTATGTATGTGGCCCAGCAGAAAAAAAGGTTGAGTGCCTCTGGTTTAAATTAATCCCATTAACTGCTGATTCAAAGTTACGCAATTCACTCCCAATGCCACCGGGCACAATGTCAAGGTCTTTTTTTTCATTTCAAAGCATTCGAAATAATTTTATGGATAGCAGTGTTCAGAAAAGATTGTACTTCGGAAAGACGTATATATACGTCCGGAAAAATAACGTTTTGGCTGAGAGAGACGTTTATATACGCCGGTAGAACTAAAGAGATTCAAGTCGTTTTCTAGCTTTAGCATCAAAGTATAGTATACTTGAATTCAATACATTGTTATTGTACGGAGGTGGCCGCGATGAGAATTATGATCGAATATTGGGTCACAAATATTGAAAGTTTGAGAAGCACTGGTCTACACACCGAACTTTTTTTTTACACGGTAGACACGTTCCTTAGAAAACCGGGCAAAAAAAATTGTGTAAAAAAAATACATGTGACAAGTGGTAAATTTGGAGATTTGTCCCACAATTTTCAAAATCGTGCAAAATGAAAGTTTATTAATATTTTCCAAAAAACAGTACAAAAAAAGTAATAATAAAATCTATGTTACACATTAATAAAACAAAATCAATTCATTTTTATTACACAAAAATTAAAATTAGTGTACAGTAAAAATTCAGTCTATAAGTTATGAAGGTTCTTTACGCGACCTTCATACTAATCCTCTTGGAGAATATTTGGGCTAGCATTCACGATTAATTCACAGCCATCCCTCTCAAGAAAAAACCCCGATGTGCACATTAGTTAAGAGTATATAAAGTCAGAGTTTGGTAATATAAGCGAGAAGGAGCGGAGAATCTGTTGCAGCGTTACTAAGGGGAGATTTAACCGATTTACACAATGTGAGTTACGAACGGAGTTTAGTGGATTGGGAATTTATCGTCTAAGATTGATTAGGTTAAGTTGAATTGTTTACTTTCGATTATTCACTTAGGCCAGTGTTTCTCAAACTGTGGGGCGCGCCCCCCTGGGGGGTGCGATAACCTTACGAGGGGGGCGCGAGCATATCGAAATAAAAGATTTAAAAATAATTAATTTACTGGAATGAATTAAAACAAAATACTTTCAGACATAATAAAAAATGCACTTTTACTCTGATATAATTTATAGGCGCGCGCGCACGATATTAAGTCAGAAAAAATAAAAACTCCTTCAATACCTAATTAGCTATATTTGATCCTATTCCCAAATAAAAAAAAATTTTATTTGATTTGCTGTAATCCCATGATGAGAGATTTTTTTACTACGCTTTCTGTTTAAACCTAACATACAACTATTTCAGAGAAAAAACAGATCCCAGACGCATAATCGAAAAAATTCAGGTACATAAAAATTCATCACTGTAATTATTTTGAAATAGTACACATTATAGCTGTAATCTTTTAACCTTCTAAGTTATTGGTACAGTTAGTTATGACCCCTCTCTTATGTGTTTGTTTCTCATTTAGGGAAGTTGTAAGTAATGTATTTTTCTGTTACGCTTTTTTTTTCCATGCAAAAGAGTTTTTATGATATTTGGAAAACCACTTTGAATTACTTGGCCAAGACTTATTTTTACGAGTACTCTTTACACATAAAGCATAACGCGAATAACTTTTCATATAATTATAATGAATACACTTTTTACCCGGAAGTGGTCGCGTGAGACGCACAGATTACGAAATCGTTAATTCTGGCAAAACCGTTTAATTGTTACCAAAGAAAAATTGAAAAGGCCTTGAAAGTAAGTATGAAAACTTTCTCTTAATTAAATTATTCACTGAAATAACGATTTTATCGTGTACAATAAAATAATTTAAAAAAAAAAAAGGATTGGGGTGACTCAAAATAACCCCGCTCGATCATTATTATCGGGTGCACGCCTGCTCCCGGGTTAAAACATGTTGAAGTCTTTTCGCTTTAAATATTAAAAATAATACAATTATTCTTCATCGGAAATTTATATTACTGTTCATTATTTAACATCGAACATAAATGCTAATTCTGTGAAGCTAAAAATTACCATTCGCTTAAAACTAATTATAATTTGAGCAACCATTTAAAAAAATCATTATACATTTTTGTAAACATTGTCGAGCATTTGGCTTTGCGCTCCTTACAATTCAGCTATTATATCAATAATGTTTTATTTTCTTATAAATGAACTCGGGCAGAGAGCGGGCACTTCAGCCGGTAGACGTTCAATGTATCAGTGCTGCACAGAGTATTTTATAACTAATTAATTAATACTAAATTAAGAACAAGTTTAATAAGTATTAACGAATTCCATGGGCTTGTCTTGCAAAGCAAAGTTTTCATAAGCAATGCTTATGATTAGAAATTCCCCCTCTGAGTTCTCTTTCTATATTTAGCAGATATCTATATTTTGTCTTCTGAGCAGCCACCGCATTTTGCAATATGTTCAATTTAAAAATTAGAGAAAGGAAAAATAACATAATAATTATCCTATTATTTTATTTATTTATTGCTTAAAAGTAGTATGCAAAATTTTAATACTTATGTTACTAATTTGTATGGTTTATAATTAAGATCGCCTATTGTAGCTTTAGCGTCAAAGTGCATTATTATTGCTTTCAGTACATTATTAATGTATAAGGGGGGCGCGATAAAAATTGTGATCGAAAAGGGGGGCGCCAGTATAGAAAGTTTGAGAGGCACTGACTTAGGCCAGTGCTTCTCAAACTTTAAATATTTGCGACCCAATATTCAATCATAATTTTCATTGCCCCCCTTCATACAATAACAATGTATTGAATTCAAAAATACTCTACTTTAATGCTAAAGCTAAAATACGACTTAAACATCTTAAATGCCACCGGCGTATATAAACGTCTAGCTCAGCTAAAGTGTTATTTTCCAAGGACGTACATGTACGTCTGTCAGAAATACGATCTTTTCCGTGCACTGCTATCCATAATATTATTCAGAAAGCTTTGGAATGCAATAAAAGAACCTTGACAGAGTGTTTGAGAAGGATGTACTTATTTCGGAGGATTTGCTTACTTATTCCCTTTCTTCCCCCCCCTACGGGGAAAAGGGTGGGATTGGGGAGCGAATCACTTAACTTTTAATCGACAATTAAGAGATTAATTTAAACCATACAAATTATCAAGATGAGTATTAATTTTTGTATATCATTTTGTATGTGATCAGACCATGGGGGCACTGGTAGTTATTATACTTGGTCTTAACTTAGAATTGTTAAGTTAATTATAAAATGCATCGTGCAGTACTGATACATTTATAAGTGTATTATATAAGTGTAAATGTGTATTTTATTTTTTGTTATGTTAGAACTTATTTTGTTTTTTTACTTTTATTAAATTAGCAATTTTTAAAAAATGATCTTTTGTTTTAATGTGCGTGCGCCCCCTCTCGTAGAGTTATCACGCCCCCAAAGGGAGCGCGCCCCACAGTTTGAGAAACGCTGACTTAGGGTTATTGCTTTCTTTATATCACTTCTAGGTCTTCCTCTTGTGGTTTAACTTTGGGGTTGATTAGTGTGCTTGAATAATAATTAATAATAGTTATTATGGAAGTTTCTGGTCATGCTGCGTTTCCTCCCAGACCCTTAGGTGGGCAAGACGGTGAGGGAGCGACTTCAAGGGGAAGTCTCTCTCTCTCGCCACAAACTATATACAACATATAAAAATTCAAATTGAAATTGGGAATAAAACGACTAACTAATTCATTGCTACTTGATAACAAGCGACACGTTTTTAAACGCTATCTATCATCAGTTGATGTGTCTAATATGTCAAGTACAACTGTTGGTTTTGATTCAAATGAAGAATTTCATTCTTTATTAACGGTTGGTTTTATCTTGTTGTTGTTTAATAAGAATTTCATATATTTATATATATATATATAGTATATATATATTTTATATATATATATATTATATATATATTATATATATATATATATATATATATATATATATATATATATATATATATATATATATATATATATATATATATATATTATATATATATATATATATATAGTCTTATTAGTGGCTATTTTTTATGGTTTCTCAAGCTAATTATATAATTTTTGATATCTTGCTATTCAAAACTTATGGTTACGTTAACATAATGCAATAAATTTCAATCCTTCGCTAAGTAAGGTATCCGACTAATTGAGACAACTTTTTTTTGAAAAAATGGAGATATGGAGATTTTTGTGATTTTTAGATTTATTTAGTAAATTTTAAGGAAAAAATCGTAAAATTGAAAACAGCAAAAAATTATTAATATTTAAAGGGGAAAAAACTGATGAAAATATACAAAAAAATTACAAACGGGACCCGCTCTGTACAAAAATGTTTTGAACAAATTCTCAATTTTTCAATTTAAATGTGTTACTTTGTTATTCATGTTTGAAATGACCTTCAGGATAATAGATATTTTAATTTTTACAAAAACTAGAGCACTCTATCTTAGTGACTATCAGAAAATTGCTTAAAAGAACAGTGATTATATTCACATAAAGGGCTATAAATTTTGAAATAAAACAATGATTGATAAATCTGTGAAGGTCAAAACACTTCTACTGTTATACAAAACATTTACAAAAAAATTTCAGCAAATTATTTTCAAAACTTTTTGAGCAATCACTGTCCCCGTTTGAGTTTTTCGAAAAAAAAAACACATTTCGAGTAAAATGCATTTTAAAGTTTGACATCGTGTGTAAAGTTATGGCATCTTTTTTTTTTTTATTAAAACACTTATAGTTTTTTTTCTAGTGAATGGAAAATAAAAAGCTTGGTATTTTTTTTAAGCTTATAAGATGGCCTATAAAATAAATTCATAAGCAATTGTCAGTTTTTGAATAAAATCATGATTTTAGGGTAATCGGATACCTTAAATCAGATCTTACCTTACCTGTACCTTTTTGACAGGATACCTTAACCTGTCAATAGCAAAATTTCACCTTCGACTTCGTCATTATCGACTGCTTTATTAACATAAACTGTCATAAATTCGACCAAATCACCTTCATCTAAAGAGTACGAATCCCCAATTTTTTTAAAAAATTCCTACTAGAATAAAACGTTAGTATTAAAAAAAAATGTTAAATTCGATTGCTGTGTTATTTCAAAATCGTGTAAAAAAGACGATGTAAAAAAGAGTTGGGGCTACCTTGTTTTTAGGCTATTGTTATCTAAAGTCCAGCATTAATCCTTCGATTGCACAGAAAATTACTTTTATAGCATTCGCCTTTTGATTTAAAAAAGACAGGACGTGAATTTCTAAAACAGAAGTATATTTATCATTTACGACTCTGTAGTATCCTTGTACTCCATTTCCTTAAACACCATTTTTACCGGATTTCTACTCATTAAAAGAAAGAGGCTTTGAAAATTCAACGCTCTTAATTCTAACTGTTCAACCCCCGTGACCTCCAGCAAATCCCTTTGAGAGTCGATTTCTGAAAAACTCGTTCTTGGCTGAACAAAAGAAACATGCTTACCGAATTTCAAATTATTAAGTTTAGTAGTTCAAAAACGGGTTTTTCTTTCTTTGTAACGCACCAACCCTTTTCTTTTGGGAGTCGATTTCCACGAAGCCAATTATTACTGGATTTCTACTCAACAAAAAAGAAGTATGTTTTCTCTGTTTCAAGTTTCTAAATCTAATAATTCAAAAGTGGGAGTTTTTGTTTTTAACTCCACCGCAACCCTTTTGGGAGTCGACATTCGAAAAACACGTTCTTAGCGGATTTCTGTGAATTTATAAAAGGAATATTCCTGCCAAATTTCAAGACAGTAAATCTAATAGTTCCAGAGATCGCATAAGGAGTGAATCGCTTTTCTTTTTTATACAGGGTGCCCATTCATCGGTAGATTTGTTTATGTCATCCATGTTCTGTAAAGAGCAATATTTAAATAATTACATATTGTTATATATCTGTATATGAGGGATCATTCGGACAAACTTTAATGGGAGGTAAGGGACATCACAAACATTCAGATTTGCAATCCATGGCCGGAAATGCCTTCGTGCGGCGCTAGGTGGCATCGTTCTCAGGAACATTTAAAGATACACACTTGCATTACCGCATTCATTTGAGTAGTCATCTCCCACAGAGGAGTATGAAATGTTTTACAAACACCGAGCTGGCAGATATGCATCTATTTTACTGATTGCTAGAAGGAAATGCACGAGCAGCAGCAAAATTGTATTGATAAAAGTACACACAGAGACATGCACCGGGCCACCGGATGTTTGCTAATTTGCATTACAATTTGTTTAAATATGGATCATTACGAGGTAATAGGCAAAAAAAAAAAAAAAAAAAAAAGGCGGGCCGCGAGTGACTCGAACTCCCAACATAATACATGCATTCCTTCAAACAGAATCCAATAAATTTTGTTCTAAGCGAGACTCCCGCGAGATTCATTACAACTTTACAAAATATGACTATTTTATACAATATTTTTATTTTCAGTTTTAACACATAAATTTCATTATTGTTCCTATCTTATCACGTTGCTTTTGTTACTGCGAATCTGTAATTTTCGAAATTGAAATTTATCAAACATAAATTGTGATCAAACTTAACGAACGAAAACATGCAACATCAATTACGGTATGCAAATACAAGCATTTGAGATCTACTTGCAAAAACTTTGAGATCTACTTGCAAAAACTAAGTGAAAGGGTTGAGAAACAAATATCTCACTAATTAAAAAAGTTAATCATTATTTGATCAATGCATTATTATTATTACATTATCTATATTTGTATAGATGAAAAACAATAATAATATATCAATCTGCGTCTTAAAATTTCACTCCAATAAATATTTGTAATGGATCCAAATCTAATATATAAAGATATATATTTTTATATACGGCTCACGGGGTTTCAATAATTTTCCAAAGTGGCCCGCGACGTCATTTGGGTTGGCCACCCCTGGTCTAATGAGTACTGCACCCCTTGTTTTGAGTTTGAGATGATTTTAAATGCTTGCTGTAATGAATTAATATATTGAATGAACATGGAAGTTAAGGTATCCGGCTACGTTCAGAACCGTGATATTAAAAGAGCGCATAAATGGATAATTTTTATGATATTTAGTGTCGCTTAGATTAGAATACATGTATAAAATTGTTTTAAGGACATTTTGACAAAAAAATTTATTTAAATACAATAATTCGACGAAAAATTAACTTAGAATAACCTTTTTTCAAAATGTTCTCCTTTTGTAAAAATTCTTTTATTATAATAATACTTTTGCCTGTAGATAGCTCAGACCTCTGTACTGAGGCTCAACTAGAATTTTTGAAAAATTCACATTATTTTCAGAGTTACAACCCATTCAAATAATTATCGGCGTTTTTTTCTTAAAATTTCTCCCCTCTGTTGTCGTAAAGCATGGATAAACTCATTTCTAAGTTATATTTTTCAAAAATTCTAGTTGAGCCTCTGTACAGAGGTCTGAGCTATATACAGGCAAAATATTGTTATAATAGAAGCATTATTCACAAAAGGAGAATATTTTGAAAAAGGGCCATTCTATGTGCATTTGTTATCAAAATATTGTCCTTAAATAATTTTTTATTGTAATAATATTCTTAAAACAATTTTATATACATTTTCTAATCTAAGTGACACTAAATATCATAAATATTATCCATTTATACGCTTTTGCAAAATCACGGTTCCGAACGTATATATATATATATATATATATATATATATATATATATATATATATATATATATATATATATATATATATATATATATATAGTCGGATACCTTAAACCCATGATACACCTTTCAATATTGAGAATATTCATTTGCAGAATAATGTTCATAAAAACACTAAATGTCCGACATTTAAAGATTATTTAATGCAATGGGTAACAGAGAATTAATTTATTCAAACGGAAACGTATTGATATTCTTTATAAATATAATTAAATGTTTATAACAAGTTGACTATCTTCAAATACCTTTAAGTTATCCAACTACGTTCGGAACCGTGATTTTGCAAAAGCGTATAAATGGATGATATTTAGTGTCATTTAGATGAGAAAATGTATATAATTTTTTTTAAAGAATATTATTACAATAAAAAATTATTGAAATGTAATTGTTTGGCAAAAGAAAAAAAAAAGATGAAAGAAGGTCGTACTTTCAAAATATTCTCTTTTTATGCGAAACGCTTGGATGATATTTTGCCTGTATATAACTCAGATCTCTGTACAGAGGCTGAACTAGAATTTTTGAAATATATAACTTAGAAGTGGGTTTATTCATGTTTTACGACAACGGGGGGAGGGGGAGAAATTTTAAGAAAAAAAAACGCCGATAATTATTTTAATTGGTTGTAACTCTGAAAATAATGTGAATTTTTCAAAAATAAAATAGTTCAGACTCACTGGAGAAGTCTTTACTTTATGTAAGCAAAATATTATTATTTTAGAAGCAATTTTTATAAAAGGAAAACATTTTGAAAAAAGGGTATTCTAAGTTAATTTTTTGCCGAAATATTGTATTTAAATAATTTTTTTTTGTCAAAACGTCCTTAAAACAATTTTATGCATGTATTCTAATCTAAGTGACACTTAATATCATGAAAATTATCCATTTATGCGCATTTTTAAAATCACGGTTCCGAACATAATCGGATACCTTAAGCTCCTTTTTTTTAATTCCTCTCTCTGTCTAGTATTAGCTCACAATCTCTATATATCTTGTTCAAATTTTCAATCGTTAATAAATTACATTTTAAAGAGCTCAATTGAGCTGAAATTTTATATACACAATTTTGATGATAATACGGTAATTTAATTATAATTAATAAAAATTAATTGTTAAAATTAATTATTGAAAGAATTACAGATTCAGCCACGTTGGCGTCATTTTTGGCGACTTGTGTCAAAACTTTAAAAGGTTTTTCTCATATTTTAATGCGTTCATTTGAGCGGAAGTTTTCTATACGCGATTGTTTAGGCGACAATACGATAATTTAATTATATTTAATTAAAATTAATTGACTTAAACTAATTATTAAAGGAATTACAGATACAGTCACGTTAACTTCATTTTTTAGACACCCTCATTCATTTATTTAAACTAAATTTTATACACGATTGGGATAAAAATACCCTTGAAAATTAATGAAATTAATTGCCTTCGATTTGTCATAAGTAACATATTTATATTAATTGTAATTATTTGATAAAAAGTAACGAAAATAAAACCTTTGTTGACCTAAGGCTTAAATTTTTTTTATATTGCTTGTTTTGTCTACAATTACAAATTTTCCGCATTTATTTTTGCTACGCAATACGTGAAATTATGTTTGTTTTTTATCCTAAAGTAGTTAAAATTACCAATGATCATCAGTGTTTGCCATTGTTTTAGTCGTACTTTGAGTTCGATCTCTGATTTTACTTAAGACCCCTCATGCTTGGGGTCATGCTAAATAATCCTTACCGATTATTACATGTTAAACCTGTTGGAATTGAAAATCCTTTTGGTGGCGTAGTGTGGAAGTTGGGAGAAAGGGGTACCAACTCTTGAATGTCATTCAATCATGGCACTCAAAAAAATTCAATTAAAAAGTACAGACGATTTTTAATTATTTTTTTGTTTATTTAAACTTAGCAAAAATACAGGGGAAATAAAGATGTGAAACCACACACTATTTTAAATAAATTTTGTATTGATTTTTTTAAAACTTTTTCGAAATGTGTAATTGTTATTGTTGCATGATTTCATATAGACAATCAGTAAATTTTTCTCGAGCTTATAGAGGTCGCTGCTGTTGTAAAAATAAAGCAGTTGCGTGATTACAACAACAATTCTTTTAGTAATTATTCTAATTTTTAATTTTTATGTGTAATTTTTATTTGATAATGCATTTACAATAAATGCTAATAACATAACCTACAAAAAAAGGCTAATATTTATTTAATTTTTTTGAAGTTGTTTTGGTCAAAATCTTTAACTATTTTTTAATATTATACTTATTTATAACAGTAAATTACTATAAATTTATTGTATTGCTTAAATCTGTAAGGGATTTTTTAAAACTTCCAATTTTTCTACATTTGTTCGAAGTACTACAATGCCATCATTCTTCTAAGCCTTTTTTTCTTATCATGGAATATGTGTCACGAAAGTAAACACCACTGCAGCCATCTTTTGATTGCCAAAACAATAAACAATCAATTTCATAAAATAAATATCTTCATTAGAACCATTCAAACACTATTTTTTCAGAAACCAATAAAATTATTAAGCCTATTTTTCGTACAGAATTAGTACATATTGAATAATTTGATATTTCGAACCAGTTATGACAAATTTTGGTACTTACTCATGGTAAACAATTTCTTTGGGTCTTTGTGTCAGAACCAGCAAGTGGTACACTGAGAGTACAGAGGGGCCCCAATTTAGGGAGCTCAAGGTCCTCCGTAACGAGTTGATAAGAACTGGTTTTTAAAAGGATGAAATAGAGATTTAGACCAACTCTTCACTCTTTGATGAGACAAAGGTTAAATTTCCTTTGTTATTTCTCAGTTGTTTTATGTGAAAGTGTTTTACCAAGTCTTTTCACTTGATAGAAACATCAAATGTTTTAAAAATAAATGAATGAGCTGAAATAAAGATCCTTCTTTTTTTAAAAAATGAACGTTTACATAAAAACAAAGATGTGTTTTTTCTCTTTTTAAAACCTTTGTTAAAATAAATTTTTCTTTAAATAGAAAAAAAATTAATGCAATTTCACAGCAATTTAAATCTATAAATATTTGTTTAATGCATTAATTATTTTTATTAGAATAATTCAGATTGAATTGATGCATCACTTTTCCATTCTACACCAGCAGCATCAATTAGAAAATGAATTTTAATCATGCAGAGAAAATCTATAGGAATATATGGAACGTTGTATGAGTGAGAGTTATATATGTCGCAGAAAAATGATGAAATTAGGAATTTCATCAAATCCCTGAGGGAGATGATTAATTGACGGGAGATTTTAGAATAACGTCTCTTTTCGAGATCATTTCCCTGATAAAAGTAAGGGACTTGAACAAATCCCTGATGTGTTTCAGTGAAATGATGAAATAATATTGTCAGGAGTTTAAGGGGTGTTGGAAAGCTAAAATCTTATTTTTTTGACAATTTGAGATTTTTACATTTTCAAATTGTATAAATATTAACCTTTTTAAAAATACCTTACTTTAACCTCTAAGGTATTTAGAAGCTCTTAAAACGTATTTTTAAATAATCGTTGAATTTGGGCCACGCCCATTTTAATGGCGAAAATTGTAAACAAACTACTTTGTTTTTGTTTAAAAGTGTAACGACTGATATAAATCAAAACATGTATCTTTTATTTTAAATTGAGCCTTTTATTATTTCCTAGCCAATTAGAAGTCTCACTGTATACATTAAAATCAATTTATCTCAAAATGTAAATTTTAATGTAACTACTTTTCACAGGTATGTAAATTTTTTATGAATTATTTATAATGATGTCTAATATATACTAAAATGAGCTTTTTGTAAAAAACTCAAAAATTTAATTTTTACAAATTTTTTAAGTAAAAAATGGGTCAAATTTCGCAATGTTTGATAAAATATTTCATAATTTATTAAAAAATACAAAATTTACTAAAAGCTCATTTTAGTGTAATGAGAGAGGTGTACTTTAATAGTATGAAAAATTTCATGCATGTACATAATTTGAGAAAAGGTACATGGAAAACAGCCAATTTAACATTGTCAGTATAGAGAGAGAGAGAGGTTTCCAACTCCCCTTAAAAGTGTTTATTAAACAAATATGGTGCATTATTGAACGTAGAAGTAAGTAATACAACAATAATGAAATACAAATTATTTATTCGAAACTAATTAACAAATAATTAGAAAAATTAGGCTGATATTTTTTTTATGTGAAACATCTTTCCTCTCGGTTACACTAAAATATCACTAAACACACTAAAATATCAACCCCTATGTTAATCCTATGGTGCCATTTTTTTAAAGATATGGGGTTGATATTTAGAGGATTGATAGGTACTACCTGTATGGTCAGGAAGTACCAGGGCTCGACCCCCCAAGTGTCTCCCCCCGTATAGCATTTTACCAATGCAAATCCTTAGTAGTTCATCATTTCCCTGAAACATTTCAGGGATTTGATAAAACCACTTTCATCAGGAAAATGACCTTGAAGAGACGTTATTTTAACACTTCCTGTCAAGTGATCAAATCCCTAAGGTATCCGACTACATTCAGAACCTTGATTTTCAAAAGCGCATAAATGGATAATTTTCATGATATTTAGTGTCACTTCGATTAGAATACATGTATAAAATTGTTTTAAAGACATTTTGACAAAAAAAAATTTATTTAAATATAATATTTTGGCAAAAAATTAACCTAGAATAATCTTTTTTTCCAAATGTTCTCCTTTTGTGAAAAATGCTTCTATTATAATAATATTTTGCCTGTATATAGCTCAGACCTCTCTACAGAGACTCAACTAGAATTTTTGAAATATATAACTTAGAAGTGGGTTTATTCATATTTTACGACAATAGAGGGGAAAATTTTAAGAAAAGAACGCCAATAATTCTTTCAATGGGTGGTAACTCAGAAAATAATGTGAATTTTTCAAAAATTCTACTTGAGCCTCTGTAGAGAGGTCTGAGCTATATACAGGCAAAATATTATTATAATAGAAGCATTTTTCACAAAAGGAGAACATTTGGAAAAAAGATTATTCTAAGTTAATTTTTTACCAAAATATTACACTTAAATAATTTTTTTTGTCAAAATGTCCTTAGAACAAGTTTATGCATGTGTTCTAATCTGAGTGACATTAAATATTATGAAAATTATCCATTTATGCGCTTTCTTAAAATCACGGTTCAGAACGTAGTCGGATACCTTAGGGATTTGATCAAATTCCTAATTTCGTCATTTCCCTGCGACATATCAACGTCTCACTATAAGGTAACACGAGAGCTATTTTCAACGGACTTCTTAGTTTTGAACCTCTGTCAAATGACGAGAAAAACATCTTAGTTGGTATCCTCCCTCTCATAATTACCCCACCTCAACAACAGTAGGACATTAAGCCTAGAATTATTAAACGTGCATTGGCCCCCTCTACACGGCGGATCTTGAGTGGCACCAGGACTAGAACCCGTGACTCTCCGGCCAATAGTTCATGTCCTTCTAGGAAAATATAAATTGGAGTTTTAATCAGATGTTTGGGGGTGTAAGAACGTGTGTAAGTTGAATATGGTCTTCAAATAGTGAGGTTGTGTAGATAAGGCTGATGCACTTTAAATCTGTCGAGGCTGAAAGTTTTCCCATTGGTGTGGTGCCAGCTATGGTGACATCTCGTCACCTGATCAAGGTTCAGAATTACGAGATCCGTCGTCAATAGCACTCGGGTTGCTTTTCGTACGATGTTAATAAACTCTTACTCACTCTCTCAAACAGTGTGGTGTGGAGGTTTGGAGAGTGAAACTGCCCGTGCCAACATTTTTTATCGGTGCTCAAATCATAAATGTTTGTCACCAACAGAAGGTGGCTCAAAACTCATGTGTTATTAATGGAATATCCAAGCTAATGTCAAATAGGAACACATTTTACTGCTGAATATTTTTTGAATATCTTATGTGTGTTAACAATATCATCAATATTATACCAATTGTACGAGTATTATACTATTAATACAAAATGAGGTATTGTTAAATGAAAACATTATAATAAGGTGTTTCTAAATGCCTTTCTTTTAGTCTTACATTTTTGAATCATTCGATTTTGTTCTATAGATTTTACGTCTTCCAGTAAGTTAACGTTCATTTATTGAGATTACTTATGCAAATATGTAGGGGCTGAAGTACTCTGCAATTTTAAAAATTCAATATAAACTATAGTTCTTGGATGCAGTCAAGATGAGATATTATTTTATTGTTTGTGTCATAATCCACTATTTTAGTTGGAGTGGATTTAACTAGGAATACTTCGAATTTAACTTTAAGGTACTGTGGATAAGTATTTCTACCTTTGCAGACCTAGTACATTCCTCAAGAGCTGTTATTACTTTTTAGTGCAGCACCTTGTAGGCGATACAATTGCTGCAGGTAATTTTGACGCCCAGTTTCCTCCCCAGAGAGAGGCACCTGAGCTCTGCCGATGAGAAATTTGTACTTAGGAATTTAATTTTGCCGAGAGCCTCTAAGCCAAACGGACACTCAAGGCATTTTGTACATGCCGCATAGTCACGACATGGATGCCGTCAATTTTCTACTTCATAAAATTCCACCGACTTGGGCCGGGGTCGAACCCGCAACTCTAGGTGCAGAAGGCCAGTGACAAACCAATTACGTCACCCAGCGGCGGGAAATATAACTGAAGAGAAATTGTGCAGAATTTATAAAAACTTGGTGCTTGTTTAATTTGTTAATGCTTGGTATAAGTTAGTAAACGTTGTGATTCATCCTTCCAAAGAGTGAACATGTATATTTCTCTGGATTTTTTTTCTTCGTACAATCATTGTCTTCTTGTTCTAAGTCAAAGCCTTCGTGTAGCTGAACAGTGCTACGTTAATATTCACTCAATCATTCACTTGTTCTAAGTCAGTGACCAATCTTTTTGATCGTGAACCCCTAAAGCGAAAATAATTATAAGAGGTACCCATATATATAACCCGAGCCTACTTAGATGCATTCCCAAGTATCACTCTGTATACCTCCTAAGGTACTGGGGGTACGCGTACCATTCTTTGTGTTCCAAGTTATCAAGAACTTAAGTGTGTGTTAGTGTAGAACTAAGATTTACACTCCGTATCGGTATGAAGTCCTTTCCTAAGGTTCATTTCCCGCAACACCTGTAAAGCATTATACTATTTTGTGGTATGAAATCTTTACCTTCTTGTTCATCACTACTGAGTTTCTTCTTTTTGAATGGTGACGGATTTCTTGACTTTCCTTAAACCTTATCAACTCTCCAAAGGAAGCATAAAATTCCCCTGATTTAATTCGAAATTTTTTCGCCTTTGCTGCCCAATAAGCATTCTATCAGCTCGTTGTTAGTTGAACCACAGGATAATTGCTTCCTTAAGCTCATTAAATGTAGAGGCTTTTGTATTTTTTTCAATTCCTACTTTTTGCTCACACTCTATATTTTTATTTATTTAGTTATCTTGGTGGAATTTTCAATCGTTAATGAAATACATTTTAAAGCCCTTAACTGAGCTGAAGTTTTATGTACATGATTATTTCGGATTATAATTCAATAATTTAATTATAATTAATGAAAATTAATTGATTAAAACTAATTACTTAAAGAATTACAAATACAGCCACGTTGGCATCATTTTTGGCAACTTAGTGACCTTTTTGGTGACTTGTGTGTGTGTCAAAACTTGAAAAGGTTTTTTTTCCTTACAATTTAAAGCACTCATTTGAACTGAAATTCTCTATTCACTATTGTTTTGGGTAAAAATACAATAACTTAATTAAAAATTAATTAAAATGAATTGACTGAAACTAATTATTTAAAGAATTACAGATACAGCCACGTTGGTTTCATTTTTAGCGACGTGGGTCAAAACTTTAAGAGATTTTTTTCTCGCGTTTTAAAGCATTCAGTTGAACTGAAATTTTACATACGGGATTGTTTTGGATGACAATACGATACTTTAATGATAATTAATAAAAATAAATTACCACTTAATGTTGTGATTCTGTCGTATGTATATAAATATTTATATTAATTGTGACTATTTAATAAAAAGTAGCTGGAATAAAATTTTTCTTTGTTGAGCGAAGTAGGAATTGACTTAATTTTTTTTTATATATTAGTTGTGTCTATTATCAAATTGTTTTTCTTTTTTAAAATTTTGCCTCAAGTATATATATTCTAGCTTGGGTATACAGATTTATTTTTTCCTTGGTATATTTTTTACTTGACATTTGGAATTGGCAACAGTTTTAATAACTTAGAGTTTTCTAATTTTACAATTATAATCTTCAATATATTAAATGGGATCTTATTCTTACACTATTTTTCTTCCTTGCAGCTCAGGGGTATAAGCAAATATAGGGGAGGGTGGTCCTGTCTTAAAACCATATTTAACTCTACAATCTTAATTCTTAAGGATAAGAGTTTTCTAGTATACAGTAAAACTTGTTTTGTGAGGTAGATAGGGACTGCATAAAAAGAAACCACACAAAAAAATATGCGAAAATTTCATAAACAATTACATATAAAAAATATATTCTTCGACATTTTACAGAAAATATTTTTATGCGGAGGGGAGGGGCTAGGGTTTCTTTCACGGGAACCCAGGGGATGCCGGGAAATCATAAGATTTCTGTACTTTTTCTATTCCCGAAGAATTATACTTCGTTCCCGGAATTACCCGGGAATCGATGATTTGACGAAAAGATGGTTTGTTTGGATACTAAAACAAGCTGAAATAGTTTGTTGGTAAATTTTTGAAATAGTTTCGAAATAAAGTCAGCAATTTTTTAAATGCATTAATTGACATTGAAACTGCGACTACAATTGTAGCAGGCTTAAACCAGTAAAAAAATTAGCTTGAAAAAATTATGCAGTCGAAATGCAACTTTGCTAAATGCTGAGAAGGTGCATTTTCTTCGTTATTAGAAAATTGAGCGAAAAAAATTCAGAATTTGCGAAAAATATGAAATATTCTCTAATTCAAAGAATTAATGAGAGACACAACTTTAATTTATTAGGATTAATGCAATACCTAAATTTTAGGAGAAAATTCAAAGCAGCTGCAGTTACTGTCGATATTTCGCGATTGCCTAGCAAAAATTGTTTATTTAGATAAACCCAATTGAGAGCGAGAGAGAGAGAGAGAGAGATAGAGACAAGGCATTTCTGCGGAGAAGAGGAATCAATATTCAACTCTTCGCACTCAGAAGAAGAGAGCATGGAGAATTTGAAAGGAAAACCTCTGACGTTAGACGAAAAATTAGAGAAAGCAATTTACATTAAAACAAAAGTTTTATATTGTTCAACCAAAAAAAGTACTAGTTTTTATAAAATCATGAAATAAGAGATGCAGTTGTTCGACTCGACTAAAAATCCATCACCAAACATTATAAGACAATGTGAGGCCTTAAAAACAATTTCTCCAACGTCAGTTGAAGCCGAGAGAGCATTTTCTGCTGCCGGATTGTTCGTCACAAAGCTTAGAGCTAGTCTGAGTGATTAAAGTTTAAACTGCTTATGGTTTCTGAAATCCTATTTTAAAAATAAATAATCAATTTATTATATATTTTTTGTATCTTTCAGCTCATTATATAAATAAGTATTAATTTTGGAATTTATATGTATCCTTATTTTGTACAATTATTATTGATTTTATTTAAAAATAACTTGGTTTTAATTTCTTTAAATTTTGATGAATTTCCGGAAATTCTGAAATGACAATTACATTCCCGGGAATGGGAAAAATCCGGGAAATCAGAAACCCTAAGAGGGACCGCATAAAAAAAGTCACGTTTAGAAAATACGCCAATTATTTACGGAACTTATGAGATGATGTTTGCAAACAAAATAAATAATTAAATTATACTTGGAAAAATCTTAAAAACAATTCATTTCTCATTGTATACATGGAGAGATTTTCAACATCCACATACGTAATTCTTTGCTACTCGTCCTAATCCAAAGCGATCCTCTTCCCGCGATGAACTAATTCAAAATTGCTTTCGTCACTTAAAGGTGTAATTTTAATTGATTTATTTTTTGGCACCATAAAGACAGTCGTTTGGTCAGTTGCTTGTAAGCGTCACGATAATCAGATATCATGATCCAAGCTCTTTTTGGAATTTCAAACTGTTTTCGAAACTGATATCTATTTTAAGAAAAATGCTTTTCATATTTGTTGAAAAGCTGGATCCCTGCATGAATTTTATCAGTTCTCTAAGAATCCAGTTCTTCTCGTCCGTCTTCATAATCTATCAAATTATCGATAATGTCACTGTCATAGAAAGTTTCGTTTTTAATGAAGCGCGTGCTGCTAGTGCGTTGAAAAAGTAATTCAACGTGGTTGTTGGGAGATAGTATATAACCAATATAAACAGAGCGTCTTGAAGTGTATATGTTACCGTTAAAGTGTATAATTCAGTTATTTCATAGAAAAACTAGGTATTTCATGAAATAACTAGAGAAGTCAGTTAAAGTATATAATGGATGACAAATTTCATACTTTACCTAGTGATTCCATGAAATAAATAAGGACCGTTAAAGTGAAAAAGAAACAACTTCAGAGATATTTTATAAATTAATTGACCACAAATAGCTAAAATCTCTCGAAAAAACATTTTATTCCTTTTGCGGATGAATGATTGATAAATAATAATGGAAAGTAGACGGTATAATTTATTATTGCTTATATTGCTAACATTTGTTAAACAGAAAGGAGAAAAAAAGATTATGTTGCAAAAACAGGTTTTATTTAAATATTTTCAACAAAAATACATGCTCTAAAAATACATTAAAACGTTGTGTTAACTTTTTAAAACAAAAATGTGAGACAATATTAAGTTAAATTTTATGAGATACCTTTATTTTACTTTTCATTATTTATTAGAGCAAGATTGCTGTGATGACACTTTGAATTGTATTGCTTATTATTTTTGAAAGAAGCCCACTTTTTACTAATACACATTTTTTTTTTTACACAGGCAATTTTTGAATCGTCCAGTACCGCAACTTTGAGCTGCTTAACACATCGAAGCGTTGCGTCAATATTTGGAACTTCTTCAAAGGAAATTAATTTTCGAAGCATATACTAAACTGATATCTAGAGTACGAATGTTTTATTCGGCCATCTCAAGTTCCTTATCGGAAAAATCATTTCCAAAGCAACTAGAACCGGTTCAAAGAACTTTCGAATGCTGTATTCCATACTTTAACGATCAAGTAACCATTATTCCATAGAATACCTAGTTAAATCGTAGAATTCAATAATTTTATATACTTTCAGCTGTGTGGCGTGGTTGGTTTGTCGCTGGCCTTCTGTACCCAAGGTTGTGGGTTCGACCCAAGTCTAGAGATCGTCATGATGCAGAAAATCGACAGCGGCCATGTCGTATGATTATACGGCATGTGAAAGATCCATAGGGGAATGCTCTGGGCAAAATTGAATCCTAGTACAGGTTCGCATCATCAGAGCTCAGGTGCTTCCCTCTTGGGAGGAAACTTGGCGTCAAAACTACCTGCCAATATGGCGCCGCGCTAAAAACAGATACTAGCTTTCGGTGATGTACTGGGTAGATAGATGAACTCTGTAAGAATTGTTCATAATCCGCCATTAGAAATAAAAAAAAAATATACCTTAACTGACTTGTCAAGTTATTTCATGAAATACCTAGTTATTCTATGAAATATCGGATTTCACTCTTTAACGGTAACATATATATGTACATTGAATGAAAACATTACATTGGCATCAAAGCCGTTGGGATTCATATACGGCATGAGAAAACGTTGCACAAAAATAAAATCGCATAAAAAAGGACCGCATAAAAACAGTTTTTACTGTATACTACTGAGGCTACCTTATTTTTGACGTATAATTCTGATAAAGCAAAGTAATAAATAGAAATATAACCGTTCAGTATGGGTCAAAAATAATGTAGACTCAATGGTACAACAGCAAATTTTTAGCCTTAGGAACTAAGATTGCAGGGTTTAATATAGTTTTAAGGCTTAGTGTTAATTCTTTATGGTTTTATCTATCAACGCATGTAAATTTATCCTAGAATAGTGAAATAGACATAACTATTCATTATCATTAAAATTAAAAAATGTACATTTTGGCTTCACCAAACAGTTTTTATTATGTTTCTAATACAATAAAAGAAAAAGATACTTAATGCTTTTGAAAGTATGAAAATGTAAAGTAGGCATTTAAATTATAATGATCCTTTAACAATCATGAATGCACTAAAAATATTGTTTGTATATGTTATTTATACTATCTATGAACAAAATGTAAGGAATATCATACATAAATAAGGAGAAATTGATTCTATTTAGGGGCATTTTTCCTACGAATAGAGTAAATTTTAAATGTTCTTACATCACAAAATTCTCCTTATGTAAAATTTTAAAATTAAAAAAAATGATAATTCAAATGTTAGTTATCAGATATTTTGAAACTTTTCCAGCTTTACTGTATACATATTATATTCGAGTTCTTTCTACTAAAACATTTTCATTGGAGAAATTATTATAATTTACCGTCTAATACAGTGTTTCTCAAACTGTGGGGCGCGCCCCCTGGGGGGGCGTGGTATTCCTGCGAGGGGGGCGTTAGCATATTGAAAATAAAAGGTTTAAAAAATAATTTTTTGGAATGAAGAAAAAAAATGCTTTCTGACTTAATAAAAAATGCACATTTACACCGATATAATTTATGTATATCATCTGATGATCATAAGAAATAAAACATTCCACTTCAAACGTTCATTAGCTATCTTTGATCCTATAACCAACTAAAAAAGACATTTTGTTTGCTTTACTGTAATCACACGATGAGAGATTTTTTTATTGCGTTTCTTTTAACCCCCTAAAATACTACTTTTGACTATCATATATTTGACCTTCAAACTTACTGGTATGTTTCACTCCATCTGTTTTTCTTTTAGGAAAGTTGTAAATCATATTTTTCTGTTGCTTTTTTTCCATGTGAATGAGTTATATGATACATGGATAAGCATATTTTGAGTACTTTGAAGGATTATTTGGCCAACATATAATGCATAACGGAAAACTTTTTACGCAATTCTTTTTTAGAACTAATATCCATTTGTTTTATTGAATACACTTTTAACACGGCATCAATCGCGCGATGCATGGAGTCATCTGATGTTCACGAAATCGTTAATTCTGGGATAACTGTTTATTTGTTACCAATGACCTTGACAGAGTATTCTCCAATAAGACAGTTTTAATGGGAACTAAAATGAATTTATCACATTTCGCCCACTTTTCTTGGGGAGTTGCAAATGTTTTTTGTACAATCAAGTTACTAGTTTTGATCGAGTTCCCTGCGCGACCACTTGAGCTGCACGCAGATTTGGAGCATTTTCATTAGTTATATTGGATTTTTTCTCAAAAAATCAAAAAATTGAAAAGTTTTTGAAAGTAAGTAAGAATATTTTCTCTTAATTAAATTATTCGCTGGAATTGTGATTTTTATCGTGTATAGTAAAAATAATTATAAATTAAATTATAGTCTAAAAACAAACTAAAAAAACACGCTTGTATAGTGAATCGAACTAAAAACTAAAAAAATAAAAATATATATTACTTAAGGTATCCGACTACGTTCTGAACGGTGATTTTAAAAAATCGCATAAATGGATAATTTTCAAGATATTTAGTGTCACTCAGATTAGAATACATGCATAAAATTGTTTTAAGGACATTTTGACAAAAAAAAATGTATTTAAATATAATATTTTGGCAAAAAATTAACGTAGAATAAAAAATAACTTTTTTCCAAATGTTCTCCTTTTGTGAAAAAATGTTTCTATTAGAACAATATTTTGCCTGTATATAGCTCAGACCTCTGTTCAGAGGATCAATTATGATTTTTGAAAAATTCACATTATTTTCAGAGTTACCACCAATTGAAATAATTGTCGGCGTTTTTTCCTTAAAATTGCTCCCCTCTGTTGTCGTAAAATATGAATAAACCCACTTCTAAGTTATGTATTTCAAAAATTCTAGTTGAGCCTCTGAACAGAGGTCTGAGCTATATACAGGCAAAATATTATTCTTTTAGAAGCATTTTTCACAAAAGGAGAACATTTAGAAAAAAGATTATTCTAAGTTAATTTTTTGCCAAAATATTTTATTTAAATAAATTTTTTTTTGTCAAAATATCCTTAAAACAATGTTATACATATATTCTATTCTAAGTGACACTAAATATCATGAAAATTATCCATTTATGCGCTTTTGAAAATCACGGTCCCGAACGTAGTCGGATACCTTAAAAGTAACATATACAAAATTTAATACTTATCTTGTTAATTTGTACCGTTTATAATTATACGTATTGTAGCTTTAGCTCCCTTCCCCCCAAAGTGCATTATTATTGCATTCAACACATTAGTATATTTTTGGAGGGGGGGGCGATAAAAATTATGATTGAAAATTGGGTCGCCAGTAGTTGAAGTTTGAGAACCACTGGTCTAATATATTAAAAAAAATGATGCAAACTATACGCTTTAGGTCAGGGGTGTCAAACGTATAGGATAACTTGGGCCAAACAAACAAGGTTTAACTTTAAATGGGCTTCACAAAAAATCACTATTCATAGAAATGTAGGTTTATTTTGAATGAGTCATTATAATAAACATATATAAAAGAACAATCAAATTTAAGATTTACGTCCCGACACTTGACTATCTTTCCTATTTTGGGAGAATTTTTGATATTTTATTACATATTTTTGCTGGCCGATATACTGGTAGGGGTGCAAAAATGTTCGTTGTGGGTCGCGAGTTCACACCCCTGCTTTGGGGGAGTTGGAAACCCCTCTATACATACTAACATACCTATACATACTAACAATGTTAAATTGGCTGTTTTCGATGTACCTTTTCGCAAAATCAGTTATATGGACATATTTGAAGTTCTTTATACAATTAAAGTACACCTTTCTCATTATACTAAAATGAGCTTTTAGCTAATTTTGAATGTTTTTCAAACATTGCGAAATTTGAAACATCTTTCATATAACAAACTTGTAAAAATATATTTTTGAGAGTTTTTTACAAAAATCTCATTTCAGTACATATTATATATATATATATATATATATATATATATATATAGCCGTCGTTATAAATATATCATAAAAATTTACATACCTCAAGTTACAAGTTATCAAGAAATGTCACTTATTATCCAGAGACAGTAGCACACACAGGAATTTTTCAAGGGGGCTCAAGGGTCGAAAGTTCACCATTCTTGTATCATGTTCCTTTTGGTTTTGTCGATTTTCGGGAACAAAACACAGTAAAAAACTAATTATTGAATAAATAATTAGCATTATCTAATAAAATTAATCATTAATAACAAATAAATAAATTTTACGTACTATATGCTTAGAATTATAATCAATCGGAAAAATAATTAAGGGCTTTGGGGGGGCTCCGGAACCCAGGACCCCCCCACATTGTGTACGCCACTGTCCAGAGATACCTAATTTCAAAAACAGATTTTCAAATAACTTATGGGATTCAATTGTTTAAAACTTTAAAACAAAATTGTAAGTTAATATCTTAAGACGTAAACTCATCAAAATAAATATATTAATCGTTCACAGAAACAGATAAAAAAATCCAGATGAAAAAAAAAATCTTCTAACTTTATTTGCTCCCTCTCTTGCATTTAAGGCAACTTTGAATTGGACCTCCCATTTCAAAAGCGTCAAAGATAAATTTAGATATGTTGTGAAATTTTTGAACTTTTACCTCAATAAAAAATTATCTCCGTTACTAAGTTAAGGTATCTGACTACGTTCGGAACCGTGATTTTAAAAAAAACGCATAAGTGGATAATTTTTATGATATTTAGTATCACTTAGATTAGAATACATGTACAAAATTGTTTTAAGGACATTTTGACAAAAAAAAAATTATTTAAATACAATATTTCGGCAAAAAATTAACTTAGAATAACCTTTTTTCAAAATGTTCTCCTTTTGTGAAAAATGCTTCTATTATAATAATATTTTGCCTGTATAAAGCTCAGACCTCTGTACTGAGGCTCAACTATGATTTTTGAAAAATTCTCAGTATTTTCAGAGTTACAACCCATTGAAATAATTATCGGCGTTTTTTACTTAAAATTTCTCCCCTCTGTAGTCATAAAACATGGATAAACCCACTTTTAAGTTATATATTTCAGAAATTCTAGTTGAACCTCTGTACAGACAT
Source organism: Trichonephila clavipes (assembly GCA_019973935.1). Classification (NCBI taxonomy): domain Eukaryota; kingdom Metazoa; phylum Arthropoda; class Arachnida; order Araneae; family Nephilidae; genus Trichonephila; species Trichonephila clavipes. Next base: position 358,605 of record BMAU01019396.1, on the reverse strand, counting down.
CTGAGCTATATACAGGCAAAATACTATTATAACAGAAACCTTTTTCGCAAAAGTAGTATATTTTGAAAATGAGTCATTCTATGTTCATTTTTTGTCAAAATATTGTACTTAAATAACTTTTTGTTGTAATACAATTCTTAAGACAATTTTATATACAATTTCTAATCTAAGTGACACTAAATATCATAAGTATTATCCATTTATACGCTTTTGCAAAATCCCGGTTCCGAACGTGGTCGGATACCTTAAGGTAGAATTGAAATTCTAGTGCTAATAAAAAAATTAAAATATGCATCGTTATCTTTATGTTTGATTGGCTTTACAGGAATAAAACTTAAAAGTACCTCTTTAAATTTAGATGGAATTTAAGATAGCAATGATGAAAAGAGAATCTTTTTACAAGCTTTTAAACTTGCAATGTAATTTGTTCGGGTGGAATCTTGCAACTCAATTTTGAAGCTGATGTCTTCAATCGATTGAACTGAAATTTTGTATACACGTTAAGTTTAGATGACAATACATGTCTTGACTGTTTATATTCCGGTATCGCAATTAGTTAAAAAGATATTAATTAAAAACCTTTTCTCCTGTTAGCTTTTTATTCTGTCGAGCAGCTTCTGATTTTTCGACCTTTTTTAAAAAATCATCTTGAATCTTTCTATCAAACTGAGATAAAAAACAAATTCAAAGAAAAAAACTTTTAAAACCAAGTTTTTATTTAAATGCGCTAAAAAGAATAAAATAAAATTTTCCTTTAAAACTTTTTATACTATCAACTTATAACGTCATTACACAATTTATATGATATAAAAGCTTATTGCGCGAGATTTACCTGCGTAGATAAACAAGTAAATTAAAAAAATTGATCTGATTGATTTTAATTTTTAAATTTTCAAACTAAGTAAATACGAGTATTTAAATCTCGCGACAAGCTTTTACATCATATAAATTGTGTAATGACGTTATACGCTGACTGTTAAAAAATTTAAAGGAAAAGTTTATTTTATTCTTTTTAGCGCATTTAAATAAAAGTTTGTTTTTAAAAAAAGTTTTTTACTTTGAATTTATTTTTTTCTTCAGGCAAACATTAATATATAACTTATGTACAGTTTTTAAAAAGTTTTATTGTAAGCAGTCATATTAAAATAACGAATTTTATTTCAAAGTTCCTAATGAGTATTTCTTTTCAATTGACACACAAAAAAAGAGAGGAGTGAAGGGGAAATGAAATTAAGCATTTTTTGAAAAATAATTAGGCATTCCAAACATGAAAGGTATGAATTCTCTATTTCTTTCCATAAGATGAATTTAAGACTGAGACTCTTTGCAATAATAAAGCTGAGAAGCATAGAAAAAAAATGTAAATGTATCAGAATACATATCACGAGAGAGAGAAAGAAGAATATTCTTGAGACAGCTTATATAATTCCCATGATTTCTACAATTAATGCTCTTTGAACCAGTTAGATAACAAAATAACAGATAAATACTAATTATGAGACATGCAAAAAAAATCATAAGAAATCCTTGTTGAATACATACAATCTATATTCTCCAGACTGCTGTATTTTTCGTTTAAAAATGAAATAATGGTATTTTATAACGAATTTTGTGTAAATAATTTGTATTTGGATGTGTAATGCATTTATATCAGTCTATGTTATATTTATTTTATGTTAAAATTGTAAAATTCACAAGCAATGTCATCCTTTAGGTTATAGTGGCGATTCAATGAAAACTTGGCGAAATTCTGGCGATAGAGCCAAGTGGGCATCATATTTGGCGACATTGGTGACCATGTTGGCGAGTTCGTGACCCTCTGATTCTTCTAGAAATTTGTAGAGAAATTCACTAATGTCACGTTTTATGGTACGAGCGGTATCTTTCTGGAAGTTTCCGTCTCGTCTATAAGTAGAGCGGTACTCGCAGAAACAGTTAGTCTCGTTTTCAACCAGGGATTAGTAAACTTGCCTTGACCATGATTACCCATTAGCTCGGCTGTGCTTGTGAATAACCTTTTATATTCGTGTATTTTAAACACTGATAATTGTGTTTGAGAGCTGCTGAAGTTGTGAAGACCTTCTGAGATTTATTCTGTGAATATTGTTGCTGAATCCTGTAATTCAAGGATTGGAATTTCGTCAATATAAGGTCATTTGTTGCTTTGTCAAATACTTGTACGATAAATAATGAGACGTACTTGTTAAATTTAACTCAACTTCAAAGTCTTTCAGAGATTTATATTTGAAAATGCAAGAGCAAGATATCATTCTCATCATATGACCAATGGCTCAGAATTGTAAAGTTTGTTGCCCGTATTCTATCACATTACGCAAAAGAGACGATAATTCCAACAAGAAAACACTCGAATTGTTAGATCAATCTTTTCCATCATGCTAATTTACACTAATTATTTTCATTGTCCGGAGATATACGGAGGTTGAATGCTGTAAAAAATTATTAAAACTCATCATACACACAGATAAATTTTAAATAACTACTACTAATAATACTAAATAATGTATAGTACTAATGAAATACACAGATTAATTCAGAAGAAAAATTTAATTTTTAATATGCAGTTAAACTGAAAAATTCTAAACTTTGACGAAAAGGTTCGATATGGAACATGGTCTTATTTACTTACTCGGGAAGACCGTGCTCACCTAAAGGGTTTCGAGTTGCAAACCGACTCTCCGAGAAGATAAGAACATGACCTATTCTTCAAGAGATTAAAATCTATGCAAATATTTTACATGGAACTGGAATGGATCTATTCGTGTACCTTCCTCTAACCCTCTTGGGAAATCTTTGGGCTATCAATTCACAACCTACCCTTCTAAAGAAGAAACCGTGAAATGTAAATTAAGTTTACTATATATAGTTGAGGTTTTCTAGCTAGATGAGAGTAGGAGTGGCTGTAAACTAAAAGTGTCAGGTGAGATTGGTACTGACATGTATCATTATTGTGATTAAATACTTATTATAGGAAAGATTGGAAGTGACTATTGATCAGTGAGGTTAAATTAATATTAGATTAAATCGGATAATAGATTAGATCCTATATAAAATAAGGACCGAGTTTAATAGTCTCCTAATCATTCGTGTATTTCGTAGTTGTTCCACTTTCGTGGTTAGCACCGAGACATTCTCTTTCGGTTATTGATTGAATTTGTGTCGTTATTTTGTGTGATCAATAAATAGATTGATTGGATTATGGTTATGGTTTCTTTTCTACCTCCTACATATCTAGGTGTCCAAGAGAGAGGTGAGAACCTCTCACAGAACTAAAAGAACAATTAAATAAATACAGAATAACAGCAAAACTCACGCCACTGTCAAAATTTTTTGAAAAAGAAGAAAAATGGCATCCTCCCAGTTACCTTAATATTCCAAAGAATTTGACCTTATTTTCAACAATATTTCTTGAATTCTCGAATACTTTTAAATTTAGGCAATATATCATAATGCATCATTCTATTGATTAAAAAGTACAGTTATTTTTTTATATATATGTTTAATTTTAATCAAATAAGACCCTAAACAAAAATTTATGTATTTCTGAAAATTTTAATTACAAGTGAAAAAAGTTGTGGGATGTTATATAAACATATACATTTTTTTATGAAATTCTATTTAAGCTCATATATTTAATATTTATCTGGCCACATGTCTTATCGCATCTTCTTCGTGGTTCAACGCCCCTTTTTTTGTCTCCTTGAAACTTTCTCCTTGATGAAAGGTTATCGTACCAAGTTGCATGACCCTAGATCAGGGATCGGCAACCTGTGGCTCGTGAGCCACACGCGGCTCTTTAGTTCCATACCCAAATATTACTTATTTTATCAAAAAAAAAGAAAGAAAAAAAAAGAAACAAGGTTGCCCCTTTTTGTCAGGTATATGTCTTCTCAAGGTTCAAAAGAAGAACTTCTAGAATTGCTACCGCTCTCGGGAAAAACTAGAGGGGAAGATATAGCCAATGCCCGTGCAAATATGCCTTGAAGACATTAAAATCGATTTAAATAAAAACGTTTCAATAGCAACTGAGGGAGCCAGAAGCATGACAGAAAAAATACAGGGGCCACAACGACTCTTCAAAGCAAAATAAACCACGAAATTCTTGCGTTTAATACACCAAGAAGCGCTCTGGGCCTAAACATTTCCGGCCGAAATAGTCGAGGTCATGAATTTGGTAATCAAGATTGTTAATAGCATCTTGTCAAAAGCACTCTACCATCGTCAGTTTAAAGAATTCTTAAATTCGGAGACTCAGTATTCCGACCTCCTTCTTCACAATAAAGTGAGATGGCTTTCCGAAGGTAAGGTGTTGAAACGTTTTGCTTTGCGCTTGAATGAAATAAATACATTCCTCAATGAAAAAGTCATTGATCACCTTGAATTAAAGAACGACAAATGGTTGCAAAAATTTTACTTTATGATGGATATCACAGCGAAATTAAATGATTTGAATCTAAAACTACAAGGAAAGGGAAACCCAGCCTATGTTTTGGTAGAAGAATTGGTTTGTTTTGAAGAAAAATTAATTCTTTTTGCAGAAGCTATGCAGAGTGGTAAATTACTACATTTTTAATTTCTACAGCAATATCGTGATAAAACCAGTGCAGCTGTTGACACAAATTGCTTCAGGACAGTTATAAAAAATTAATGATGAATTTGCTGACAGAGAGAGAGGTTTGAGCAATTCAAAACCTACAAAACCCCTTTTGCATTTATAGTAAATCCTCTCAACACAAATAGTAACGAAATCTACAGTGAGCAATTTGGAAGTGATACTGGATCTCTAGGAATGCATTTGATCGATTTAAAAAGTTAAGCTTTGTTGAGTGGAAAATTTACAGAGTTGAAAAGCAAGTTGGAAGAGCTGGAGGTTCAGAAATGTATGTACGTAACGCAACAAAAGTTGACAGCTTTATAAGAAACGCCGTTAGTTGAGGCACTTATATTCGACGCATGGAATAGTCTTCTAGATTGCTACAGTGAGTGAGTTAATATTAACGTCGCACTGTTCAGCTACACGAGGGCCTTTGGCGACGGACCACGTAATTTTGAACCATAGTCAAGTGACATGGACGACACCTTACAGGCACCCCCTCTCCTAACGACCACACTACACCAACGGGAGGACGTTTCAGCTCTCGTCAGATTTAACGTGCATCGCTGCCTTACACGGCGGGTCTTTAGTGGTACTGGGCTCGAACTCATGACATGATCCGATACCTTGACCACTGGGCTACCGCAGCCCTGCTACAGTGGGAAGAAGTTGACATTAGGAGTGCTAACTATCTTAGCATCGCATATACGTGCAACCAAGCACTCTTTTGCGTGAATATAATTAAAAGTAAAGTAAGAAACCAACAAACAAATGAAAATTTAGAGTCGTATTTGAAACTTAAGGTATTCGACTACGTTCGGAAACGTGATTTTAGAAAAGCATATAAATGGATAATTTTCATGATATTTAGTATCACTCAGATTAGAATACATGCATAAACTTGTTCTAAGGACATTTTGACAAAAAAAATTTATTTAAATATAATATTTTAGTAAAAATTAACTTAGAATAATCTTTTTTCCAAATGTTCTCCTTTTGTGAAAAATGGTTCTATTATAATAATATTTTGCCTGTATATAGCTCAGACCTCTCTAGAGGCTCAACTAGAACTTTTGAAAAATTCCCATTATTTTCAGAGTTACCATCAATTGAAATAATTATTCGCGTTTTTTTCTTAAAATTTCTCCCATCTGTTGTCGTAAAATATGAATAAACCCACTTCTAAGTTAAATATTTCAAAAATTGTAGTTGAGCCTCTGTAGAGAGGTCTGAGATATATACAGGCAAAATATTATTCTAATAGAAGCATTTTTCACAAAAGGAGAACATTTAGAAAAAAGATTATTCTAAGTTAATTTTTTGCCAAAATATTGTATTTAAATAATTTTTTTGTCAAAATGTCCTTAAAACAATTTTATGCATATATTCTAATCTAAGTGACACTAAATATCATAAAAAGTATCCATTTATGCGCTTTTGAAAATCACGGTTCCGAACGTAGTCGGATACCTTAAAGTAGTAACTTTTATGAGCCAAATTTATCCAAACTTCCTAAAATCATGCAAAGCCAACGCTCTCACTGAATTTGTTTCCTCAAAATGTATGTTACTTTTTATTTTTAAGTACAAGTTACATTGTTTAGTAAAGTTTAAATTTTCTAGGTGAATAACCATGCAAAGCCATCGCGCCTATTGAATTTGTTTGCTCAATTGTTTGTTATTGAAGTACAAGTTAGTGTTGTAAGTAAATAATTAATTGTTCTAATTTTTTACTTAAATAATAAGTAATTATCTATTAATGCCATGTATATATTATCTAATTTGTTGTGAAAAACACTATTTATATATGAATAAATAGATATTTTTTCTTATAAATACATAGAATAGCTTTTTTTTATCAAAAAACTATTTATGCAAGTATTCATTGATGGCGAGAAAAAATTTGTGGATCTTTAAAAAGTTTGAAATTTTGTAAATTGTAGTTTTTGGCTCTTCCGACTCAAAAGGTTGCCGACCCATGCCCTAGACCCACGAAGTATATACACGTGGACTTTAAATAACATACTTTGCAGTCAAAACACGTCCTGTCTTTTAATCATCTGAGTTGAAATATTATCTCTTGGTAGAGAACAATTTTTTGAATGTATCGGACAGCTGGAATAAAAATGGTTTCTATGTTAGGCTACTACTCTTTATCACAAGCGATTCTTTTTTTTTGACTGCAAACGAGTAATATTTATATAAGCATATAATATCAGCATTTGTTCTTATAGCGATTGTTAGAGAACTTTGAAACAGAAACTTTATATACGTGGCATTTTTAAATCTTGAGATTCAAGGTCGTATGGCTTAATAAATCCAAAAAAGGATTGACAGAAAAAAAATCATTATAGTTTTTGAAGAACGGTATGATGTGTTTTATTTAGAGTTCAGAGACACGGTATGTTTTATATATACGTAAAATAAAGTCTTTGATTTATTGTTTTTGCAATTCTTTTGCTTGTAATCAATGTACACGTATTATGTAAAACAGTTTTGTGCACAAAATACTACAAAAAGCTTTTAAATTAATTGTTAAAAAAATTTAAATCTTTATTAAGGGTTTTTAATGCTATTCCACTTACAATAATTGACATATATGCATGAAATTTATTTTACAAGTAACTCAAACTATGTATAACAAAATTTGGTATGATAACATGATTGATATTCGTGAAATAATTTTTCATGATTGTGCTTATAGAAAATTCCTTAAAAATGTATAAATTCTAAATTCAACTGTTTTTAAAAAAATAAGTATTTCTTTGATTCAAAACGGCATACCAACTTTTGTTATATGTATTAATAGCAACAGGTAGAAAAAATATCAAAGCATTTGGTGCAATAAAAAAACCCATTAACATTTGAAATGAAGAAAAGTTACCCCGTAAAATCCAGCGTATAATAAATACGCACTTTTAACACTAAAAATAAAATCGCAATTTACGGGTGTGCGTTATACGCCAGGTATAAAATTGTGAGCTTTAACCCTTTAACGGGCACAAAGCTAAAATAAACTTTTCTGTGATAAAGTACGTAAGGGGACTTGGCACCCTTTGAGCAAATTTCTTTATTTACGTATTTAAAAATTATATTTTAGCATTTTATACAATGTTTCTATTCAAGAAAATGATACCAGATGAAAATTTTCATATATTATTTACACAATTTTAAAAATTTAAATTTTTTGAAGAAAATTGGGAAAATTTTAAAATCTTACTCCTTTTGTAAAAATTAATTTTTTTTATAATATTCTTATGGATTTTCTCAACAACTTTAGGAATCGATTTTAGAATAACTTCATTCGTTTTCGAGAAAAAAAATAAAATGTTGATATACAGGCTAAAAATCAACGAAAAAGCCAACATGTCTTACATTTTTTTTTAAAAAAACAGTATTCAGTTTATAGCAAAACGGATCCCTAATTTTATTACATACTTTATTTTTAACACGCAGGAAAAAAATGGATGTGATTGGTAAATAATTGTCGAAGGAGTAGCATTTTGAATGCACTAAGGTTTCGAAAAACACAAACTGAGAAAAACCAGTTTAAAGTTTATAATTATGAAAAAATAATTATTATAAGCTTAATAAACCTTAAAATACCACTTTAAGATATTAGTCATACATTTTTCTTTAAAATAATTGCATTTTCATATTTTTTTCAATTTACACGTTTTTATAAATGATCAACTTTTAGAGGGTACTAACTGCGCAAGAAAATTCAAGAAAAACGTTAATTTTTTTTTCTGTTATGACAGAAATTTTAGCTGTTTTTCTTCTTTTAATTTTAAAGTATTACATTTGTATGAAAAATATATCAGGACTAAGAACCGAAATTATAAAATTTTTAATATAAAATGCATTAATTTAAAAATTTTACATGCACACATTTCACAAAGAAAAAAAAATGATTGTATGCATTGACTCGGAAATATTCTGCTTTATATATTGCACATTCTTTTTTTAATGTTATTATTTCTCTTTATAAATTAGATTTTTTTTATCAAAATGCTTCTTTTAGCTTTTTTTTTTTCTAAAAGATATGGCTGAATCGCCTAATTTGTTTTCAAATGAAGTTTTATTCAACTTTTAACTTTCCGACATGCACAAGTGATATATCAATCGAAAGATAATAATGCAAAGAATAAGATTAAATGAAAATAAAAAAACGATAGGTTTGGGATTTTAGGGGTACCAAGTCCTCTTAATAAATGTAATGTTCTCATCCTCTATAAACATTATTTCGTCACACACACACACACAAACACCTGATCAAGGTTTTTTCCCTGGGTGGTGGTTAGACGTGACAGCCACTTCGCACTTAAGACATTTAACTTACTTTTCAGGACAGAAATAATGAATCCCATTACAATAAACTCTTTATGAAAACTTAACATTTATGTAATAACTATTTCAATAACAATTAAATACAAAGTCTAAGTGTAATAAAATAATAATAGAATAATTATATAACATATATAGAATACTTACTAAAATATACATTGAAATTGGTATAAATCCACATTTTATACATTATTTAATTTTAGTATAAAACGTTAGAAATAAAGTAATATTTTTGAGGATTTAAGTTTGTTATTTTTTTCACAAATTTGATAAGCTATTCACTGTGGAACTTTTCAAAGCAATTAGGACTAATTGTTAGAATGCACAGTGGTACGCACAGAAAAGCTATAATGAAAGATTTTCGAACCCAAGAATCTCGTACCACATATTGTAAACAAAGTTTGTTTATGTTTCCCACCCCCAACATCCTCACGTGGTTCTAAGTGATCTCTCTCGAAGAGGAAGTGCGAAAATTTAATGGTCATTTTTCTGTTCTACGTGGGCAGTGGGTACAGCCTCTATCCACATATAAAAGCTTTCCAAAAACCTAAATAAAACCCTTTTTTAATTGCACATTTGCTTAATTCATTCAGATGAGAGAAAAGTATACCTAAGACATGTCGAAATTTTTTCAAAGATCAGAAATTTTATTTATAGTAATCAAAATACAATTTGTAGATTTACACCGAGAAAAACTGTTTTTAACTAATCCATCAGTGGACATGAAATGCAAAATAGGTATCGTACTGCCATCTGTATTGATTTTTATGCGTTTTAGCTTCGATTAACACATGTGGATAAACTAAATATCCCTCTCCCGATTGGAGAAATTTTTTTTTCAATAAGTGGCAAGACATAATAGCCACTGCCCGCGAAAGGGTTACAAATAAAAAAGAGATGAGTATGAGGAAAATTAGTCTTCTACATATATTAAAATACTGTTTATTTAAAAGAAATGACATACTTAATGAGTTAAAGGTTGTAATTCTAGAAGTATACTTTTTTTCAAAATCCTGGGATAATATCTCGAATAAATGACTTCAAAACTTAATAGCATTGCTAATGTACACATCAGGTTCCTTCTTAAAATGCGGGTGTGCGTTATACGGCGCATGTACCTAAAAATTAAAAAATGCATCTTGACAGTATGGGTGCACGTTATACGCCGGATTTTACGGTAATTATTTTCTTTCTGTGATAAATAAGTTTAATGTTTTTATTTATTACTGGGATGTGAATAAAAATAAACAAAAAGTTTATCATAACTCTGGATTTTTTTCGACTTAAAGTTTGTGACCCAGTAGAAAATTATATAAAGAATAATTTAGGCTAAAAAATTTTATTTCTATTTTTGACCGCTTTTTATCAATTAAATCGTGTTGTGTCCTTTTCATTAAAAATCACCTTGTTGTGTTTATTACATAAAAACGTAATCAAGTAATAAAGGCGGGGTTCTAAACAAAAACTTTCTCAGTACATTTAAACTCTCTGAATCTATCGATGTTTGTAATCTCTTGATAGTTGTGTAAAAATTGTTTACTATATATGAATTTTTTTTAATATCTTAATATCTATTATTTTTTTCTAAAAGAATCTGGTTTTCTTTTTTAAATGGCAACATCCCAAATTCTTTTTTTTTTGATTATGTGCTTTTTAATCTTTTTTAAAAAAATCGTCTAAAAATGTAACTGTAGCTTGATGTAATGTATCAACGTCTTCACAAGTTCTTTAATGGAGTTTACAATATTCAAGAAATACAGATGTTGCCAACATATTTAGCAAATTTAATCACGTATGAAACGGTGACAATGACGGTAAGGAAACACGACTGTGTATAATATTGTTTGTATTGAATATTCTAAATGTTCCCGTAATGACACACACAATTTGTGAATTATAGATAAATAACGAGCAAATATTTGTATGCTTATTGGTGAGTAAACACTTCTAGCAAAATGAAGAAAAGCTCTAAATTTATGTTTATAGTAAATATCCGAAATGTCTGCCTTTTTCTTGAAGTAAAAGTTGAACTAACTAAAACAATTCCGAGAAACGTGTTTCAAGATGCTAGAAGTGTGATTTATAATATCCTTTGAGTAATGGAAAATTTTCAGAACGTCTATTGTTCGAGGATTATCTTCGTAAATTTGGTTATTTAAATATTCACTGAAAATAAGTTAAAAATGCAGATTTTTCTGTGTTTAAGTGCCTTCCACCGGACTGGTTGATTAAGTGCTTCATTACTCGGTATTGTATCATCCAGATATTTATATCACCGACATTTCTTACATCTTACACATATTTTGCATTAAAGATAAGCCTCAAGTAGCGTAAAAACGTGATAGACTTATTTTGAAAGGATGAAAAGATCATATGATACACTTCATTATGGCACAACTCGAGTGCGAAAAAAAAATAATAAACCTAAACGATACAAATTAAAAGGAGTCATATAAGTAGACACAAAACACATTGTCATAAGTAGACACAATACGTTGAAAATAAAAAAAAATAGGCGCAATTATTTTTAAAGATGGAATATAGGAACTTTTAGGATATTCTGTACATTTTTTTTTATAAGAAAGAGTTCATTGATTTCTATACACTATATATATTACTCGTAATATGTAGGATGGTCGTTCCTACCCTGATGGTCATCCAAAATGTATTATCAAGAAGGACAAAAGATATTGAAGCCAAATTTATATTACCCACTGTACAAAGATGAAATGACTAAAAAACAACTTTCTGCAAAGCGAGAAAAACGATGAAATCAGTATTGAACATTGCCGCATTCAACATGCCTTGGTATTTAAAGAAAGAGGCGAGGCTCAGAATGACTTATTGGTATGGTAGGTACATGGGGTGGATATGGTATGGTATCTTTTGTCGTCTTCAAACATTCTCAAAGTTGATCTGGAGTAACAATGGATAGTGTATTCTGTATCAATTGTTCTCCAATTATCGAGCACTAGCACACGATGGGCGAAGACTGAGAGAACAGATTGTTCAAGGCATCAATGAAATATAATGGGCAAAGTCATGAACACTATGTGTGATCGTGCATTGAATTGCTGGTATATGTTCGAAGGCAAGCTCTGAAAGTAAGGGAGGATAATAGGCTCCAAAGAACTCAGAAAAATTGCTCTGACTTGTAAGTTAGTTGTAAGCAGGATTAGTAAAACGATGCAAGCAAAGCTAAGTAAAGACGTTTAGCAAATTCTCTCTCAACGGTATCTCCAGATCTAATCCGACTATTGTCGTCTTACACGGAGAACTATGTTTTCTATTAAGACAGAGAGAGAGTTTAGAGGCCTTTTTTTGTTCATGTTCGCCATTCAATATGCAGTCACGGACACGCGTGGTTTTATGACAAAGGTAATGGGAAAAATAGACGTCTTACGAATATTTCACTATGCTGTATACATCTTCGAATTGTACATGCAGACACCCAATTGTTGTGAAATACACTGTATTAGTTGAGATATGGCTCATAATGTTGCATAGCGATCCATCAACGTCATACGTGTCATCGCACATAATGGAGAGACAAGGTTTGTGCCAGTGGTTCCTTCGGTTAAGTGTATCGATAGTCAGCGCTGTAAGTGGCATAACGAAAGTGATTTTGCCAACAAGTGGCATTTTGAATCGAATTACGGCGAGTTTGGCATGAGTTACACATTAAACCAACTATACTGTTCAATGTGGATGACCATTTTGGATTTTGTTTGGAAATAATGACTTCCAGGTCGTTCAACAGTTGTGGCACTGTTTGTGAAAAGCCAAGCCACCATGCTAAGGTCGTACCGCTTTGGATGAGAAAAATCAGTTTTTAATTGTTCTTGAGCTAAAAACCAAATAAAAAACAACAAAGAAAACACCAATGAATTTTGTTCTTATGTCATACTATTTCCTCCTTCTACAAGTATATCCAGTTCAAATTTGAAGTCCTTCTGAGAAGTGGTTCTTTTTTTACAGCATTTTGAAAGTGGAACTTTTTAATTATAATCAACCTGTATATATGTGGAGAAAAATTCGCCCCTTTGTATACTTCCTTCATGATGCTGAAATCTTAGTTACCAGCAGGGAAAACAGGAAAATTTTTATAATTCGAAGTTTTTACAATACCCTTACTTCAAAATACATAAGATTATTAGCATATAAATCATTTTACAGATTACGAACAGAAATTCATACGTCCACGGACCGATGTTAATATGATTACACTAATACCTCGACTTACGCTACTCCGACTTAAGCTAACCCGAAGTTACGCGATTTTGAAATATGGTTGATTCGTCTTTTGTTTGAGATAAAAAAATGGTGTGATTGGGGATTTTGGTAATGTGATTGAAGAAGTTGTCGATTTTGGCAGGCAAGTAAATTTGGAAGTGGATAGTGATGACATTCAAGAACTTTTGAATCCGTACAATCAGGGAATGCCAATTGCTTAGCTCAAAGAAATACATGAGCAAGAGCAAGACATTGAATTTATTGACTTGAAGAACTTGAGTCAGGTCCAGTTCAATCAGAAGATCGAATGACGGTTGTGAATTTGACAGAAGGCTCCATTTTAATTGAAAAAGAATTACAAATTTTAGAAGATATAAACTTCAATGAAGAGCGTATTTTTCAAAAATAAATAAATAAATAAGTAAATAAAAATCATTCTCATGCTGCAAGAGGAAATTTTGCGAGAGGAAAAAAAATCTTTGAGCCAGCAGAATACACTTTGTTAGATTTTATGAAACCTTCTTCATCAAAATAATTTCTGCTTGTAATTTTGTATCTATGTCAGTTCTTCTAATACTTTCAATGTTTGCGACACAATACTCATTCATAATTTTTTGGACCCCCTTCGTCCCTTCAATAATAACACGTATTACATTCAATAATAGTATACTTTGACGTTAAAACTAAAATACGACTTTAATTACAAACTGTACAAATTATCCAGATAAGTATTAAATTTTGCATACAATTTTGTAATGACAAACCCATAAGGTTACTAGTAATTATTAAACTTGCTCTTAACTTAGAATTGATGAATTAATGATAAAATACATCGTGCAGGAACTAATATATTTATAAGTATATTATATTGTTACTAATTTTGTTTAACAAAGTGTAAATAATTTGTATTTGGATGTGTATATAATGCCTTTATATTACTCTAAATTAGATTTAATTTACATTAAAATTGTAATATTCACAAGCTACTTCTCCTCTTAAGTTATAATGGTGATTCCATGGGAACTTGGCGAAATTTTGCCGATAGTGCCAAGTTGACGTCATTTTTGGCGAGTTTGGAACCCTCTGGATTCTTTTAGAAATTAGTAGAGAAATTCACTAATTTCAAGATCTATGACGCAAGCGGGTCTTTCTCGAATTATCCGCGAGGGATATAAATAGAGAGATGTACGCCGAAAGTCATTCAGTCTGGTTTTGATTAGCGATCAGTTAGTATTGCTTTGACTGTTGAAGTGATTACTTCGGCTGTTGAACGAGTGATTGCTTGTGAATAATCTTTTATATACGTGTATTTTAGACACCGATAATTGTGTCTGCGAGCTTTTGAAGGTGTGAGGGCCTTCTGAGATTTATTTTGTGAATATTGTTGCTGAATCCTGTATTAAAAGGATTGGATTTTCTACAATAAATTCTCATCGCTCTTAAAGAACTGTCTTGTTCTTTGTGACTGATCTGCATAAAATCCTGGAACTCCGGATCATCGTAACAATATCATTGAAAAAGTGTATTTTTTATTATCTCAGAATGTATTTTGTTTTGATTCCTTTCATTAAATTAATAACCTTCTTAAATCTTTTATTTTCAACTTTTGGAAAAGCTCCGCTTCCCTGGTAGGGTCACCATCCCCCAGGGGACGCGCCCCCAGTTTGAGAAACGCTGATCTATGTTACCTAAAATTTTACTAAGCATCTTTTTCTCTAAATTATTATTTTTTTTCGTCTCCGGTCCCAACTAAAAATAATTTGTACATATTTATATTCGAAATCATACTGCGACTTACGCGAATTCGACTTGCGCGGTTATCACTCAGTCCCACCTATCAAATAAGTTCGGGGTATTACTGTACTTATTTCAAATACTCTGTCTAAAAGTAAGGCATAAAAGGTTTACAAACATGCAAACAGCTTTAACAATTCTCTCTATTTACAAAGTTTTCTTCATGCGGCTGTCTGACATTTGCTTATTGTCTCCCCAGCTATACGTAGGGTCTCAAGATTCTTTTTCTTTTCTTTCTTTTTTTTTTTTTGGCTGCTTTGGTTGCAATTAAAAATTTCCGCTCAAAGCCTCAAGTCTGAAATATTTCCGGTAAAGATACAATCAGATTTTACTTTCCCTCTCCTTATTTTCAGCCGTAAGAGGATTCATTTCCACAAAGTGTACACATGTGGGCATAGATTGTGCGGTAATCTTGTTTTGCATCACAACAAATTTCATTCGAATTAGGGTTAAATTTAAAATTCTGAAAGAAGGAATTGTGATAAGTGTAAATTTTGATTAGGGTAATTGGTTTGTTTTCAAAACCATGAAAAGTCATTTTATTACCCATTATATTTTAGATCAGTGGTGCCCAAACTTTTTTCGACTGCGACCCCTTTGGCAGAGAGAAAATTTTTGGCGACCCCTAGAGATCATAAAAACGATGCAAATAGGCGCATTTCTTTCGTTTTATCGAATAAAAAAGCATAATTTCTGACATATATTAATATTATTTATAATTTAAAGAAAATATTTTTGTATAACATAAAAATCAGTAAATTGACTTTTAATGAGATGTATGTGGCTGCAAGTTTCTGATTATCTCATCGATGTTCGGATGTATGTTGCTAATTGCAATTCGCATATCATCTTCAGGGTTCAAACGAGAGTGGTATTTAGTTTGTATTGAAACTAGTTCTCTAAATCCAGTTTCACATAAATACGTTGATGCAAATTGTTTTAGTAATCTGATGGCATTCTTGCATAGAACGGGATATTGTTTTTCCACGGATAGCCAAAATTTTTGTCAAAAAAAAGGCTGAGTCTTAAATTGATTTTGAAGAGTATAATCACTAATCAAATCTATCAATTGTTCTTTTTCATTAATTTGAAGAGTTGAACTGCATATGTCGTAGGAAAATGTGGATCACGAATCCAATCAAGATCGTTTTCAGAAAAATCCTCGAAACATTTTCTTTTAACTCTTCAATAAGATTGGAAATGATGTTTTTAAATGTAAATATATCTATCTTATTGCCCTTGATAAAATCGTTAAAGCAAGGGAACATGTCGGTGTTGTTTTTATTCAGTTCAGTTCGCCAAAGTCTAAGCTTATTTTTAAAAGCTTGAATTTTACTGGCTGAAGTTATGATAGTTGAATTTTCACCCTGAAAGCTCAAATTTAAGTCGTTAAGTTTTTCGAAAATATCAACTAAATAGCTCAGCTTTCCTAGCCAAACTTCATTGATATAATAACTTGCCAATCTATGTTTCTTTTTGCTTAAAAACTTGTACAGTTCATTTCTTAAATCAAATATCCGTCGTAGTATTTTCCCACGTGAGAGCCATCTGACTTCGGTGTGTAACAGTAATCTCTCATACGTTGAGCCCATCTCATTGCAAAGTATTGAAAATAGACGGCTGTTAAGACTGTTGCATTTAATGTAGTTAATTGAACTAACAGCGTCTTGTAATATGTTGTGCAACTCTTCATCCATATATTTTGCAACAAGAGCTTGCCG
Organism: Trichonephila clavipes; assembly: GCA_019973935.1. Lineage (NCBI taxonomy): Eukaryota > Metazoa > Arthropoda > Arachnida > Araneae > Nephilidae > Trichonephila > Trichonephila clavipes. The sequence continues at coordinate 341,899 of BMAU01019396.1, read as the reverse complement.
ATGAATCATACAGTGATTAAATACCATATGAGGCGTCACTTTCTGGATTAAGCCTCTGAGTCCTTTCTTCGAACCTGTTAATGCTGTAGCACCATCAGTACAAACCCCAACACAGTTTACTCTGGTAAGGGCAGTAGCGTGCACAGGAATTTTTCAAGGGGAGGGGGGTTCGGGGTCGAAAGTTCACCATTCTTGTATCATGCTCCTTTTCATTTTGTCAATTTTCGGGAATAAAACACAGTAAAAAACTAATTTTTGAATAAATAATTAGCATTAATTAATAAAATTAATCATTAATAACAAGTAATTAATAAAATTTTACGTACTATATACTTAGAATTATAATCAATCGGAAAAAAAATCTAGGGCTTTGGGAGGTCCGGACCCCCAGGACCCCCCTTGTGTGCGCCACTGGGTAAGGGACTTTGCTTCAAAATATTCATTTATTACTTCGAATATTTTTTCTCCAGTTGTTTTTCCTTCCAAACTTTTGCAACATAAAAACACACACACGCTTCTGTTATATCTTCATTAAAAATAAATCTAACGTAAATAATTAGTTGGAACATTTTAGTGATAACTGTAGTCTCGTCCAGTTGTAAAGCAAATACAAATGAATTTTGTATGCGTTTTATGAATTCTGACTCGATATTTCGTGACATTTCGGAAATCCACCGAGACACGGTATCTCTCCTGATAATGGAATTGTTTTTAGTTCATTTCCATATTTATCGCCATGCGTAATTGATGTAATCTTAGTTGCTGCAGGATGGATAAGGGATTCTCCAATTGTATGGGGTTTCATTGTTTTTCCTATTAGATAAGAAACCTCTAAAGAAGCTCGTAATGCTTTCTGAGGTATTGTTGTAAATTTCTTTAGATTTGAGCTTTGAATTTTCAGATTTTCAGCTCGTCTTTGAAAAAAATCGCCATGTTTATTTTTAAGTTCTTTATGTTTAGTTTCCAGATGCCTTTTTAATTTAGCTGGTTTCATGCTCTCATTTGCTAATTTTTCGTTGCAAATGACACATATCGGGCGTTCTTCATCATCAACAACACAAATTGTAAAACCATACTTAATAAATTCCTCGGTGTATTTTCTTATTTTTTTAGATGGGGCATTTAGTTCAGAATTTTGAGACTCCTCATCAGTATTTGTTCGTTTGTTAGCTGAAGATGTACTTGGTGTACGTATTACCCATTTATCCATTATGAATATAGGGGTTAAATTTTTTTAACTAAAACAAATAATAATAAAAAAAAAATTATCATTTTTTTTCGAGAAATTCAATAAAATTAACAGAAATATTTCTCTAATGATAGCACATACCTGATAACAAAGAGCAGCAAAGCCCGATAAAAATATAAAAAACCATATTTACACAACGTCACATGATAAAACTAGAGGAGAAACTAAAACAATTGCAGGCCAACTACTACATGCTACAACTTTACATGAAAACGCGTAGTAAGACATTCAGCGATAATTTTTGGTCGTTTGGTTGGCCTTGGCTTGGTACGCATGTCTACAAGATGACTCCCACAGCCTTTGATTACCACTCTATCTCGTACAGTGCGCACCTTTCGACACAGTACGTATAACAGGAGTGACGAACCTTTACGGGTTAACGTGCCATTTTTTCTCACGAAGAACTTGATGAGGTGTTGACGTGCCGTCAAATAATTTCGATTTGTGATTATTGGAGAATAATAAAACCAAATAATAACAAAACACAAAACTGTTTATTTACTGCAGAAAAATACATTTTGCATTTTAAAGTACTAAGTGTTTTAGTTAAGCGTGAAATTCAAATTATATAAAGTAACATAAGTGCGATTTCTGCTGTTGCAGATCAGATGACAAATAAATAATATTAGGATTGGGTAAGATGTTACTTTTAGCAGAATACATGCTGAATTGGAATCATCTGCCAAATGATTTTTAAGTGCGTCTTTAATGTTATTCATCTCTGAAACTAATGACTCGTAGGCACAAGTCGATGAAAATATGGTTAAAATAGCATGAGCCTTCTTCTTCAAGCAGTTAAACGTATATAGAATCGAATTTAATGTTTCCAAAATTTCGTTACTGGCATTTTTACTTTTATTGCTTGTTAATCTTTCTGTTTCAATCAATGTTTCTCCTTGTTTCAATAAATTTTTGAGTCCATATGGAACTAGACAAGAGAAATCAATAAGTTACATTTAAAAATTCTTCACTTTCCAACCTATCGAATTGGGGCAAGTTCAATTTATCAAATGATATCACATCAGGATACATAATAAACACTTGAGCGTTTCCGATAAGTCTTTGAGCTGAGAAAATCTCACTGAAAATTATTTTATTGAAGAATCAATCGTGGTTGATCGGTGGTGTGCCCAAAATATTGTGTCCCGTGCCATCAATGGCACGTGGGCCAATGGTTCGCCATCCCTGACGTATAACATCAATACGTCGGACAAATAGGCGCTTTTTAGCAAAACTGGCGAATAACCGCGAAGAGGGCGTCATCTACCGGAGTGAAAAACTTGCGTCTTCACACTTTACATACATTAAGCATTACGGTCAAAGAAAGAGCGAACAGCAGGAAATTGTAATTAAACAGTAAGTGACGGCGTTTCACTCTTTATATGTACACTGTATGGTATGCAGCATGCAGGCATAATGCATTTTATAAAAATTTGGCGACCCCAAAAAACTTCTGGCGACCCCTAGTTTGCGCACCTCTGTTTTAGATACTGAATTGATAAAAAAAAATTACCGCTTAAAAAATCTCTTATTCTTTATTTTAATATTTTTTTCTTAAAACTTGATATTAAATTTGTAAGGATCTCGTCCTCGTGTCTAGAGGTGTGAGAGAAAGGGAAGGAAGAGTAGACATGTTCAAAATCACTTAGTTTATTTGCAACACAAACAGCAACACCTAAAACTAAGAGAAGCACCAAATTTAAGCAATATTAAGACAATTAACGAGGTACGCGAGGTATGAGAAGACTTTAATTACCGATAACACACTTACTTTACTTCAAGAACAATGCCTTCCTAGCTATCTAATCTGTATTCAATCTCCGGGGACAAATCGTCACTTTAATTATTACAATAATCAAATAATAAATATCTGCGTTATACTTTAAATTTGATTAATCACTGCTCCGCTAGTAGCCTATCCTATCTCTGTCTTTTACTTGAAAGCCTAGACTTTATATAGTAGACTTAATTTACACGTATACGTTCTCTTCTTCAGAGGGAGTGTTCTAATAAAATAGTTTTTATGGACCAAAGATTCCCCAAGAGGATTTGTTAGTGAGATTGCGGATTGTGCCGTCACCATTTTATGAGTTAAATGTTTTGTATGTACCCATATTGCATATTCGATTTTGGTACAGTTCATTATTCCCTGATTTCTTCACTTTGAATTAGAATTTTTATCTATATCTATCCCCAGTCATTTTTCAAGATTTTGAGAATCAGCAGTACGAAATAAGCTTTCAAGAAATCTTAACTTTTTTTAATCATTTTATAAGAATATGATCTTTAGAGACATCATATTTTGTATTCGTTACATCGAAGTCTTTTTACCAAGAAAGAAAAATACAGTTCAATTGTTTCGAAGTAAATATGTAAAGAAAAGGCATTGTATCTTAATCAATTACAACTTCAGTTATTTATAAGCTATTATTCTCATTAAACACTATTATAAAGAAGGAAAAGTTTTCGCAGATATTTTTTCTTCATTTCTCTTAATTCATGCATTCTAACTTACGTATAAATTTCAGAAACCAACGAGGCATAATATTGGTTAGGTGAACGCTTTGTATGTAATCCTAAGAAGTTAAAACGTTCGAATTGTATTAATTCATTATATTATTTCTTTTTGTCTTTTTTAATATGCAAAAAAGTTCTTTATATGAAATTTCGAATTAACTTCAGTCTAGAGTAGTAGTGGACAAACTTCGGCTGACCTAAATATTGCCTATGGCTCACTTCAAAATTTAAATAATAAACGAGAGAAAATTTAAATTTTAATGTTTACAAAAAATTATTCAAGGCGTATGTGCAATTTTTTTCTTTTATTAGCGAATATTTTAACAGAAATTTTATATTCTCTGCACAGATGATATATAGTGGTAAGAGCTTATACGGAAACTAGTTTAAAAAAATTTGCATGTGCAAAAAATGGATCCCAAGGAAATATGTGTAGAATGATTAGAACATTTTTATTTAACTTTTATTTAAAAATTAGTATTTGAAGAAAAAAGAGAAGCTCAAGACCTCATTCATTGCATTAACAATAAAGAATTTTCAAAAAATATTACTTATCACTTTTTATTGCATCGTATAATAAATTATATTGGACATAACAATTTTTCCCCCCCCTATATACCTAAAAATTTGCCTAAGCCTGTTTAAGAGCTGGGATATTTTTAAACTCGGAAATGGATTTCATAGATTTGGGTAGTGGTCGGACGTAAGCGGAGTCAGTGTTTATATCGTTTGCATCTGTATTACTATATTATATTACATATCTATATATCACTACATCATTTTTTTTTATCAAGGCTTATTCTTTTCTAATCTAATCAACTGATTTTTTTAGCGTTTCTTAAAACCTATACATGAGTGTCCTATGAGTACATGAATTAACATAGCAGGAATCTTAGTTAATAGTTTTCTATGAGTACATGTTCTATGAGTAACCTGTACATGAGTGCACATGAGTTCCGTATTCATAATGGAAAGAATCCTTGAAAAACAGCGTCTGTCGGAAAAGTATCCGTGGCTTTCACTGTAACCCGTCAGAGGGCACGCACTCGATACTAACTTTGATGGTCACGAGGGGTGACTGGGTCACCCTAATTCATTTTTCTTAATAATTATTTTTACTGTACACGAAAAAAATCGCGAATAATTTAATTAAGAGAAAGTATACTTGCCTACTTTTAAGAACTTTACAATTTTTCCTTGATAATTTGGGAAAAAATATCAACCAAACTGAGCCAAGAAATTTCAAATGTGCATGACTTTAATAAATGACACAAATCACAGACACTTTTCGTTAAGATTTTGACGGCTCTATCCTAGTAACAAGTCCTCTTGGGAAATCTCTTTGGTCTTTTAAAACTATATTTTATTTGCAGCGAACCCTCTGAAGAAGAGAACGTGATTATTTAAATTAGGTCTGCTATATATAGTCTAGGCTTTGAAGGTAGAGAGAAAGAAAGTGAGAGAGATAGGATAGATTACTAGCTTATCAGATATTAATCAAATTGGTGGTGTTATACAGATATTTGATAATTGAGACTAGATAGAGATTGTGGGCTGTGGGTAGTCTGGTGGTTAGAGCATCAGACTCCAGATCGGAAGGCCTGGGTTCGATGCCCCCAAATACCCTCCGAGTACATACGGAGTATGTATGTACTCGCTAAATCAGTGGGTCCGAAAGTCTTGTGGCCTGAATCAGGAGTGCAGGAGACTGGAGAATATTTCCTTCCCCTCCAGTCCCATGGCAAAATTGGGGAGGTGGAGATAGGTGGTGTCGCCATCTATCGTCTCTTCGGGGAATTTCGCCGAGCTAATTCGTACTATCACCCGTATAGTGCTCAAGGCCTAAGCTAACGACAGGCGTACTTCTAGCCCCTTGACACGATGAATTTCGTGGGCCTCGTTCTGTCTACGTCAGACAGGTGGCATTAGCCACAACAACAGATAGAGATTAGATAGCTAGGAGTGTAGATTCTAACCTATATATATAAAGTAAAAATGTACTGTTATTCAAAATCTTCTCAAATTCCTCATGCCTCGTTGTTTATTTACGTATTGCTTGAATTGGGGGCATTTCTTATTTTAGATTGCTTGAACTTGTGTTGTTGATTGTGTGATAAATAAATTGAGTAATTTTTGATATGGCTAGTCTTCTTTCCCTTCCTCTCACATCTCTAGGCGTGGATGAGAAAACCTCAAAACATTACAGGAATGTTTCTTGAAGACAAACTCTCATATTTTGTTCAAGTTATTGTAGTTTTATTGTCCTTTAATGATTGACAAATAAAATGTTGAACTTTTTCTTGCTTGTGTCTTTTTGACAGGGCGCAGTGTGTCTTGTGGTACACAAGTGGCTTCGTATCTTTCTTGGTGGATTTTTTTAGATGGAGTTTGAAAATTTTCTTTTAAAATCAAAAGTTTCATGTCCATCGCTTTTCCCAAATTTACTTTCGCCATCATGGATTAATATGCATTATTTCATTAAGTTCTTACCTTGCTTGGGGTTAGTTTCAACTTCATACAATAGAGATTGCAGACACCCATTTCTTTTTTCATTCAATTCTTTTACTATTAGCTCCCACTCTCTCTATATTTATTTATTTATTTATCTTAGTGTAATTTTCAATAGTTAATAAAATACATTTTAAAGCGCTCAATTGAACTGAAATTTTATATACATGCTTTTATTTTGGATGGCAATACAATAATTTAATTATAATTAATGAAAATTAATTGGTTAAAACTAATTATTTAAGGAATTACAAGTACAACCACGTTGGCATCATTTTTGGCGACCCTTTTGGCGACTTATGTCAAAACTTGAAAATGTTTTTTTCTCACGCTTTAAAGCATTCAGTTGAACTGAAATTTTATATACGCAATTGTTTTGGATGACAATACAATACTTTAATGGTAATGAATAAAAATTATTACCACTTAATGTTGTGATTCTGTCATATGTATATACATATTTATATGAATTGTAACTGTTTAATAAAAAGTAGCTAAAATAAAAATTTTCTTTATTGATCTAAGTAGAAATTGACTTAAATTATTTTTTTTATATTACTTGTTTATATTCTGTTCATTTACATTTATAAACCATAATGAGTCATACAAAGCTATCAAAACCACTAAGTTGTTCACAGGGGGAAAATTTTGGAACAAAAGTGGTCGCGCGGGGGTACTTGATTGGGAAAAACATTTGCTTGAGAGGGATTCCCAAAAGAGAGGGAAATATGTGACAAATAGGAGGATAATGAGAAAGTCACTGGTAACAAATAAACAGTTTTCCCAGAATAAAAGATTTCGTGAGTATGGGGTGACTTTGTGGCCCACGCAACCGCTCCCGAAAAAAAAGAAAGAAACAAAAAATTTGTAACCTTGTTGTAGCTCTACACGAAGACCATCGACAACGGATCTTGTACATGTAATCAATGATCACATGATGATAATTTAAACCTAAACCAGACCTATCATTATCCCGCATTGTGGTTTTTCTTAAAATTGATACACTTCTGCGTGATCATTAACTACTGCCTACGTCTATGAGTATAACAGTATAATGTATTAAGTTGCATTATGTGGAGGCTGTGGTTCGTGATTCTACCAAAAGTTAGCAGAACTTAAATCTTAAATCTCCAGAAAATGGCGAATTTTAGGAGTTTTTGAATAGTTTTCTTTATTACCATATCGGATATGTTTCATAGATAGATCGAAGGGCTGAAAATACTACATTAAAATCGTCCCACAAACTTTAAGAATTTCAGTTTTAAGATTGTTTTAAATAACTGGGGTTGTAGTGTTTTAACAAAAGAAAGAAGAAATGTTACAAATAACATATAGCATTTTTCAATCGTTCTCATGAGTGTTGTACTACATTTATGAGAGTGAATCTCAAAGACTGGAATTCTAGAGGCCGGTGCTGTTTGTGATGAGTCATCATCTCTCTCTTCGTGTAAAGACCCTGATGCACGTCAAATTTGTCGAGGTTGAGTTCAAGATCCTCACGTTGACATGGTCTGAAAGTTTGGAGAATGAAATTCCAGTTGAGGTGTTTCTCTTGACACTTGACTGAGTATTAAAAATAAGAGGTCAATGGCTAATATCACCCATGTACTCTCAAAGTGCAACATTAATAAAAAATAAATGAATTGATTAATAGTAGTTTATATAACCCCTTGAGTACCATGTAACCCAGTGTTCCTCAAACTGTAGGGCACGCCCTTCTAGGGGGCGTGATAACCCTACAAGGGGGGGTAGGCGCAAACTAAGTTAAGAACAAGTTTAATGCTTGCTAATGATTTTTCAATGGGCTTATCATGCACAAAATTTAATACTTATCTTGATACTTTGTACGGTTTAAAATTAGGGTCGTATTGTAGCTTTAGCGATTCTCTCAAAGTATTACACATTATTGCTGCATTCAACACATTGTTATTGTATGGGGAAGGAGGGCGCGATGAAAATTCTGATTGAAAATTGGATCTCGAATATAGAAAGTTTGAGAAGCACTAATGTAACCAAGAGTGGATACATGCTATGTATTGGGTAAAATCACATTGTAATCTAATGTGAAATACATGGCTTATTTAGGTGTACAGCCAGTGTAACCATCAAAGGAAACATTATAAGGTAGATTTTTCTTTTATTCGGATTGAATAAAATTACAAAAGTTGTTACAAAATGTCTTGGTTTCAAAAATTTTAAAAAATTGATAAATTAGAATTAAAATTACAAAACTTTGTGAAACCTCACGAAATGTTCCTTGGAACCAGGGCTTCGAACCGGAACTGAACCAAAAACCGGAAAAAAACGTTATTTTGTGCAGAACGAAAGCCTGAACTGAACCGAAATAAATATTGGTTGATTTCGGTTCGATATATCTTCAGTCATTTTGATACTGTAACCAACTAATCGATATTTTTTTAATTTAACGTTAACCATATAATTATCATCATTACATGTACATTGCTTCTCGATTTCCGGTTTTGATGTTCACTTGTACTTTTCTGTTTCAGTTTCACATGAAACTACTTGTAGAAGGCATATTTAATTAAATTGAATGAATTAGAAGTATAGATGATTTAAAAGAAGAATATTCATAAAATAAGACTACTTATTCGGCACTGAACCGATTGTAGGGACGAAAACCGGAAATGAGTCGATATATTTTCTTAAGGTTGAACCGGAATGAAAAAAATTACGGTTCGGAGCCTTACTTAGAGCAAACAGCTTTTTCACAAGCTTTACATAAGTATATTGTCCTTTTTGTACCATTTCTTCACTTTCTTCGTCACAAATCAATCCATATCACAGTCACTCTCGTTTTTATCGGTTTCCGGCAAATATTCTCATTAAGTATCACTTTTGTTGAAATCCAATGACGATGCCATATTGGCAAGAAAAAGTAAAAATAAACAACAAAAATAGTTTTACAAACTTTAGAAGATGAAACGAAACACGACCGAACTTGTGCCTCAGTCGGAGTCAAAAGGAAAAATGAAATGTGTGTTGTAACATTAAAAAGCGCAGTCTGGTAAGCAAGAGGTTAACGAAATGTTGTCAAATTATTATTATATATTTCACAATAATTTTAAGATTTTTCTCTTACTTACATAAATCTCAACATATTATTAAATTTAGTGGTGTTTCGATATTAATAATCCTAGTTCGTAATAATCAATCGAAACTAGGGGTCTTCAACCTTTCACACTTGAGGGCCAAATTAATAATTTTTCAATGATTCGCTGGCTACATCAATAAATTCTCAATTGTTCGCGAGTCACACGACAGTCAAAAATTTGTAGTCGGGAAATTTATAGAAAAAAGGGAGGTTTGTTTTACCACACAATTGATTCTAAGAGAAGAGATGGTGTTAACAGATTTGTGTGTGTATATATATACACAACGATTTAAAAAAAAGTTAAATGGAAATAACATTAAAATACTTTGAAAATTTGTTAAAGATAAGAGTTCACCTTTTCACCACAAATTTCTGAGGTTTTGTGCATAGATTTTTTTTTTAATCTTTAAAATTATTTAGGATTCAGTGAAATATTTTTGAAAAATTCGTCATTTTCATAAAATTTTATCTCAAACGGATATCAAACACATCAATAGAATATTTTAAATATAAAATATAATAGAAAAAATAGCGTTTCTTACGACAAAAAGCAGACAAGTCATTTTTTTTAAAATTGCCTCAAATTCAAATGAGGGGCCACTAAAATGCCGTCAGCCGACCATTCATAGGCCACGGGTTGAAGACCCCTAATATAAACTAATCTCTGTAATTGAATTAAATTACAGTTAGGCAAAAAATCAATACAATTCAATATTGAATTAAAAGAGTATAGAGTTTTTCCAGAACTATTGTCAATGGAACTTATAATTTTCAGCCACAATCAAATGATGAAAACTATATCTGAAATGACATTTAATTCTTCTAACTTCCACTCTACGTATGAACAGTAAGACTATCATTTTTCAAGTCGACAAGTCGTTTGTAGAGCAAGATTCTAACATCGTCAACAGCCTTATAGACTTCCTAGGTTTTGTAATAAATCGAAACACTTTTAAATACCTATTAGAGAAATTTTCAGTCCTCTAATTGAGTTTTTTTATGTAATCTTTCACTCCATATTGTATTATTTAAACTTCTGTGCAATTTCAAGTCACGCCATGCCACATGGTAAGGGAGATCATTGAGGTTCAAAATCATCACCAACTTGCAACAACTTCAATTGTGGCTTCGATGAAATCAATCTTCAAATCGCGATTCACTCGTTTCTCTAATTATTGGGCTCCAGTGATCAAGAAGACGTTTTACGGAATATTATATAACTTTTTTAATATCGGAAGTACATTTCCGTTTCATATCTTTTTTGCACTACTTATTTTCAATTATAACTTTTAGATAAATACATTTCTTGTGCATTATGTAATTTTTTAAAACTTCTTTGACATCATTTTCTTAATTTAAACAGGAATAAAAATAATTCAATAGACGGATTAAACGTTTTTTTTTACATACAGTGAAATACATTTAACGTGAAAACGCTTAAGACGACATAACGGTTAACACGAAATAAAAATAATACAGCGGTCCTAACAAAATACTGTGTATTTTTCATGCATTTTTTTCTCTTAACACGAAAAGATTTGACTTCCGGGAATGAACCAAATACGGAAAACACCAGCCGGATTGGATTGTCCTGTTGTATTATCGGAATAATTCTTTGTAGTAGATGAAGATAATGTCTGTACAGCCCCAATTATGGCAGGCAAAGACATTTTGGAGTTTATTCAAAGCTCAAAAATATCATTGATGCAGATTCCGACGACGAAAATGAAACGAATAATGCAACTTCTATTCCCGCATCATTCGAAATGAGAACCGTCATGAAAAGTATGCTTAGTTATTTAGACACACATTCCAAACGTGAAATGAATAACAAAATGGACGATATCGAACAATTTTTGTTGACAATTTGATTCTAAGAAAACAATGCAAAGAAAAAAATTACACTATTTTCCAAAAACTCAATAAAAATGCTTTGTTTTCCAAAAAATTTGAAAATTTTGTATTAAATTTCTTTTTTGTGTGTCTGTGTGAATGTTTTTGTTTCATTGACTTTTATTTAATATATGCATAGTACATATCTATGTAAATAAAATAAACCTAATTTTGCTGATATATGGCATTTTTTTTGCAATATCACGAAAATATTAACACAAAAAATATTTTAGTCCCTTCAGTTTCATGTTAAGCGATTTTTACTGTATGTACGAGGGCTATTTTTTAAGTAAGGTCCTTTGGGGCGTACAGTTCCCTAGTTCGCGGGTACGCCGCAATGAATCTCTGCGTCACTCACCATCATCCTTTGCGAACACACTCGAGCCATTTCGAGCTCTGTAGCAGTTGTGTAAGCTTTGCTGTGCTGCTTTAAAGTGTTTAAGGTAATTGAATCACCCACCCAATGTTAGATACGGTCTGTTATCCGTTTTTCGACTGCTTGAAACATGTCAGCAGCACACATTCATCGCCAGATAACAGAAGCAATGAGTGGTAGCAAAGTTCGAAAATGAGTCAGGAAGTTTAAAGATGGGCGAGCAAACGTCCATGACGAAAAACGCTCAGGCCGGCCTTCTGTAATCACTGATGATTTGATGCAAGCAGTTGGAACAAAAATTCGTGAGAACAAGAGATTCACGATAACCACTCTTCCCCATTGGAATTTACCGACGTTTCTTGGTCGGTGGTGTGCCAAATTGTGACTTAAGACCTCAACTTTAAGAAATTGTGTTTTCGATGGGTACCCAGACTACTCACAGATTAACTCACGATAACGCAAGGCTTCACACTTCTCGAATGACTCGGGAGTTAATCGAATCTTTTGACTGAGAGGTTTTGGACCATGCACCATTCAGCCCCGACCTTGCTCTAAGCGATTTCCACTTTTTCCAGTACCTCAAACACAGTCTTGGCAGGATCGTTTCAGTGACAACGAAGTTGTGAAAGTGTGCGTGAACTCTTGGCTGTCCAACCAGGGGGCAGACTTCATTGGAGGGGGTTTTCAAAACTTAATTCTAAGGTACGACAAGTACATCAATAAATTTGGGAGCTATGTTGAAAAATAGGCAAAAGTATGTACAACCCTAAAATAAAGGTTTTTTTGAAACTAAATATTGCCGTTATTTTTTTTTTAAAACAAACGGACCCTACTTAAAAAACAGCTCTCGTAGCTTTTTTAGGGTGAGTGCATGAATCTAGTAGATATTCAACTCGTACTTGATTTCTACAGTTTCCTATATAGTTTGGCTACTACACCTAGTTTAACTGCTTATTTATTTGATTGTTTATAAATGCACTTTAAAGCTTCCCCACAACTATTTGGTACTGTGGTTGGAACATTTAAACTTCGGTCACATACAAGTGACAAAGGACGACACCAGAGCTCTGACATTCTACTATCCAAACTTCCCCTCCATGCCAACGCGAGGACTTTGAGTCTTAACAGACTTAACACGCGTCATTCCCTCTGCTCGGATGGTGTTCACTGGTACCAGAAATCATGACTCGACAGAAAAAACTCCGGTCTCGAATTTGCAACCACAACCCCTTCGGTACCTCAAGTATTTTTTACAACTACTAAAGTCCTTTAAATGTCCATCCGGTACGGTGGTTAGTGACGCTGACTGCGGTGCCGTAGGGCTTGGGTTCGAATCCCGGAGAAGGCATGAATATTTGTAAATGCATAGTGCCTTTACGGCATGGGGGTACTTCTAAATAGCCTTCGAGCCACATGTCCTCTCGTGAGGTTGGGAGAAAGGGAAGAAAGGTAGGAGGACTCTGACCATCCCCAGGACGTTCTCCCTCAAAATTGGGGTGGAACCGATCAAAGTCGCACTGTCACCTGTACGGTGCTCAAAGCTACGGGTAACAACAGGCGTACAACTAGCCCCTTGTCACGATGAATTTCGTGGACCTTGGTCTGATGTTAATGTCGATCAGGCGGCATAAGTAACAACAACAACACAACACCACTTTGGTACCCCAAGTATCTTTTACAACTGTTTAAGTTCCTTAAATGTAAAATATCTACAATTGAGATTCATATACAAACGCGTTCGGTGTATTTTTTTAAAGAAATGCATACTAAAACATTATAAAGGCTTTTTTAGGAATCAGTAGCAATAAATACTAATATTTAACTATATATATATATATATATATATATATATATATACATGTAAAAATATTAAAAAAAATATCTAAATTTTACCAAAATCCCACACACAATTATAAGTGAAATTTTAGCCATATTTTTGAAAAACTTCAAAGCAGTCAGAGAAAAAAGTAATAAACTTACATCAGTAAACGTATTACTAAAACAAATTAGGTACACTTATCTAGAGGATGTACTAAAACTTGAATGTTTAATTGAAATTAAAAAAATTTAATTGCATTAATTGAGTAAGTATTGAAAGAAATATGACATTCTGTATGAGACAATTATTTAAATAATAGGCCGTAACTCAAAAAATATTCATACAATAAGAAATATTTTAATACAGTCTCTGGAAAATAATATAAATATCAAGTTCCAAAAATTTCACAGAAAATTACATTTATAATATTTTAAGTTATCATACTCGCCATGATAGATTTCGAATAATTTAAATGCCCACTTCTGGTAGATTAAAGACCCACTTCCGGATTTTCTAATTTTATAAAACGGATTTTAACTTGGCCTCTAGGTAACGTAGAAACAAAACAAAGTATGTTTTGTAAAGACAAAAATTAGCTTTATTCAATAGAATAAAAAACAAAAAGTATGCATTTTGACGAAATTTGGTCATTTCAACGTGTTTGGATTCATTAAAGGTAATTTTATACGGGAAATTAAAATTATTTATGTATCAAACATGAATGAAAATTTATGAAGGCTACTATATGAGTTGAAACTTACAAACGAATTGCCCAGATATCTTAGGGGGTGGGTGGACAGAATCTTAAAATAACATAATATTAGAATGAATTCAATAAACATAAATTTGAAAATAAAGACAAAAATTATAAAACAGGCGTGAATTCAGGTGAGGAATTGAAATTTAAAATAAGCTTGAGAGAGAAGTAAAAGAAGGAAAATATTTTTGAAGAAAGTCATACGGTGTGTGTTGAGATTTGCAGTATTTAATTTAATTAAAAATTTTGAAACAAATCTTTGAATTGATATATTTTAGAATATGAGATAATAAAGATACACCTATCTTCCAATCTACACAGAAGATATATTTCTTAAAAAAAACCCGAGTTAATTGAATTCGTAAATTTTTATTCGTAAAGCTGTGAAAATAGAAAACAAATTAAAATACATTTGATTCTTTGTAATGAAAATGAAAACTTATTTGTAATTGTATTGGTATCAATAGGAATACGCTTTTGAATGGAGTCTTCTCGCCATATCATTAATGTTCTTTTTATATTTTTCAGTGGCAACATCTTTTACTCTTTTACATACGCGTAGAGTATCCAACCACGATATATACTTTTTCTAATTGATTTTCACTTTTCTTCTTAGTGCCCTTATTGCGGCTTCATCTCCATGGAATAAATTTAGCAGTATTTCTTACTCTTTCTCCATTATGTAAATGATCTAAAATTTTAATTTTGTTTTCTAACAATATAACTTTTTACATTTTTTAAACTTTTCTTTTGGCAGGGTAAAAAGTCATAACATTTTGATATAATTATAAAAATGCTGCAAAAACCGTAACTGCTCATCGCTAACCGCTAACCACTAAATAAGAAGTTTAAAGAAATTTCGAATAAGAAAACTCAATGATGCACGCTTTATTTCTGTTAAAAATTTACTGCACTAAATCACATGAACAGAAAGTTTTGACTGAACAAGACAAAAGGGAGAATCCCTACTTTTAGATTGGATTAAATGGGATTCCGTTTAAAATGGAATTAAAAAATAACTAGACACGTAATTGCTTATGTTGCCAAGCGAATGAAATTCAAAACGTGACTGCAGAGCTTTTTTTTTCAAATCCCACATTTTAAAAATCATGTAAAAGTAAAATTGTATGGAAGAATACTGGGTACATTATATAGCAGTACACTAAAAAGGTTCAATCTTTAAGGCGACATGGTACGATTTACACATTTTTTTTAATTTAATGATTTTCGAATTTTTTTTTCGTTTCCTCCTATGTATACGCATTATGTAAAACGGATTTTGTGCTGAAAATTTCGTAAAAAGCTATCAATTTAATTTTTTAGAAAAAAATTCATGAAATGATTTTAAAATGCTATTCATCCTACAAAAATTGACGTACATACATAAAATTTGATTTGCGAGTATATCGAACTATGCATAACAAAAAGTCGGTATGGGCTTTTTGATAACATCATTGGTATTTGTATAATACTTCTTTTTATGAATGCTTATTGAAAATTACTTGAAAAATGTGTAAATTCCAAATTCAATTATTTAAAAAAAAGTATTGGTTTGAATCAAAAATGCATATCAACTTTTGTTACAAGTAATATTAGCAACAAGTGAAAAAATTTCAAAACATTAAGGTATCCGACTACGTTCGGAACCGTAATTTTATAAAAGCGCATAAATGGATAATTTTCATGAAATTTAGTGTCACTCAGATTAGAATACATGTGTAAAATTGTTTTAAGAACATTTTGATTAAAAAATTTATATATATATATATATATATATAACTATAACCATTTTTCAAAATGTTCTCCTTTTGTCAAAAATATTTCTATTATAATAATATTTTGCCTGTATATAGCTCAGACCTCTGCACAGAGGCTCAATTATGATTTCTGAAACATTCGCATTATTTTCAGAGTTACAACCCATTAAAATAATTGTCGGCGTTCTTTTCTTAAAATTTCTCCCCTCTGTTGTCGTAAAACACATGGATAAACCCACTACTAAGTTACATATTTCAAAAATTCTAGTTAAGCCTCTGTACAGAGGTCTGAGCTATATGCAGGCAAAATATTTTCTTAATAGAAGCATTTCTCACAAAAGGAGAATATTTTAAAAATGGGTCATTCTATGTTCTTTTTTTGTCAAAATATTGCACAAATAATTTTTTTATTGTAATACTATTCTTAAAACAATTTTATATACATTTTCTAATCTCAAATGACACTAAATATCATAAATATTATCCATTTATACGTTTTTGCAAAATAACGGTTCCGAACGTATTCGAATACCTTAAGCACAATAGAAAAAAAGGGCCTTAGTATTTTAAATTAAGACAAACAAGTTATTTTATCTGTCTGATGTAAGTCACGTTGAAGTTTTGATTTGCCATTGAGATATGCATAAAAACGAACATAAAAGTTATCGTAACACTGCGCTTTTTAAAGTTGATGCTTTCAAATTTTGTGAAATTATAGAAAAGGATATAAAGAGGATAACTTAAGCTAAGAAATTACATTTGATTTTTTAACCAATTTTTGTCAATTGAAACGTTCTGTGTCTCCTTAAGAAGATTCTTCAAGCTTCTTAATGCCTTACTTCGATATGTATATCTATACTATACTTATCTATGCATATATAGTGAACATTTTGCATTTTTTTAAAAAATTTACTACACTACTTTATGTAATAATAATAATTTATTGTACATGTGCGAGTTATATTATTTTATTTTACACTTTTTTTAAGTTCTCCCTGATAAATTAATGTTTATTTCTGAATCAAATTTCTTAATACTTCTCGCTTCAGATTAACGATTTGTCAAGAGTAAATATAATGATTCCATTTCGTATTTGTAGTCTATTTCTTATTTCGTATAGTTTCTTACTAACAGTTTCTCTTATAGGTAAAATTTAGGAATCCTTTTGAAGTCTTTTTAATTTTTATAAATATTTTTAAAAATTATTTCTCGTGTCAATTTTCCCAGAATATGGTATTTTTTTTAAATAAAATTTGTTTACTTTGATATAAACATTTGAAAGTTTTAAATAATCTGTTCGAATACCTCTCGTTTTTAATAAATAATTATTTGTCAAATACAGAAGAATCTTTTTCTATTCCTTATATTTTCATCGGTTAAAATTTTTCATGCGAAAACTTTTAATGATAATTTTTTTCAAATAATTCATCCAGTTTTTGAGATTGAAAAAATTATTTTTTTTAAAAAACAACAACAACATGCAAATATAAATATGTATAGTTTTTTAAAAAAATAAATGTAATAAAAATATTACTTACTTTGAAGGAACGGAAGACAAAATCAAAAATATACACAATCCTCCTAAACACCAATTTTAACACTTCACCCAGCGACATGGATAAAGCTTAGCAATTCGTCCAAAAAAGAAAAAGAAAAGTCTTTTTCACAAGGCTCCGAATAAAAAAGCTTTCTCATGAACTGTAATTATCCCTCTTGTCGCTCTTTCCACTGGTTGTACTTAAAGAAACATTGACCGTCAGTAGACGATGAACTCCAGAAAGATTCATCAGCTGTGAACGCCACCTGGAGAGAAATATTTAGAAGTAAGATTCTCATCAGCTGAGGATGAGCATCATCTGAGTGATTTTGAGTTGTATGGGAGGGACTAAAGGGGACATAATTAATTAATCAGAAAAGAGGTAAGTTTGTTTTGATATTGTTTCTGAGGAAATCCAATTGTAACACCTCTTAAAGCGATCATCTACATAAAGCGATTAGATTCTCAGTATCAATTTTTTAGCAATGGAAATATAAATTGTGAATAAAAGTATACACTATACACAAACAGCAAAGCAAACAGTGGATGGGAGAGAAATTAATTCTGATTACCGATTTGAGTAGCTTTATGTAGTTAGTTTATGGTACAGAAATCCCGTGACTAATGAAACAATATTTACCAATTAAGATTTCTGACTATGTTCGAAACCATGGTTTTGAAAAAGCGTATAAATGAATAATTTTTTTGATGCTTAATGTCAGTAGAATTAGAATTTACATATAAAATTGTTTTAAGAGTATTATTACATGAAAAAAAATTATTTAAAGTATTTTTTATTGGCGTAAAATGATGACCTATTTTTAACACATATTGAAAATTACTTTGAAAATAATAATATTTTGCCTATATATAGCTAAAATTACTATACAAGGGTTGAACTAAATTTCGTGAGAAATTCATGTAATTTTCAGAGTTAAGATGAAGTGAAATAATAACCTGTGTTTCTTGTTAAAACTTCTCTGCTTTGATGTATTAAAACATGAATAAATCCACTTTTTTAATTATGTATTTCAAAAATTTTAGTTAAAACCCGTTATAGAAATCCTAGCTATATACAAGCAAACTTTCATTATTATAGAAGCATTTTTCATAAAAAGGCGATTGTTTTGAAAATATGTCATTTTTTTCATTTTTTGCCAAAAGAATTGAATTTAAATAATTTTCATGCAATAATATTCGCGAAACAATTTTAAATGCATATTCTAATCTGATACTAAATATAAAAAAAATCATCCATTTATACACTTTTTCAAAATAATGGTTGCAAACGTAGTCACCGTAAAAAAAGGAGAAAATAAAGTTTTCTTTTTGTATGCATTAAATAATAATTCAGTAGTTGTAATGAATTAAGATTACCTTAGACAAAATGTGTTCATTAAAAAATATTCATTTGTCACATGTTTTAATAAGATAATATGCCATTGAATAATACGCCAGATTAATAGTATCATCTGCCAATAAATGATTCTTATTAAGGTGACTATGATCGAAGCCGTGATTTTGAAAAAAGTGAATAAAAGAATAATTTTTTTGATATTTAGTGTAGGTTGAATTATAATATACATATAAAATTGTGTTATGGATATAATTACAAATAAAAAAATATTTAAATGTGATTGTTTGGCAAAAAAAGGAAGGAATGAAAGAATGATGTACTTTTAAAATATTCTCCGTCTATGAAAAATACTTTGATGGTAAAAATTTCTGCCTATATATATCTAAAGCTTCTCATCAGACATTGAATTAAATGTTTTGAAAAATAACATTATTTTCAGAGTTACGATCCATTGAAATAATAACTAGTGTTTTTTAATCAAAATTTCTCTATTATGATATAATAAATAAAAATAAATCCACTCTAAAAATTGTATATCACAAAATTTCGAGTTTAGTTTCTGTAAAGAGAAGTTATTGCTATACATGTGTAAAATATTATTGTTTAAGTAGAATTTTTCATAAAAGGAGCATGTTTTGAAAATATGTCATTTTGAAAAAAAAATTTTTGCCAAAAAATTGACTTTAAATTGTTTTTCAATTCCTACTATTAACTCGCACTCTCCACTTATTAATTAATTAATTAATATATTTGTTTATCTTGGTGGAATTTTCAATCATTGATAAAATACATTTTAAAGCGCTCAATTGAGCTGAAATTTTATATACATGATTATTTTGGATGACAATACAATAATTAATTATAATGAATAAAAATTAATTGATTAAAACTAATTATTTAATTAATTACAAATACAGCCACGTTGGCATCATTTTTGGCGACTTAGCGACCCTTTTGGCGACATGAGTCAAAACTTTAAAAGGTTTTTTTCTCACGTTTTAAAGCATTCAATTGAACTGAAATTTTATAAAAACGATTGTTTTGGATGACAATACGATACTTTAATGATAATGAATAAAAATGAATTACCACTTTATGTTGTGATTCTGTCATAGGTATATACATATTTGTATTCATTGTAACTATTTAATAAAAAGTAGCTAAAATAAAAATTTTCTTTGTTGATCTAATTAGGAATTGACTTAAAAAATGCTTTTATATTACTTTTGTTTTTTGTAATAATATTATTAGAATAAATTTATATGAATGTACTAATTCAACCAATACTAAGGAAAAAAAATTGCTTTTAAAAATCATTGTTCTGAACGCACTCAGTCATCTTAAAATGTTTAAAAGGTATTAAAAACCCCTTGAATAAGTTAAAATAAACACAACAGTAAATACTAATTTTAGTTTTTCTTTAGCCATTGAAACTTTTTTTCTTTACTTTGGATTCAAATATTTTATTTTCACTTTCACAGATTTAACTCCGTAGAACTTACTTTTTATTATAATACTTACTTACTTTTTATTATATATATATATATATATATATATATATATATATATATATATAATAATAAAAAAGTAAGTATATATATATATATATATATATATATATATATATATAATAAAAAGTAAGTATATATATATATATAATACTAACCTACTTTTTATTAATACTAACCTACTTTTTATTAATACTAACTCACTTTTTATTAGTACTAACTTACTTTTTATTAACTCCGTAGAACTTACTTTTTGTTAATACTTCCTTACATTTTATTAATTCATATAGTCAACTTTTCAGAAAATTAGAACGAATAAATTCAATAAATGTAACTATTAAATAATTCAAAACAAATAAGTCTAAATGAAAATAAAATAATGTCATGTCTAAAAGTTGAAAACTAAATCACAGTTGTGTTATCATGAACAAGTGAAAGTGAGAAGATTTAAACAAGTAATTACTTGGTTTCACTTTGAAAATCAGTTGTAATTCAAGTTACAGTACATAATATCTGCGAGAAAATATCTTTCAAAATAATAATTTTACATTATAATTATTCGAAAAGATGAGTTTCTATAATTGGATATTTTATTCATAAAGTGAAATATATTTAACATGACGCACTCGTTAAAAAAATAATGAGCTCTTCGTTTCATAGAACACTTTCCACTTTTAAAAATAAAAGTAGTCTCAAAGTTTATGATGTATCAAAATGAAATTAATTGTAAAATTTAGGGTTTTTTGAAGGTGGAGGAGGCATGTAATAGTTTACCTTACATTCAATACAGATAGCCTTTTTCGAGAATAAGTCCTATTCTTTTTAATTCGCAGTGTTAAGGATGTTAAGATCAACAAGATCTGCATTAAGGTAAATCACGATTACACGGAGAAAAAAATTGTCATTAATTGGACCTTACCTGTGTGAAAAAGATGTTTTATGCAGAGACGTCTTAAGGCTCTTGGAGACCCTGGGGCAAAAGTAGATTTTTTGAAACCCTGGGCTCCTATGAAAAAGTAGGCCCTACCTTAGATCGTCCTACATTATGTAGCATGCATTGTCAAAAATTCATTTAAACGATAATTTGAAACAAATAAATATGCACGACCAACAGCGCACGCAGAATTTTTCAAGGGGGGGTCGTTGAGTTATTGTCTTGTCTAGGAAACAGTCCTGACCTCAATCCTATCGAAAACTTGTGGTACCGCTCGAAGACTCTTGCCCGATTGAGGTAACCATGAAATAAAAAGGAATTAATTAAGGATACAATTATTTCCTGGCATCGTGTAATAAATAAGGAAGAGCGTAAAACTATTTTCAGCTGAATGAAACATCGATGTGAAGTTGTAATAAAGAAGAAAGGCAACCTCACTAATCTCTGACAGCTCACTGCTATCATCAGTATCTAATGTATACCGACAGTTACTACAACATAACTTTTTATGCTTTGCAAATATTGAGATTTTGTTTCTTGTATTGAATTCAGTATTAAATTTTCTTTAAAATGATATAAAATACTTAGCATTTTGCACAACGTAAAATTTTCTCTAAGCATACAAACTGAGAAAACCTAACAATTTAAAAATGTGTCCACAATTTTGGCCACCACTGTATATATATGTAAGTTGTGAAGACCTTTGGTCCAAACCTAGGGATGTGCGAGGAAGGGATGGGAGACTTGACATATCCAAAAACAATCTATTTATCGATCACACAATTACTAGCAACACAATTCAAGTAATTTTAGATAAGAGATGCGCCCAATCTAAGCAATATGTGGATAAATAGCGAGGTACGCAAGGTATGAGAAGACTTTAACTATCGGCTCACACTTATTTCACGATCGAATCAATTTTCCTAATTATCTGAGTACAAATTAAACTCTAGTGAGCAATCGCCACTTTAATTCATTCATTTATAAAATTGAAATACATTTTAAAATTGAATAATACCTGATCAGTAGCAATCTATCCTATCTCCTCTCTTTCTCTCTTCTAGTTTGAAAACCTAGACTGCCTATAGCAGACTTAATTTGAATAAACAGGATTTTGTTTCTTCTTCAGAGGGTTGGTAGTAAATAAAATATATTTGAAAGACCAAAGATTTCCCAAGAGGACTTTATTAATGGAAGAAAGCAGATAGAGCCGTCACAAAGTAGTAGTAGTAAAATAAATTATACTTCTATATTTTTCAGTACAAATTAAACATATGGTAAAGATAATTTAAAACTGTCACGTGTGTGCTTACTTCAATTTAATTGCTTTTTTTATCTGAGAGATCTTTTTAAAAAAGAATTTTTTACAAAATCTTTGAATAACGAAAAGGATATTTCCAGCCATGGTACGTAAACAAGTAATATTTTACTCAACAGGAGAGAGACTGATTTATGAATATATATAGTTTTAAATTTGAAAAAATAAATCTGCCTGAAGGCCAAGTTATTTTTCTAAAACCAGTGAAGTCATATAAAATAAAAACATAAAATGAGTACATTTTAGAAACCACCGCTTGATCATAAGTATGAAAAGAAGTGCAGGTTGTTATTGAGTTTTTTTAACTGTCATCAAGTAACAGGACTTTAGATCGGTTAAAAAAATAATCGACTAAATCGAATTATGCTGAACATAACATCAATTGATTAAAATTTTTCTTAATACTTGAACTCGCCGCACACGCGCGTTTTACTGTTTCACCTTCATCTCAAGCGTTCTGGAACGCTGATTTTCAAACTTTTCCCTCTGTTTACCCATCGGACATGATCTTGAATCGGTTGTGCCTTTTAATCATGAACAAAAATATAACATATCCAAAATTACGATGCCAAAAACTGTTATTTGACAGTTGACTTCTTTATTAGATTGGAGTCTTCTATCGATTGTTGAAATAGTTCGAATAAAACTGTACAATTATTTTACTGAAGAGGAAGTTAACTGTGCTGTAAATAGGTTCTTTGATTGGTTTAAGTCGGTTCAACTAATTCAACTCAAACTTTTTTTTTATTTTTCAGATAGCGTTAGAGACAAGATATATGAATAACCACTTTTATTTCGAGTGCGTTGTAGAAATTATATTCGTACTACGAAATATATTTATATGAAATTATTATGAAAATAATTCGTTGTATGGAATTTTAGTTCTTAGCATGAAGAAGACGAACATTTTATTTAAAAGTCAAATTCTCTGATTGAATTCTTCTATTTCCGTTGATAGAAAGTTAATTTCTGGTAGTTAATTATTTTGAAGTAAATGAGTGAAGAAGAAAGTTATATATATATATATATATATATATATATATATATATATATATAATTTGACGTCATTCTATAAAGTTGCATGAAGGCTATTGGTGATGGACGTCGTAATTTTGAATCACGGTTCATTTAATGAGGACGGCACCTTGGCTGGTACCGCTCTCCTAACTTTCGCACCACCTTAACAGGAGGGCTTTGAGCAACGACCTATTTAACGGGCATAAGCTCTTCTACAAGACGGTTCTTCAGTGACACTATTTCGAACCTGTAACTCGACAACATATATCACTATCTCGTGACCATGAAACCTCGGCTACTGTGATCACAGTATAAAGACATATTTTATTATAAAGTCAAGTGCTCAGACAGTATTCGTGAATGAAAATTGATATTTCTATTAATAGAAAGTTAATTTTTTGTTTCTAAATGGATAATGACTGTTATTCCACTAATGTTGTATATACTCATGTCCAAAATTAAGGCCACAAACACAGAATCTAAGAAACTGATGAACTATTCGCTGTGTTGCCACGAAATGTTGCACAGAGACGTATTACAGTGTGAGAGAATAAAGTAACATAACCATACAGAGAAAATTTTAATTCTGATTTCACATACAGGATATATCAAAAAGTGCGAAATCATGAATCGGAGATAAAGCGTTTAACGCGTTAAAAGTCTGTCTAATTTGAAGTGTGACCACCCTGCACCAGTATATAAGCTTCAATACGAGATGTCATACTGTTTATAAGGGTTTCAATAAGTATTTGTGGTAACCAAGCCCATTCTTCGAAAAGTACGACTTTTGACACTTAGGGGCTATGGGAGGGGGGCTACGCTGAGAAATGGCTTTTCCTATGCCACCCCAAATATGTTCGATAGTTTTTTGATTCGTAGACTTCGAAGGACAATCTATATGGCGAATATACTCTTTTTAATGAAATTTATCAACAATTTGAGTTCTGTGCAGCCACTCATTTTCGTCAATAAAAATGTACTCCCGGACCATAATACCCAGAAAAACCTCATGCAGGCTTCCAGGATCTTATCCATACAACGCTTTGAGGAGACAGTACTCGCATCAAAAACGTACAGGGATGTAGGAAGGCCCAACATCATGCCGCCACACTCAAGGATTCCTTTGCCACGAAATCTGTCGATTTTTGATATGTAGGAGAAATGAAAACGAGCTCCACTTTCTCTCCATATGAAGTCTCAACGAGAATCATTTTGTCTCGGGAATTTCTACTCATCACTGAAAAGAACCCCTCCCCCCTCTCGTGCTGTCCACGACTGATGTTTTCAGGTCCACAAATATCCTGTCTTTCACTTTGGATGCAGTCAAAGGGACACACGAAACTGGACACCGGTTGTAAGGGATAGTCTCTGCAAGACGGCTATAGAGCGTTTGTCTGGAAATTCTTCTTCCAGGCACAGCAGAAAGGTCATGAGCAAGCTGAGGAGCCGTTGTCCACCTATGTCAATGTGCGCTTAAAGCCAAGTAATGATTCCGAGCAAATGATGACGCTCTGTGATGACTTTTACTGACCTCCCTGGGGAAAGTCCCACTTGTTTGGAATTTATTCCACAGCCAAAAGACTACTTTTGGGGCACTTGCAACGATTGAGTCACCTCTGCTTGAGACTGGCCAACTTCAAGCCTGCCAAAGGCTCTCTATCTCAAGGAATAATCTAAACGATTATGCGAAGTCATCCTCACTGCTAACAGGCTTACTTGTTTGTTTTAATGCAATATTCACAAAACTGCAGGGAAAAATCTCATTTACGTAAACGGTCTTTATCCAGTAATTCTACAAAACTAACGCTAAACAACCTCTTTTCCTAAATTGAAGGTTGATATATATTGTACTATTCTTTCTACAAAATATATAAAATAAAAATTCTAAAAGCTTTCCTTAGGCAATTTAAAATTAGACGAAAACATGTTTGTGACCTTAATTTTGGACATACTGTATGTGTTACTGCAAAAGAGCAAAATGTACTAAAAGGCACATTAGCTAGTTAATCTGTATATTAGCTTATTTGTTCCGTTGAAATGCGGAATAATCTGTAAACAGCAGTTTTCAAAACTTTATTTAGCCATTGTGCACATTAACATATTCGACATCCTTAAAGTGCAAATATTGATTTCTCCTCTTTTTTTCTTCTTACATGTTTTATTTTGTTGTCATCTATTTTCACTTATTATAATTTGCATTGACTGCTAGTATTTAGCACCGTTAATTCCCTTTTCATACTTCTTTCTACCTGTCAGGGCGTGAATTTGCGTCAAGAATTTTTTACATTGTACAAATTTCACTCCAAAAATATTAGACACCAAATCGTTGAATAAAATTAAAAATACGTTCTACGCAAATTTCTTCCACAGATTCGGAATACAGTAACGTTTCGATGACAAGACGATAGTAAGATTTCATAATTGGAGATGTAAAGTTTATAAACATAAAGAAAAAAGAATTGATATGAATATTTATGACGTAATAATTATACAAGACAATGAAAGAACTCATCGAGTCGTTTTTAGATAATGGAAAAAATTTGAGAAAGTTTGTCTGTAATAAAGAATTGGATGACGCATTGTACTCCATCACTCGCTTATTAATTTTCCACGAGGGAAGAGACAGAACGATCAAACAATTACATTTAATACACTGCATAAAAATACAGCCAATATATATATATATATATATATATATATATATATATATATATATGTAATATGTGATGAATCCTCAGCCTTTTATGTGTCAGTT
Source organism: Trichonephila clavipes (assembly GCA_019973935.1). Classification (NCBI taxonomy): domain Eukaryota; kingdom Metazoa; phylum Arthropoda; class Arachnida; order Araneae; family Nephilidae; genus Trichonephila; species Trichonephila clavipes. Next base: position 315,482 of record BMAU01019396.1, on the reverse strand, counting down.
GGGGTAAACCAGGACAACTCAACCCACCTCCCGCATAAGTACTTTGACATATACTTCGGCGGACTTGCGTGGCCGCGGTAGCCGAGTGGTATAGGTATTGGAACGGGGCTTGCCTTGTCACGAGTTCAAGCCCAGTACCACTAAAGACCCGCCGTGTAGGGCAGCGATGCATGTTAAATCTGTAGAGAGCTGAAACGTCCTCCCGTTGGTGTGGTGTGGTAGTTAGGAGAGGGGGTGCCAGCTCAGGTGTCGTCCACGTCACTTGACCATGGTTCAAAATTATGTGGTCCGTCGCCAAAAGCCCTCGTGTAGCTAAACAGTGTGACGTTAATAATCAATCAATCGGCGGACTTGCGGAAAACACGTGAACGAACGACTCACTCACTGCTGATCGACGCTGAAATAGGACTCGTCTTTTTATGGCTTGGAGTACAGACTGTTTTGCTGAATATTAGAATAAAATATAATATGATAAATAGCTGCCCGTTGCATTTCTCCTGTCAATCTTTAAGATTTACTCCAATACATGAAATATATGTATATGTAATAATTCCCTCTAGCATCCTTTTAATTAACTCTTTTAATAATATTGAAATAATCTTTTAATTATTTGGTTCGAAGCTAACACTCTGATCTTAAGGGGACTTGGCACCTTTCAAAAACCTAAAATCGATGAAAATATCAATTTTTCAATTTTTAGTTTAAAATGTAGTTTGATACCTTTGGTACAATTGAGGGAAGTTTTGAAACGATCTGATTATTTTAAACGCAGTAAAATGCATTTTAAATATTTTGACAGCTCTGTCAGCAGTTTAAATGCCACGCCCACCTCAATGTTTACATTTTTTTACTTGAGAATAAATCCATTATTTTACATTAAAAACTACAGAGAAGCAGAGGAATCCGTTAAGCTGTGACTGTAACTATCAGCAAAGTTGTTTATTTACATTAGCTTTGCCATTTTCGCTTGCTGTGTGATTTTTAGTTTCATTAGTTTTTAACTTCATAGAAACCTAAAACAGCATTTTTTAATGCTACTTCAATCATAATTTTTAATGCTACTTCAATCATACATTCATTCATTTTATTAGTTGTTGTTATCGCAATTATGCCTCTTAGAAAACGTTCAGTACGTGCTTTGCAAATGAATGAAAAGCGATGGTGTAAAGCGAAAGTTGATTGTGAAGTGAACAAAAATTCAGTTTTTTCAAATGTACGCCTGGAAAAATTGAACACTGTGGTAAAAAAAAGGATACCTCTGCTATTGGAAATTATATATTGGTGGACTTTAACCAAGTTAACAATCTTCTTCGAAGTGCAAAGTGCCAATATTGTGAAAAACAAACTTTGAAACTGGAGCTTGGAGCCAAGTTGGGATTTTCATACAATTTAAAACTATTGTGTAGCAATTGTGATGAAAACAAAACTGTTGTAAACACATCTCTAAAGTCTTTTCAGACCAGCCATGATGTGAATTTGAGAATAACTCAAGCTTTTTCACATATTGGGAAAGGTTATTCAGCTATAGAAAAATTTTGTATGGTGATGAATATAGATCCTTTTCATCAACTACATATGGGAAGTGTGCGAGACGGCTGGATAATGCATATACTCTGGCATCTGAAAACATATTTGCGGAAATCCACCGAGAAATTAAAAATGTGTACGAGAATGGAGCTGAAATCACAGACTTAAGTGTTAGTTTTGATGGAACGTGGCTAACTCGTGGTCACACCTCACTTATCGGTGTAGGATGTGTTATAGATATGCTCACCGGATATGTTGTTGACTTTGAAGTGATGAGTAAGGTGTGTCGTCATTGCTCTGTGGCAAAAAATAAGCTAGGCCAGTCAAGTGCTGAATTCAGCATATGGTATGAAGGACATAAAAGCGAATGTGATATAAATCACTTGGGCTCATCTACATCAATGGAAATGGAAGCTGCATTAACCTTGTGGAAAAGATCCACATCACTTGGATTCCGTTATATTACAGTATTATCCGATGGTGGTTGTAAAACGTTTAACTACTTGTGCGAGAAAAAAGTGTATGGACCTGACATTGTGATAAAAAAGGAAGAATGTATTAATCATGTTAGTAAGCGGTTAGGAACAGCTTTGAGATCTACTGTAAAAGACTGTCGTGCTCAAGGTATTTCTTTAGGTGGTAAAGCTCATGGTAGTTTGAAAGAAGCCACAATTAAAAATTAACTACTTACTACCAAAAGGCTATTTTGAGAAACAAAGGGGATGTGAATGCTATGAAAACAGCAATATATGCTACATTGTTGCATATCATTTCTACAGATGCTAAACCTCAACATTCGAAGTGTCCTGCAGGAGAAAACTCATGGTGTTTCTACCAATCTGCGATTGCTAATGGGGAAAAACCTAACAATCATAAATTAAATGTAGGAACACCAATAAATGAAAAGTTTCTTCCAAAAATTCTACCGATTTATCAAATACTTGCATCTAATGAATTGTTAGAAAGATGCATTCGATGTGGAACACAAAATGCAAACGAAAGTTTGCATAGCATGATTTGGGCAAAGTGTCCGAAAGAAATTTTCGTAAACAAAAGACGTGTTAAGCGGGCAGTAACAGAAGCTGTCTGCGAATACAATAAGGGTACAGTACGCACCATTGTAGAAACACAGAAAGCATTAGGTGTAGCTACTGGAGGTTCAACGAAACAACTTGCTACTATCTTAGATTGTCGAAAACAAAAATTTAGAAAACGTCGTCAAAATGCCAGTAATAAGCTGGCTCTTAAACTTATTAAAAAGCAATACATAAAAGAGTTATTAGCTAGGAGGAGAGAAGGAATGACTTATAGCGCAGGCCAATTTTAAAACAAACCTGTTTTGAAAAAAAATAATACATTTTAGCATAAATTTGTTTTACTTTATTTTATTTTAGATATTGATTTAAGTAGCAAATTATTTTTATAAAAGCTTTTAAATTTTCTATTGTACATTTCATGTATTTTTATTACATTTATTTCATGTATTTCATTTATTTTTAATATATTTCATAGATGTTTCTTGTAAAAATAAGTCACAATGATATTTCCTATTTTTCGTAATTTTGGGCTCACAGACAGGCACTTTAAAAAAGCTTATATTTTTGTTTAATATTTTGAAATTGAATTGTATTATGTTTTATTTTAAAGGTATATATTTATACAACATATTGAAAATTATTACAAAATTTAGACATTGTTTTGATATATATTTGCTGATTGGTATTCTTAAAAATGCATTTTCTCAGTTCGAGTTTTTCATGAAATCATGGTCTTTAAAAGTACAAAACTTCTACAGATATTTATCAAACAACTTGAATTTTGGTGTGTATTTTTATTACAATGTGCTTAATTAAATTAGGGATCCATTTTTCAATATTTTGAATAAAAAAAATTTTATAAAAGAAAATGTAGCAAAAGTCATGTTTTTTTAGCTTTTTTTCCATTAATGTTTACATTTTATTTTTTTTTCCAAAACTAATTTGTTTGTTGCAAAATCGATCCCTAAAGTTATTACTCATAGTCTAATAAATCCAAAAAAAAAAATTTGGTGTCAAAATAATGATAATTGTAAAAGAAGAAGAATTTTGAAAATCGGTAAAAATTTTTTAAAAATTTTAAATTTTAAATTTTTTTTTAAATTTAGGAATTTTTTTCATGGTGAAATTTCTTAGTTTAGTAGTAACTGTTAATAATATACAAAAAAAATATTTTAAAACCCTTAAATAAAAAAAAATTGAAAAAAGGTGCCGAGTCCCTTAATCGTAATCGATGAATATTATTGCATCAGAAATTCCTGTTCCGCCCATTCTATCCAATCAGAACTACGATTACGTAATCATCACGCGCTTGCACTGTTAGTATAAAACCAAACACCTGTGTAATCGCGCGCTCTTCTCTCTTCTTTCTTTTTGTCCGCGTCATGTAAGAATGTAAATATCTGCTCTCAGTGCCTTTGTGTTGTGTCCGTTAAGATGTCACTTCTGCTTGTCTCCTATCCACTATGCTTTAAAATCGTCGCTAGTTGTCTCGCCAACGTGAAAATGTACCGTAATTTTGTCCTAAGCTTTGATGTGTGCGCCACAATAAAGAAGATGTCTGTTCACTGAAGATTTTTTAAGGAATTGTAGTAAACCTTTGAAGAAGTTCCGTACATTAATTGGTTAGAAGATAGACTGTGGTCCGATGACTGCCAGCGGTCTGTAAAAGTGGATTAAGAAATTCGAAGACTCGGGTTCATTTGAAATGAAATTTAGAAGAAGGAGGTACATGGCTTTCCTGGAAATGAAGAATGAATAACCATGCCCATTTTTTTGTACAAATTAAGCCCATTTCAATAACTACGGATATGTCAATACTCAGAGTTGCGGAATATATGTAATGGAATATCTATTGAGATCTACAAGTACTTCATAATTCTGCAAAAAGTAACTGTTTGGTATGTGAATTTATGGTATTTCGTAGAACATACTTTTTTTTTTAAAGAGATGAATTCTACGAGTTCTATTATTAATATCATCGATGGTGTAGGATAAGAATCGCTTTTGTCAACCACGTCATTCTAGCATTAGTATGTGAGGGCAGCACAATTTCATGCAAGATGACGTTCTTCCACACATTAAAAACCCTGTTAATCAGCTTCTCAGCATGCATTTCGGAAACGATGAGTTATCATCAATGATTTCCAACAAACTATATGCCAAGCTTACTTGATCTTAACACTTGTGGGGTTTCTGGATGTGGGGTTGTATGTGGTGGATTGTTTTGCATACTTAACTGAAATGAACACATGCATTGCACAATACAGTGTCAATATCAGCATAAATCAGTGCTTCTCAAACTTTCAATGCACGTGACCCACTATCTCATCGTTATTTTCATCGCGCCCCCCTTCATACAGTAACAATGTATTGAATTCAATAATGCTATACTTTGACACTAAAGCTGCAATACGACTTTAATCTCTTATGGGCCACCGACGTATATAAACGCCTCGCTCAGCCAAAGCATTAAATTTCTGGACGTATATATACGTCTTTCCAAAGCATGATCTTTACTGTGAAATGTTATCCATAAAATTATTCCAAAGGCTTTGGAATGCAATAAAAGGATCTTCATAGTGCTTGCGAACGATTTACTTATTTCAAAGGATTTGCTTATTTATCCCTTTTCTACTCCACCCCCAATACACCACATACGCTTGCCTACGTGTTAAATGGTTGGGGAGCGAATCGCGTCATTTTTTATCGGCATTTAAGGGCTTAATTATAAACCGTACACGTTATCAAGATAATTGTTAATTTTTGCATATCATTTAATACACTGCTCAAAACAATTAAAGGATATTGTAAGTTTTATATAAAATAAAGATATAAGCGAAATTTTTTTTTGCCGAAAATGGAAGAAGATAATCACAAATGGAAATTTTTCTGATTTTCAAACTGTGGAGTATGCTAATTTTGAGTTCGACGTCAAAAACGTCGCTTCAGCGGTAGCGAATGAAATTTGACTTTCAACTGAAATGAAGACAAGGATGATCGGCATTCAGTGACTGCTTTGTTTCGACAAGTACGATGTCTCAGCGAAGTCATTTAACCGATTCAGAAGCTTGGAAAGTTGTTGGTAGGTTAGAAGGGGGCCAAACTCAAGCCGAAGTAGCGCAAGCCATTGGAGTGTCACAAAGTGTGATTTCCAGGATCTGGAACCATTTTTTGGAGACTGGAAGTGCAAGCTGAAGACCAGGACAAGGTCGTGGATGGGCATCAACGCCCAATGAAGATTGTTTTTTAGTGTTAACGGCTCGGAGACACCGAAATATGAATGCTACTCTTCTCCAACAACACCTTCGCTCGGCTACTGGCACCACGGTTTCAACACAGACTGTCCGAAACCCCGGCTCCATGGTGTAGGTCTGTATGCTCGCCGACCGATGGTATGTGTTAGACTAACATCAAGGCATCGTTGCGACCGCAGGGAGTGGGCAACAGAGCATGTGAACTGGAGGAGAAATGAATGGAGCAATGTTCTCTTTTCTGACGAGTCGCGTTTTTCTGTTCATCCGGATAATAGGCGTATTTTCATCTGGAGGGACCGTGGCAGTAGGAATAATCCTGCGTTCATGCACGAAAGGGTCAGATTTGGCGGTGTTGGTATATGGTGGCATCTCCATTGACGGGCGCACAGACCTCTACATCATTCAAGATGGACCTCTGACTGCTCGCCGATATAGGGATGAGATCCTCAGACCTATTGTAGTCTCTTACGCAGCAGCAATCGGAGATGACTTCATTTTAATGGACGATAACTGAAGGCCACATCGTGCTAACCTGGTGGAGGATTTCCTTTTCGAGGAAGGAATCGTACGAATGGAATGGCCAGCATGTTCTCCAGACATGAATCCGATAGAGCACGTTTGGGACGCTCTAGGAAGACGAGTTGCTGGACGCCAACCACCCCCACAAACTCTCCAAGAACTGTAAAGAGCTCTTCTGGAAGAGTGGGACAGAATACCCCAACTCGTGATTAATAGCCTCATTGACCCCATGTCTCATAGGTGCTCAACGTTGCTGGCCGTCCGTGGAAACTATACCCCCTACTGAAAATGATTTCCTTTGAAGAAAACACCTTTTCTTATTCTTTTTTTCTCATATTCACAAATTGTGTTTTTTTCCTTTTGTACAGAAATGCGCAATAAAATGCATTTTTTTCTGCCAAACATGTGTAATTTATTCTCATATAACCTACTACGTCTATCGACCATGTATCAATCAGCTAAAAAGTTTCCCAGCCACAAGATCCACCTAAAACCACAATATCCTTTGATTATTTTGAGCTGTGTATATGACAAGCCCATGGGATCACTCGCAATTATTAAACTTGTCCTTAACTTAGTATTGTTAAATTAATTATAAAATACATATCGCAGTAATGATATATTTATAAGTGTATTATATCAATGTAAATGTGTATTTTATTTTTTATTATGTCGGCATTTGTTTTATTTGTTTTCCTTCAGTAAATTAAGTATTTTTTAAAAATCTTTTGTTTTCGACTTTTCAATATGCTCGCGCCCCCTCATAGGATTATCACGCCCCACAGTTTGAGAAACACTGACATAAATACATTCCAATCTGTTGTGCAAATGCTGTTTTTCGATGCGAACTTGCTGCAGGAAACTGTGGATGGCATATTGAATATTGCATGAGAGTATCGTGATACTTAAAATCCTATTTCATTGTTGTTTTTTCTTCGGTTTTGGAAAACTTGCTGTTATTTCACCACTTAATTCTGTTGGAGGGGGATTCGCCAATATTATTTATTCATTTTTTCAGTAGAAAACCAATATAGGCATGCAAATTATACAGCACAGTTGGGGGGTTTAACATATAACCCACGCAATGACCATTAAACATCGAGTTGCAAATATCCTTAATGGCCAAATGCGTGCATATTTTTTTTTGTGTAAAGCGCCATTTATTGGTAAAAAAAACACTTTGAAATATTTTTCCTTCTGCCATAATCCCTTCCTTTCTTCATACATAAACAGGTCAAATTTTGAGTCATTCGGATCAGTAGCTCGTTTTTTTTAGCTTTCTGAAAGCTTAGAAACGTACTACTTAAAACGTACCAATATTGTACTTCTTGTTTGATTAATGTTGAATCCCGAGGTACCCTAGTGATCATTTCCTATTTTCCCAAGGGGTTTACTCTCTTTGGTAAACACGGGCTTCACGAACCCGGGGTGCCCTAGTGATCCTTCTCTATTTTCGACCCTCTTTCTTGTCATTCCAATTCATATTTTCTTCTTTTCCCGTCTAGACCACAGATTTAAAACGTTGTTTGGCGCAGCTTAGCCTAAATTGGCTCTTGTGCCATAAAACCTTACTCACTCACTCACTTCTTGATTGATGTTGAGTTCTGATGCAACACAAGAGTCACTGTCAGCAAATCGTATAATTTTAAATTTGATTCCTATTCTAGCAGTGCCGAATTAAGCTCATTTCGGGGCCTGGGCGCAGAATCTCTACTGGTGGATCGAAATTTATAAGCAGATAATCTGGTTAAGTACAACTTAACTGGGCCCAGGCCCCTAGGCTTCCGACTGAAATGCCCAATGGATAAACTGACACTGCATTATAGCACTTTTAATGGCACCTTACACTGGCACCTGAACTGGAAATAGTTTCAACACCCCTCCAGAGACTTTGAGCTTCTTCGACACATTTAACGTACATCCCCCACAGTACATGGTGGGTCTTCAGCTGCATAAGGACTAGAGTCCTCGACTCAACAGAAGCAACTCCAGTTACGAATTTGCAGAATTTTGTTGCAGTAGTATGTTTAGAATGAAATGTTGTTGAATAAAATTAAAGTTGGGTCTTTATTTGTTGTTAAGAAGTTTCATGGAATGTTGAGCCCAGATTCTATATGTAAATACTTTAGATATCGAAAAAAAATAATAATAACTAACATTATATTGCAACGGTTATCGGTATATTTTATTTGTAATTTATTTCAATTATTATATTAAATTATTTGTTGTTATATGGGATAAGAGTGCATAGCGAGTTTTTTAGGCCTAACAGTCAAGTTAGGCCTAAAAGAGGTGTTACACGTCAAATCCTATTTATCCAAGTACACTTTAGATATTAATCCTTATCTCAGTTTGTTAACAATTGGCCGGTTTCCATTCATTTCTTATTTATATATTTTAAAATTAAAAACTCCTCTTAACGGTCTTAGTAGTTCTTTTAGAGATACTGACCATTACGTGTTCTAATGTCTTCTGACTAAAGAATATCATTTATTCTCTCTATCTAAAAATGCTAAGAATTTTTTTATGGTCTCTCTCTCCCTCTATTATTGAAATTCCATCCCTACTTTCAAAATTGAAATCAAATACAAGTATTGCTTCTGTAATCCATCATAGGATTGAATCACTTTTTGTGATTTTAGTTAAACTTATATTAATAAGTGAATGTCGTTGTAGATGGAGTATACGCATAGCCCTATCTGTCTCTAATCTCCAAACTATTAACTACTTTTATAATGAGAGTGATGTATATGTAACTTTTACATAGTGTTAAAATTTAATAAAATAACTAAAATTGGTTTAAGAAAGATATGTTGCGTGTTGCTGTGTAGAAAGAATTTAAAGTAGTTGGGCTTGGCTATGCCTAGCCAATGCGCATGCAAAAAATTCTCGTAAAAGAGAGAAAAGTTTTGATAAAATGCAAAAATGAAAAATGAATCGTTTTCCTTCCGGTAAATGGTAATGTAATGGCCCGGTAAATGGTAAATCCTAATGGTAAGTAGTGGCGTTATTCAAACAAATAATTATCGTAAAATCCGGCGTATAACGTGCACTTTTAATACAAAAAATAAGATCGAAATTTAGGGGGGCGCATTATACGCTTGGTATAGAAATGATGCTTTAAAATAAGAAAAGAGACGAGCATAAAAACAAAAACAAATTATTATTATACACATATTGAAATACTGTTTATTTAAAATAAATAGCACTACTTATGAACTTGAAGAGTTGTTGTTCTAGAAGTATTTGATTTTTGGACGAAAGCTTAGATGAGAGATTTAACATACCGAACTCGAATAAATCACTTCAAAACATTAGAGTATTGTGCACATATACATTTCAGGTTCCTTCATAAAAACAGGAGGTGCGCGTAATACTGAAAATATACCCGAAAATTAAAAAATGCAGCTTGAAAGTATAAGCGCGCGTTATACGCCGGATTTAAAAAAAAAATTTTGTCTTTATTTTTGTACTAACCATACAACTAAATTGGACATTTTTGTCGACATCTTATCTTTAAAAGAAAGTTTGTGAATGTAATTTTTTTCCTCTTACACTGTTTTTCTCGAGTTTTGTACCTTTTTGCATACATGAGCATTTTAAAATATCGAAATTGTTGTTTAAACAAGTTATGTAAAAAAATTTGCCTTCTCCTATAAAAATCTTTTTGAACATTTTCAATAACTTGAGCAGTAAAATTTTTAACATTGAGTGGACGGATGTTTGTTTCCATTTTAGAGGTTTCGCTTTATTTGAATTCTTTGGGAAATATGTTGGCGAGTTTTTACTTTTTATTGAGGGAAGTAAGGGTACATTTTCAAAAAAAAAAAACACGTAGATGAAAGAATTCAGGAGTAACCGTTATGATAAAAATAAAAAAATTGCTTAGAATATGAGTGGAAAAGTTGAACTCCTAATCATATTTTGATATGTACACCACTGTTCTGAGCCAGAGACACACAATTAGATTTTATGCGGCCCGCCAACGTAAACAGATAAATCGCTTAGAATCGAGACTTCTTTCACGTGCCGATCGGAATGCGGCCTTTTATTTCCTACTCTTAGGAAAACAAAGTACCTGAAAGTATTAGGTTGGGGAAAAAGAAATCCATTATTTTTGCATGAAATTCAAAACTTTATTTAACATGTTTCGGATTGTTCGATTTGGTTCAAATATTTACCGTTCTGTTGTATAATTTGTTGCCATTTTAAAGGTATCTTCATATTGCTTCTCTCGTAGATGTCTTGGCCTTTATTGACGAAAAACTCTAGTAATCGATTTTCACAGTCAGTCTTCTCTTGATCCCAATTTCTTATCACTCTGAAAGTTTTGCAATGCGAGAAAAAGGTGGTAATCGTTTGGTGCCAGGCCCGGACTATATGTGTGGTGGATGGATTAAAACTTTCCAATTGAGCTCCCAGAACTTATGGCGAGTCAGTATAGACGTGCGGGGCCTAGCGTTGTCCAGATGGAACACAACACCTCTTCTGTTGGCCAATTCTGGTCAGTCACTAGCTTCAAACGGTTCAGTTGTTGACAGTAGATATCTGAATTTAATGTTTGATCCTACGAAAGCAACTCATAATAAATTATTCCTTTCCACTCCCACCGTATACACACAGTAGAACCTTCCTGGATGTTAGTCCGGGTTTGTCCACCGTTTGATCTGCTTCACCACGCTTTAACCACGATCGTTTTTGCAGAATATTGTCGTATGTGACCCATTTCTCTTCCCCAATCACCATCTACTTAAGAAATGGGTCGATTTCATTCCATTTGACCAGGGTTTCGCAGATGGAAATTCGATCCATCATGTTTTTTGGTGTTAATTGGTGTGGCACCCAAACATCGAGCTTCTTTTAGAATCCAACTTTGTTCAAATGGCTTAAAACTGTTTAATGGTCAATCTTTAGCGCCTGGGCGATGCTTCGACTACTAACATGCTGGTCAACTTCAATTATTTTTGAGATTTTATAGACATTTTTAAAGACGGGCTCAAGGCAACTTTAACATCAAAAATGCCTGAACGGAATCAACGAAACTGAAATTGCACGTTATTAGCTTTTACAGTATCGGTACTATAAACACCATTCACAATTTCATGCACCTGGCTTGCAATTTCGCCTTTATCAAAGAAAAAAATGTAAAATGTACCGAATATTCTCTTTGTTGACTTCCTTTTTTAACACCCTGTAACGCAAAACTGAATAGACAAAAAAAGAAAAAAACAAAAACAAATTATTATTATAACAGGTATTGAAATACTGTTTATTTAAAAATAAATAGCACTTTTGTTGAATACCAGTTAATTTGTTTAGTGTGAAATGTCACCTTGACAACGAACATAAATGTGTAATTGTTTGATCAATACTTCACGAGATATCGACACTACAGCCATCTACCGAAAAAATAATGGATTTCTTTTTCCCCAACCTAATATTTGTATTAAGAGATCCTGAGCAGAGTTTGGAGGATAAGATCACAAGAAAATTTCAAAGTTTTAAGAAAATTGTGCCTAAATTCACAATTTTCTCTGCTCTCTCATTACTGCTGATATTGATAAGTTAAAGCTTAGACATTGACTTGAAATCACATCACAGCGAGAAGGACATGTTTAAGGTATCCGACCACGTTCGGAACCGTGATTTTAAAAACAAAAACAGCAAATTAATTTGTTTAGTGTGAAATATTTACCGTTTTGTTGTGCAATGGATAATTTTCATGATATTTAGTGTCACTTAGATTAGAATACATGTCTAAAATTGTTTTAAGGACATTTTGGTAAAAAAAATTATTTAAATACAATATTTCAGCAAAAAATTAACTTAGAATAACCTTTTTTCAAAATGTTTTCCTTTTGTGAAAAATGCTTCTATTATAATAATATTTTGCCGTATATAGCTTAGACCTCTGTACAGAGGAGGCTCAACTAGAACGTTTGAAAAATTCACATTACTTCAGAGTTACAACCCATTGAAATAATTATTGGCTTTTTTTTCTTAAAATTGCTCCCCTCTGTTGTCGCCTCTGTAGAGAGGTCTGAGCTACATACAGGCAAAATATTCTTATAATAGAACCATTTTTCACAAAAGGAAAACATTTGGAAAAAAGATTATTCTAAGTTAATTTTTTGCCAAGATATTATACTTAAATAAATTTTTTTTGTGAAAATGTCCTTAAAACAATTTTATGCATGTATTCTAATCTGAGTGACACTAAATATCATGAAAATTATCCATTTATGCGTTTTTTTAAAATAATGGTTCCGAACTTTTCGGATACCTTAATGCTATGACACTGGCTTTTATTAATCTTTGTCATCTGAAAAATTTCCATGTGCATGAAGAAATTTGCGTGGAATTTTTCTTTGTATTTTAGTTGGCATATATTTGTGAGTAAAGTTTTTCTTGCATGAAAAGCAACAAAAATAAATATAGATACAAGTTAGCAGATATAAACTTGCAGGATGTGATAAGAATTTAAACAAGAAATCTCGCACTTGACTTAAGAAAAAAGAGTGAAAGAGTAGGATAGGGCACATTTATCTTTTTAAACTGATTATGAAACAATTAATATAAAAATTTTTTTAAGCCAATTCCTTCTAGGTCAGCAAAGAAAGATTTTATTTTAGTTACTTTTTTTAAACAATTACAATTAATATAAATATGTACATATATATCATGGAATCACAATATTAAGTGGAAAAACACCTTTTTAATTAACATTAAAATCTTTTTAACCACATTAGATTTGTAATAAAGTTTTTTTAATAAAATTCAATAGAATATATAAGAATTTATCTTTAAACCAATGTAAAAGGAATGCTGACGCCTAACTAGCATATGATTATTTAAGTTATGTTAAATCTTCATCCGAAGTTTAACAATGGTGCTGCTATCTAGAGGAATAATATCAGTTGTGAAATATATCTTTTAAGCTATAATTAATTAAATTTAATTAATGAATTAATATTTGAAAAACTGTATTAATATCAAGTGCTATCCACTACAAGCTTAAAAAACATATTTGAACTTGAGTGGTATTTTATCAACGACTGAAAATTTGAACAAGATATATATAAAGGGTGTTTTTTTAGAGGTATCGAACTTTAAATTGCAATAAAACAACGATGTATTATTCGATTGACATGAATTTTTTTTATTCGAAAGATAATCTTGTGGCATTACATTTTAAATATGATCAAGCAAGGCGAAGATTCGTCGAATGGGCCCAAAACGAGATTGCCGTTGTTGCCGATTTTCATAAGCGAATTTTGTTTACCGATGAAGCGCACTTCTGGTTGAATGGCTACGTCAACAAACAAAACTGCCGCATTTGGAGTGAAGCTAATCCCCAAGTGTATGTCGAAACACCGTTACATCCAGAAAAACTGACTGTTAGGTGCACTTTATGGGCTGTTGGAATCATTGGTCCGTACTTCTTCAAAAACGATGAAGGCCACAACGTTACAGTCAATGGTGATCGGTATAGAGCCATGATTACTAACTTTTTCATTCCTGAATTGAACAATCATGATGTCCATGAGCTGTGGTTCCAACAAGACGGCGCAACATGTCACACAGCTCGTGCCACAATCGATTTATTGAAAGACACGTTTGGTGACCGCCTAATTTCACGTTTTGGACCTGTGAATTGGCCTCCATGATCTTGTGATTTAACACCGCTAGACTATTTTCTGTGTGGCTATGTAAAGTCATTGGTCTATGCGGATAAGCCACAAACGCTTGACCATTTGGAAGACAACATTCGCCGTGTTATTGCCGATATACGGCCACAAATGTTGGAAAAAGTCATCGAAAATTGGATGTCCAGATTGGACTACATCCGAGCCAGCCGTGGCAGTCATATGCCAGATATCATATTTAAAATGTAATTTTACAAGATTATCTTTCGAATAAAAAAAATTCATGTCAATCGAATAATACATCGTTGTTTTATTGCAATTTAAAGTTCTATACCTCTAAAAAAACACCCTTTATATATATTGTTACGTAGATCCCGGGTTGGAGGATTTTATACAAATCAGTCTTAAATAACAAGACATTTCTTTAAGAGCGATGATAATTAATTGTAGAAAATACAATCCTTTAAATACAGGATTCAGCAGCAATATTCACAAAATAAATCTCAGGTCTTCACACCTTCAACAGCACGCAGACACAATTATCGGTGTCTAAAATACACGTTTATAAAAGATCATTCACAAGCAATCTCTCGTTCAACAGCCGAAGTAATCACTAATCGCTTCAACAGTCAAAGCAATACAAATCGTTAGTCAAAACCAGACTGAATCGCTTTGGGTGAGTTCTTTCTCTATATCCCTCGCGGATAATTCGAGAAAAACGCTCTTGCGTCATAGGTCTTGAAATTAGTGGATTTCTCTACTATTTTCTAGACGAACCCAGAGGGTTCCAAACTCGCCAAAAATGGTCACCAAAAGGATCAACAAGTCGCCAAAAGGATCGCCCGTCACCAAATTGTTCGCCAAAAATGACGCCAACTTGGCTCTATTGCCAAGATTTCGCCAAGTGCTCATTTAATCACCATTATAACGTTAGGGACGGCGTTTGTTTGTGAATATTACAATTTTGACGTAAATTAAATATAATTTAGAGTAAGATAAAGGCATTACACATCCAAACACAAATTATTTACCCTATTTGACGCACAAAATTCATAACGATATATAGAGAGAAAGGGAACTAATAGTAGGAATCGAATTAAATGTGATTACATTTGTTGACAGCATGAAATTAGCACAATAAATTAATAAAACTGCCATTATTTTACTTAACATATTATTTATTATTTTTGCAGTGAATGCAATCATTTTAAGAAGGTGCTGCCCCCCCCGGTATCTTCCGCTCCCACAATGTGGCCCGTGAGCCAAAACGAGTTGCTCACCCCTTGCTCTGAGTACTTAAGGGTGAACACGGTCTGCTTGTCCGAACTTATCATCTGATTTTATGTATTGGCGTAGTTCAGGGGTGGTGAACCTTTTTCGATCAACGTGCCATTTTTTCTAAAAAAATGTATATGGAGGTATAGACGAGCCACGAAATAATTTTGACTTGTGATTATTGGAAAAATAATAAAACTAAATACTAACAACTCTCTCAAAACTCTTTACTTGCTTCGAAAAAATACTTTTTGTACTACGTAGTTGTAAATGTTTTAGTTATTCGAGTAATTCAAATTAAGACAAGTTGGAAACTTATCTTTCTCTTTATGCTGACAATGTTAAATTGGCTCTGTTTTCGATGTACCTTTACTCAAAATCTGTTATATGTACATGCTTGAAATTTTCATACAATTGAAGTACACTTTTTTCATTATACTGAAATGAGGTTTTAGCTAATTTTGAATTCGTTTATAATTTATAAAATATTTTATCTAACATAGTGAAATTTGACCTATTTTCACATAAAATTTTTTTTTTTAGTATATATTAACCATCATTATAAAGTTTTAAAAATTTACATACCTGTGAACAGTTAAAGAAAAGGTTCTCAATTTTTTGTAAATTGATTTTAACCATCATTAAATGCCGGCATTAATATATCAACTAAATAATTTACATACCTGTGAACAGTTGTTTTTTGCGGAAACCTGTCTGACGTTCATCGAACAAATATCGTGGCAAAGAGGTACGCCTTTTGAGATAAATTGATTTTAATGTATATGTTACCGGCAAAGTATGAAATGCCGGCATTTTATATACTAATATAACTAAATAATAAAACTAATATATTATATACTAATATAACTAAGCATTGTATAGAATGCCGGTCGTTTTTAGGCAAAGTATGAAATAAGAGAATTATTTCATAGTTTGCCTATGCATTGTATAGAATGCATATGCATTCTTTAGAATGACTAAAGCTGTTTAGGCAAAGTATGAAATAAGGTCATGATAAGGTTCTTATATCAATGACGTACATTTCTAAAAAGTACAACTGGTATTCTGACAAAATAATAAGAGTGCCATTAAAAATTATTCAAAATACCTTATACCCTTCTTATTTTGCTACTTTGTTTTACACATACATTTGACGAATCCTTCGCTGCTTCCACTGAAATGAGCAATTTCAAATGACAGATGAAGGATTTTATGGTCAGGAATATCTTTAATTCTAAGCAAGTTTTTAGGGCATAAAGTAATTTGTGATTTCTCATATACTTCTTTTAAAATTCCTTCAGAAGTTCCAAGTCGATAGAAATCATTTTTCCCACTAGCTACAAGTGCCAATATATTGACATTAAGAAAAAATCATTAATATCACAACAAAATGCCTTTTTTTTAAATAATTCTTTTTTTTATGTACAGTTCAATATCATAACGTGTAAAGTATGTTTTTGTATTTGGTTGAAAGTTCTTTCAGAGAATTCTATCACTTCCTCCGTGTGCAATAGCCAAATGAGCTTCAGGAATTTCTTTAAATAACTCAGAATCCGTGATGTAATACTGTATAGAAGTATTTCCCCACCTTTATATCCCCGTGGAACGGTCATCATTTGATAATTTTACCGCGGCCCGCTGAGGTGGGATGTTGTTTATATTTTTAATTGTTTTGATTTAATAATTTAATAATTGTATTTAAACATGACTTCAGAATGAAATTTAGTTACTCCAAAAATGAATATAAAGTGATTTCAGATGAAATATAATGTAACTTCCATAGAAAGTCAAACAAACACTAGAGAAATGCACTCCAGTAAATAAAATAGAAATAATGTAATAATCCTTGATACCATTTGATACACGGACCCGTGGTTCGAAACCATTCTGTTTAGTACTGACGCCTGCTTTAACAGGTTACATAATGTTATTTTTCTTTTCTCCAAACATCACATCATAGCTATTCAGCAACCAATGGGCCCTGGATTCCTTTTTAGTAGTCCTTTTGGCGTTTTGTATATCAGTTATTAACTACTTGTACGTAGTTTCAATTAAAATAAATACTTTCTTTTTGCAGCCTTAACTCGAGTTTTGGGAAGCTCGTCGTCGAATAGTTGTTCCATGCCTATAAATCGGAGTCGGCAATCTTTTAGCTGTGGCGTGTCAAAAATCAATCTACCAATTATGATTCGGCGTGCTCCACATTAGGATATTTTTGAAACAATTCTATTCCAGCGAGATAATGTATGCAGAGTTAGAGAAAAGAGTTCAATTACATAGATGTTTTACCGCTTTATCTCACATTAATTTTGCATCTATTAAAAATATTTTCTAACATAAAAATAAACAGCATAAAATATAACTATTTCTTCAATAACAAAAAAAATTAAAATAAATTAAAATTACCCTCGAAATTGTACCTATATTATATTTTTAAACATATTTATTAAAATAAGAAATATACAAAAAGTAAAATATAAGTATTTCCCCTGATTACAGTTAAGTAAAATCTTTAATGTGAATCTAGTGCAGCTTCGCTCTACTTTCATATCGCAAAAAATTTGGTGTAATTTGTGACTTTTACTTTGACATGATTCTGAGCATTCAGTTGTTAAACAATTTCTTCGTGGACTCGAAATATTTTTTGTATGAGGAAAAATATTTTATTCAGATATGTAGAACTAAAAGAGGGGAAAAGCAGAAGAATACGTATGCAATTTTATCTCTTCAAGCAATTAAATATCTCCAGCTATGGCATTCAATAATTTACAAAATGCTGTACATTTACATTTTGAGTTATCTTTCAAATTTTTTCATAATTCCTTAACTGTACAAATTCTGGAGATGTTTGTCAAATAAGATTTATTACAAATTTATGAAATTCATTAAAAATTGGCAAATTTGTTGAGTTGTGCTGAGTGCCACTGATAATTTTACCGTGTGCCATAGGTTGCCTACCCCTGCTATAGACCATGACTTCTTCTCCAACACTACAAATTGCTTCTCCATTTTCATGCAGCAGAGGAAAAAAAACCAATTTTTTGCTGAACAAGTTTAAGTAAAATAGAGTATTTTGAAACTCCCGAACAAAAACCACAATGTTCAACTGACAAAATTCTGAGCCTGAAGTCGGTGTTAAAAGTCTCGTGCCTTGACGTACAACATTCGAAACGAATCGGAAATGTATTTCGTACTTTGCCTGTTTCTCATTAGGCATTCTATAGAATGCCTAGGCATTGTGTGAAATAAGAATAATTTCATACATTGCCGGCTAGTTTTAGGCATTCTATAGAATGTCCGATTTAATACTTGGCCGGTAACATATACAGTGAGATTTCTAATCGGCTAGGAAATAAAAAAATAAAAGACTCAATTTACAATAAAAGATACACAGGTTTCGGTTTATACCAGACGGTCAACTTTTAAGCAAAAACAAAGTACTTTGTTTACATTTTTCGCCATTCAAATGGGCGTTGCCCAGTTTCAACGATTATTTAAAAATAGGTTTTAAGGGGTGTTGGAAAGCTAAAATCTTATTTTTTTTGACAATCTGAGATTTTTACATTTTCAAATTGTATAGATTTTAATCTATCTAAAAATACCTTACTTGAACCTCTAGGGTATTTAGAAGCCCTTAAAACGTATTTTTAAATAATCGTTGAATTTGGGCCACGCCCATTTTAATGGCGAAAATTGAAAACAAATTACTTCGTTTTTGCTTAATAGTGTAACGACTGATATAAACCAAAACATGTATCTTTTTTTTTTAAATTGAGCCTTTTATTTTTTTATTTCAACCGAAATCTCACTGTATACTTTAAAATCAATTTATCTCAAAATGTAAATTTTAATGGGCGATGTACCTTTTCTGAGAAACTACTGTTCACAGGTATGTAAATTTTTTATGAATTATTTATAATGATGTCTAATATATACTAAAATGAGCTTTTTTTAAAACACTCAAAAATTTAATTTTTACAAATATTTTAAGTAAAAAATGGGTCAAATTTCGCAATGTTTGATAAAATATTTTATAATTTCTTAAAAAATTCAAAATTAGCTAAAAGCTCATTTTAGTATAATAAGAGAGATGTACTTTAATAGTATGAAAAATTTCAAGCATGTACATAAAACAGATTTTGAGAAAAGGTACATCGAAAACAGCCAATTTAACATTTTCAGTATAGAGAGAGAGAGGGTTTCCAACATCCCTTAAGGGCTCCTAATTACTCTAGAGGTTAAAGTAAGGTATTTTTAGAAAGCTTAAAACCTATACAATTTGAAAATGTAAAAATCTCAGAATTCAAAAAAATATAAGACTTTAGCTTTCAAACACTTCTTAAAGTAACATTAGTGTGACTTCTGTGGTTTCAGATTGTGTGGATGACAAATAACTTATATTAGGATTGCAAGATGTTACTTTTAGTAGATTGCATGGTGAATTGGAGTTATTTGCAAAATGGTCTCTAAGCAATTAATGATTTTTACTGTGATTCACTTTTTGACAATAGGATTTGTGATTTGTTTCAGAATGCAATTTTACAGACGATGTTTTGCATATCACTGTTTCAGAACATATAACACACTCTGCTTTTGTCGTCTTTGCTAATAATATCATATTTCTAGATTCCCCAAGTTTGAAATTCTTTCTTACACTTACTATCTTGCAATTTTTTTTCTTTTGCAGAACTAGCTATATTAAATAAAATAAAAATCATAAATATAACACAAATAAACTTTAAAATACAGTTGTGTCAACGAAAGTGACTATGCTATGCGTAGAAACTTTTTGCATCATAAGCAACTGTAGTCCACGACGTAAAGGCAAGACAATAACAAACGAGGGTGCTCACTACCGACCCAGGACCGATCACGCGCATTTGTTCGTAATACTTCATAGTGAACTTTGTTATTTTGAAATAAAATGGAAACCATTTTAACCGTTGGCGTGCCCAAAATATTGTGTCGCTTGCGCTTGCCATTGATGGCACGCGTGTCACTGGTTCGCCTTCCCTGGCATAGTGAAATCAAAGCAATAAAATTAATCAATAACTGATTTTCTGATAAAAGTAAGTGCGCGCTGCAAAATATTTCAGAAAGCTGTTTATTTTCCGAAAAAATAATTACAAGATAAAATTTTTCATTGGATTCAGCCTTAGCGGATGTGGCAGATTTTCTAGCATGTACGACTATTTTGATGCTCTTCGTAAACAATACTCTTTTTTTACAGCAAATAGCAAAGAATAATTACGTAATATTAATCTTGGGCTGGGTAAGGTCGACTCAGCCTCTTATCCTATTAATGGGTCGATAAATGAGTACCAAGCTTGCTTGGGAACTGAACACTGGAGGGTTTCACGTCAGACTGACCACTCGACCGAAACATCTACACATGACCCCAGCGCCTAAGGTCACGTAAACTGAGATAGGTACAATAGGCCTTGGTCCTCATGGGCTGCTGCGCCACTGAGTTCAGTTCAATGAGTAATTATGTAATGTTATTTATGTTCTTTTCCTTTATTTCTCTTGTACAGTTTTTATCATTTCTTAAATACCTAAATGTAAACACACACCGATTATCTATATATATAAAGGAGAAAAGCGACTCACTTATTCACTCATGGCGATATCTCTGGAACTATTAGACCTACATACTTGAAATTGGGAAGGTGTGTTCTTTGATAGAATATTCATCTAAGAACAGATTTTGTCAAAATAGACTCCTATAGGGGGTTGAGAGGGGTTAAGGAGCGTTATAGATAAAAAGATTTCTCTTTCGGATCTGATACATTCACAAACTTGAAATTTGGTATGCATGTTTTTTTTTGTTGAATAGAAAGAATGGATTTTATGAAAATAGACTCCTGTGGGGGGGAGAGGAGAGTTACTAGAGTGTATTGATGAAAAGAAATTCACGTTTTCAAACTACTTTGGTATGCATGTTACTTTTTTTTGTTGAATTGAAATCCGCTAAGAACGGGTCGTACGGAAATCGTATCTGAAAGCGGGTTACGGGGCTTAAAAATTGTTCGTTCTTGAGCTATTAGATTTAGACTTTAAATTTGGCAAGCATGTTTATGTTTTTGAGTAGAAATCCACTAGAAATGGCTTTTGTAGAAATCCCCTTTGAGGGTGGAGGTTACGGTAGGGTAAAAGATAATTCTACTCCAGTTTTAGAAATTTCTGTCCTTTTCACATCAAGAGAGTGAGAGTTATAAGAATGTTTTTCAATGCAATCGAACACTTAGTGCTAGGACTTGGATATCAATATTTTATAAATATATAAGCAGTATATATTCATACAATATCAGGAAACCGGTGAAGCAGGAGAGTAACAGCTAATATGTAATATATATACAATCTCTGACAATAAAGTTCGATGACTAAAGTCAGAAGGTCAATTTGGCAACACTGGCGATACAAAACGCTGCACATGCGTAGCGGCAGGTGTTGACCATTTGCCCCTTTCCCGTTGTTCGGTTGAGACTCATTTGCGTTCCATGTTATACTTGTTTGACAAAGTACTTGTTTAGTACATTAGTTCATAGCTGAGAACAGGAAAAGGAACAAACAAACGATCAATTTAAAGCTTTGTTTCAAGCTTTAAAACCAAAAGAAACTTATGCGATTCTGGTACATGTTTATAAAGATTAAGCATTGTCCATGAAGTATATGTACGAGTGGTTTGCCCGTTTTTCGAAAATCAGGGAATGTGTTTCTGACAACCCCCGTAGTGGAATACTGGAAATCTCCGTCAGTGACGAAAACATTGAGAAAGAGGAGAAATTAATCACTAAAGATCGTCAATTAACTGTGTGCATGATAGCTGATGAACTACTGATTAACCGTGAATCCATGCGAAAAATTGTTACCCAGAATTTGGGGATGAGGAAAACGTGTGTTATCGATATTGACGATATTCCTAATATCCAACGAAACATGACCAGGCTTTTAAACTCCATCACAAAAGAAGATTTCTTGCAAAGTTTCCAGGACATGTATAGCAGATCTCAGCTGTGTATAGTTATGGGAGGGGGCTATTTTGAAAGACAGTAAGATAATTTTTTTGATAATATTTATTTACGCTAATGTTACAGGACTATTCACCGAACTTTATTATCAGAGGTTGTATAAAGAGAGAGAGAGAGAGAAAAATATCATAGAGTGCATCTAAATTTGTAGTACAGTCTTTAGTAAATATTAAGCCAGTGATTCTCAACCACTGTGCCGCGGCACTTTTGTGTGCCGCCAAATTTCAAAAGTGTGCCGCCAAATTTTGCAAATATATAATAATGTTAATATTATTAAATTATATCATTTAAAAAGAAAAATATTTTTAACATGAATATATATTTAAATCCACAAAAAAAAATAAATTATTTTATTATTTCCTTTGCAACGCGTTTTTCTTAGTGCCAAATTATGATGAAGCGGCGTGCATAGCAATAGGAATATGTCTCAAGTCGGCGCACACTTGCCACTTCTGCGTACAAAACGTGTTGTTTTAGTGATAGTTGGGATTCACAAGGTGTTGCATAGTAGTTACTGCACCTTTTCTTTCGTTAAAATTGGCAAATGTATGTGATTCGGTTTAATATTAATTTATTTGCATGTAGTAATATTTTGCATTAATTTATTTGCAGATCCTTCTGAAAATGGATAAATGGTTAAAAGAAGAAAGTTTAATGATGATAATAGTGATAATGATAACGTTAGGGACCAAGTTAATGAGCCAACCCCGGCACAAGTAAAAATACTTCTTCCTCAAAAAAATACGTTGTCCATCGGAAATATAATGATGATTTTTTTTGAAATTTGGATTTACCTCTACAATGGAAAATGACATAGTTGTTCCCGAGTGTGTGACATGTGGTTTTAAATTATCAAATAGTGCTATGGTTCCTAGCAAACTCCAACGTCACTTGGTGACTAATCATCCTTCGCTTTCAACAAAAGATAAAAGCTACTTTGAAAGGTCTTTATCATCAAAAATTAAGCAAGTAAAAGTTTTTGAAAAACAAGTATGTGTGTCTGAAAAGGCTCAAGTAGCTTCTTACGAAATAGCTGAATTGATTGCTGTTAACTTAAAACCTCACAATTTGGCTGAAGAAATTATATTACCTGCTTGTCGCAAAATTGTAAAAACAATGATTGGTGGATCAGCTGATATTGATATTTGCAAAATACCACTTTCAAATGATACAATCCATCGCAGAATTAAAGATATGTCAGAAAATATTGAGCAAAATACTGCAAAAACTCTTGCAAATTCGAATTTTGCTCTACAAGTCGACGAAACAACAGATATTACAGGAAATGCTCAATTAATTGCATTCGTTAGATTTATTCACGAAAATGATATAATTAATCAATTTTTATGTTGTCGGGAGTTACCTGATTTTACAAATGGTAAACATTTTTCAAGTAATTAGTTCATATTTAGAAGAAATTAAAGTTTCTTGGAAGTCATGTATTGGCATTTGCACAGATGGTGCTCCAGCTATGACTGGACATCTAAAAGGATTTGTAGCACATGTTAAAGAACTGAATGAGGATATATTAGTTACCCATTGTTTTTTGCATCGAGAAGCACTTGTTTTCGAAATTTTTGCCATCAGATTTGAAAATAGTTCTGGAACAATGTGTTAAAATATGGTTAATTATATCAAATCAAGACCATTAAAAAGTAGATTATTTAGTAAATTATGCCAAGCTATGGAAGCCAAGTACGAATCCTTGTTACTCCATACAGAAGTAAGATGGTTGTCCAGAGGAAAAGTTATATCTCGTGTGCTGAAATTAAAAGACGAAATGAAAATATTTTTTGAACAAAATAAAAATTATGAATTTGTTCATTTGTTGGAAGATAAAATATGGTGTACTAAACTGGCTTACTTATCAGACATTTTTGTTATTTTTAACAACATCAATTCAAGTATGCAAGGGCCTAACGAAAATATCTTAAACTACCGATAAGCTGGTGGGATTCAAAAAACAAATAACTTTATGGAAAAATAAAGCTCAGGAAGGCAATTTAGAAAAAAGTTTGAGTCAGTCCCTAAAGACAGTTATAAAACTATTAAATTAACTGTTGTTGATCATTTGACAACATTAGAGGAGAGAATTATTCATTATTTCCCAAAATTAGATATTAAGAAATTTGATTGGGTTCGTAATCCATTTCTCATAACGTATACTTCTGTATTTGACTTAACTTTGAATGAAGAGGAAGAACTCATTTTGCTTTCCAATAATCGAGATTTAATTTTAAAACATTCAGAAGAATCAATTAATTCATTTTGGATTAACATCAGATGCGATTATCCAATGACAGCCAAAAAAGCTTTAAACATATTATTACAATTTTCCACATATTACTTGGGTGAATTCGGATTTTCAGCATTAACCAACATTAAAACTAAAAAAAGATCAAGATTGTTAAATGTAGAAGACGATATGAGAGTAGCATTGTCATTTTTACGACCAAATATAAATGAAATTATCAAAAAACATCAAGCTCAAATTTCGCATTAAAAATATTTTTATTATTAGCTTGTAATTAATCCCTTAATAAACGTTTAGTTATTATTGTAGTATATATTAGTTTATTTCGTATATTTAAAATTTTTGTCATAAACTATTTATGCAGTGTGTTGTAGTAAGTAAATAATTTTTATCTTTTTCTTTGTGTGCCGCCAAATTTTGAAATCGTTAAATATGTGCCGCAACAAAAAAAAAGGTTGAGAATCACTGCCTTAAGCAGTTAATGGTTGCGGTAGCCGAGTGGTATAGGTATCGGACTGTGGCTTGCTTTGTCACGGGTTCGAGCCCAGTACCACCAAAGACCCGCCGTGTAGGGCAGCGATGCACGTTAAATCTGTCGAGAGCTGAAACGTCCTCCCGTTGGTGTGGTGTGGTAGTTAGGAGAGGAGGGTGCCAGCTCAAGTGTCGTCTACGTCACTTGACCATGGTTCAAAATTACGTGGTCCGTCGCCAAAAGCCCTCGTGTAGCTGAACAGTGCGACGTTAATATTCAATCAATCAACCTTAAGCAGTTTTTATCAAATTAGTTTTTATTATTGTAAGGATTTTCTTTCATACAAGGTAAGTAAAGGAATATTTTCAATATAAACTTTTGATCTCTTGCACGATAGTTGTAGATTTTTATATCGCATAATGATCATTTCGAATGTTTGAGAAAATATTGATCGCGATAAAGATATTTGTTTGAAATTCTTTTTCCTCTTGTGTGTATGATTTTGGATAGTTAAATTTATTTTTTACATTAAACGTAAGCTTTTTATAAGAACATACCTAATTAAAACATTCTCTTAGTTAAAAAAAAAATGTCTTGGTTAATTTTTAAAACTAATATAATAAAAAAAAAAGTCAAGACTCTTAATGAAATTAATTTTAAAAACATGGTGCTTTAGGTCAATTTTGAAAATAATCATTCCTTTTTCAAAATTTTTTACACAGATGTTTTTGATTGCATAATGTGATAACTTTCTTTTGTGGTGAAAATTCAAAATGTTATTCAACATTTCAGTGAGCAAGAATATTTTTTAAAGAATGTTTGTAAGAACATTTGAAAACTGATCTATCGTTACTAAATACAAAATCATTATAAAATATACTTAACACTAAAGTAAAATTAATTTTATACCAATAGAATATAAATTGTTTATTTAATTTGAAGGATTTATTTCTGTGGAAACAGTTATTGGGCAAATATATATTACGTACTTCAGGTATCCGACTACGTTCGGAACTGTTGTTTTGCAAAAGCGTTTAAATGGATAATTTTTATGGTATTTAGTGTTACTTAGATTAGAATACATGTATAAAATTGTTTTAAGAATATTATTAGAATGAAAAATTACTTAAATGCAATATTTTGGCAAAGAATTAACACAGAATTATCTATTTTCAAAATGATTTTTTTTTAATTTTATTTTTTTTTATGGAAAATGTTTCTATAATAATAATATTTTGCCTATATATAGCTCAAACCTCTGTACAGAATCTGAGCTAGTATTTTTGAACTATATAACTTAGAAATGGATTTATCCATATTTTAATACAACAGAGTGGAAAATTTTAAGAAAAAAACACCGATAATTATTTCAATAGATAACTCTGAAAATAATGAGATTTTTTCAAAATTTTTTCTTCAGGTCCTCCGGAGGAATCTTTTCAAAATATAAGCAAAATATTGAAGCATTTTTCATCAAAGCAAAATGTTTTGAAAATAAGTCTTTTTAAGTTCATTTTTTGCTAAAATATTGCATTTAAATAATTTTTTATTCTAATAATATTCTTAGAACATTTTTATACATATATTCTAATCCAAACGACACTAAATATCATGAAAATTATCCATTTATCTAAGATTTTATTGGAATAAATGACGGCTTAGTTTATTTCTTGGTGTCGTAAAATTACTTTAAAACGTAACTTTAAATATGTAAAAATAATTGAATTATAATGCGTATCAAAATTCAAGTACATCTCAAAAATTTTCAAGCAAAAAATAAACTTGAGGAAAACACCGCATAACATGATAAATTAGTTAAATCCATTTTCCATATAAAATAAAGAAAATGATTAAAAGGAAAATTCGGTACCATTTGTCGTTCAAAGTCCATTAGTTCTGTAAAGAGTTACATAAATTTTGTTACTGACCGTAATATTAAGCTATTTTTTCAGATACATCGTCCGGTTTCTCTGTACACAATTCCGATAACTGTAATATTTTGTAACTGCAATTTCGAAATTTAGAATAGGAAGTAATAAAAAAACTGGAAAAACGCGTGAAATGACTTTAGGCCTAACATATACGTGTCAACTTGCTTCAAAAAAGCCAAGATCTTTCCCACAAAGCCATATCGATTGGACAAAACTTCGCACTTCCTCAAAGTATTATTAAAAAATGTGACAAATGAGTTTGGAGCTAATAATTTTAGAAACATAATTATATAATGAGCATAACTTTTCTGGTTTAAGAGATAGAGTAAAAAAAAAATTTTGCATTTATTTCTCTCTATCAACTTGGAAACTTATTTTCTATCAAGTAAAGTTGTTTTGGAAATGTTTAAAAAGATGATTGAAAAAAAAATCATAAAGTAGACTTGAAACTGCTTTTGAGTGTAAGAAATAATTCAATAAAAGATAATATAAGTTTCGACAGATAATAAAACGAATTCTGCAAACTGAAAACACAATTTTGTTACATATAGTCTATAATTACTTTTTTTATAAAGGAAAACCTCCCCAAATTTGAATGTTCACAGTTAAAGTATATTAAAAATAGAAAGTGAAACTTACGAATGTACGTAAATATTAGTAGATAATAAAGGCTGTGTGTACACATATTTTTTGTACCAAATAACCCTACACCTCTTAAATGTTCCTTTCCCATTTATTCTTTTAATTAATTTTTTTCAGTTTTCATTAAGATATCCGACTACGTTCGGAATCGCGACTTTGCAAAAGCGCATAAATGGATAATTTTCATGATATTTAGTGTCACTTAGATTAGAATGCATGTATTAAATTGTTTTAAGGATATTTTGACAAAAAAAATTATTTAAATACTATATTTTGGCAAAAAATTAACTTAAAATAAATCTTTTTTCAAAATGTTCTCCTTTTGCAAAAAAGGCTTCTATTATAATAATATTTTGTCTGTACGTAGCTCAGACCTCTCTACAGAGGCTCAACTAGAATTTTTGAAACATATAACTTAGAAGTGGGTTTATCCATATTTTACAACAGAGGGGAGCAATTTTAAGAAAAAAACACCAATAATTACACTCATGTCCATAAATTAAGGATAATGAAGTTCAGGCAAAGAAAGAGACATGGTTATTATGATGGTTAATGCGGAGAGACAATGCAATACAGGCCTTACAACACCTAGGCATGCTGAGTATCAAATTATCAATCTGATCTTGGGGAATATTACACCACTCATCAAGCAATGCCCTCCAAAGTTCCGGTAGACAGGTGGAACTGTAGAATTATCACACACATCTTGAAGAAGAATATGCAAATTACAGGAAATCACCAGATGGCGTGGATAGTACGTCACAATGACGAGAGTGTAAGTGAGGGGTATATAAGGAATGGTGGCAAAGAAGTCACAAGCGCTTTAAAAGCCTTTCAGTTCAATAACCACATAGTTATGGCACAAAGGAAGCATTTGGATGATTTTTTACGTGGTAGAATTATTCAACGACTGGAATGTGGACGTATCCAGCTGAAAGTATCCGATGAACTGGGAATCGCCCTGAGTGTCATCTCCAGGCTTTGGTAACGATTCCAAGATAATGGTAATGTGAGTAGATGTTATAGAACAGGTCACCTCCGAGTTACAACGCCGAATGAGGACCGGTATATATTTGGCAGTTACTGCCAAAAGAAACAGACGGAGCACAACATCAGACCTGTCTCGTCAGCTCTCTTCGGCTACCGGTACGACAGTTTCAAGGCAGACCGTGTACAGACGCTTAGGGCACATTGGTCTATAGGCTCATAGGCCTGTCAGATGTGGTCCACTTACCTCAACTCACTGTCGCCTGCTATTAACCTGGAGTAGAGAGCATGCATTGTAGACTCCACAACAGTGGTCTTGTGTGATTTTTTCCGACGAGTCTAGGTTTAGTTTGCAGTCTGATTCTCGCCGGACTCTTATATGGAGAGCGCCAGGTATCCGTTACCACCAAGAGAACACCATTAAACGACATCGTTACGGTGGTGCAGGATGGCTCGTTTGGGAAGGAATTATTCTTGGTTCCCCAGAACTGACCTGCATTTTCAGAGTGTGAGGATGACAGGCTACATCTATCGGGACGTCACTCTGGAACAACATGTACGTTTGTTTCGGGGCGCCATGGGTGCTGAATTTCTGTTTTTGGATGACAACGCCCGTCCTCACCGTGCAAACATTGTAGACGAATGCCTTCTATCGGAGGATATCACCCGTATGGATTGGCCAGCATACTCACCGGACTTGAATCCAATAGAGCATGTATGGGATATGCTTGGCCGACGAATTGCAGCCCATCAAGTCCCTCCCACCTGTCTACCAGAACTTCGGAGGGCATTGCTTGATGAGTGGTATAATATTCCCCAAGATCAGATTGATAATTTGATACCCAGCATTCTTAGGCGTTGTAAGGCCTGTATTGCATCGTTCGGGAGACATACTCCGTATTAACCATCATACTAACCAGGTTATACTGTTTTTTGTAAATAGGTTCTTTTTGAAATTTGCTCCTGGGAGTAAAAATTGCAATTTTTATTAATTATGTGAAACATATAGCATCGTTTTTGCTCTTTACCTTTTGTTTTGACTTAACAAATAAGACAAATTTGCTTTGCTTTTGTCTCTTTCTTTGCCTGAACTTCATTATCCTTAATTTATGGACATGAGTGTACTTAAGTGGGTCCGGCAAATGAGTTTTCAAAAAATTATCAATTTTCACTTATTTATCTTTAAAGTTCAAATACTTCTGTTTAAAATTATATATGATACGAGGAAATATCATAATTAGAAGTATTTTTATTTATTATTTAAATGGAGCGTATCAAATGAACTGTGCTAGGAGCACCTGTGTTTCCCCTTGCATAAGTTCCTGATGAACACGAATCCAAGGGGATGATGTTTAAAGGGAAAATTTAGAGCGTATTGGGCTTATTCAAAAATGCATGGATACACGTTTTTTGGATCTTAAAAACGAGAGAGAGAAAAGGAAAGTTAAGTAATGAAAAAATTTTAAGATATTATAGTAAGGCTATTTGAAATAATATCAATGATCTACACAGCATGACAACTGCTATTTGGACTGTTTAAATTCATCTTATGTATTCAAACGAGAGCCCTCAACATGGACTGTTTCCTGCGGGTATAAAAGCCTTGTGCAAGTTTCAAATACTGAAGCTGAACATAACGAAAGGCACTATGATCATAAACATATACATATGCGCTATATACCATAACGAATGAAATGAAGCTAATTTTTAGAGATCTAGATGAACCCATTTTATTAAAAAAGACTCAGATCCCAAATGAGTCAGTTAATAACTCCTCCATATGGTCAGTGATTTCAAGATCTACATTTGTGGTATTAAGGTTGGTAAGGTTGTGGTACTTTGTTGAAGACTCAAAAATTAATAAGGATATATTTAAATTATACGCCGGGTGTAAAAATGAGAGCTTTAAGGTATCCGACTACGTTCGGAACCGTGACTTTAAAAAAGCGCATAAATGGATAATTTTCATGATATTTAGCGTCACTTAGATTAGAATACATGTACAAAGTTGTTTTAAGGATATTTTGACAAAAAAAATTATTTAAATACAATATTTTGGCAAAAAATTAACTTAGAATAATCTTTTTTCAAAATGTTCTCCTTTTATAAAAAATGCTTCTAATTAATTATATTTCGCTTACATAAAGTAAAGACTTTAAGAGAGAGGATTTTTGAAAAATCTCCACATTATTTTCAGAGTTACCACTAATTAAAATAATTATCGGCGTTTTTTTCTTAAAATTTCTCCCCTCTGTTGTAATAAAATTCGGATATAAATCTACTTCTAAGTTATGTATTTCAAAAAATTTTGTTGAGCTTTTGTAGAGAGATCTGAGCTATATACACGCAAAATATTGTTATAATAGAAGCATTTTTCACAAAAGGAGAATATTTTGAAAACTGGTCATTCTAAGTTAATTTTTTGTCAAAATATTGTGCTCAAATAATTTTTTATTGTAATAAAACATTCTTAAAACAATTTTATAAACATTTTTTAATCTAAGTGACATTAAATGTCATAAATGTTATCCATTTATACGCTTTTGTAAAATCGCGTTTCCAAACGTAGTCGGATACCTTAAAAACTCTGAAATTTGGGTTAAATATGGCTATTGCACAGTTCAATAGGAGTCATGTAGCAAAATCAGTGGCGCACACAAGGGGAGGGGGTGTCCTAGGAGTCCGGACACCCCCATAGGCCTTGATTTTTTTGATTTGTTATAATCTTACGTATATATTACGTACACAATTTTATAACATTTGTTATGAATAATTAATTTATTAATTATTACTAATTATTTATTCAATAATTAATGTTGAATTGTTTTTGTCCCCCAAAATTGACAAAAGCAAAAGAAGATGTTGGGTTTGTATTGGAGCATGATACCAAAATGGTGGACTTTCGTCCCTAGACCCCCCTCCCCTTGAAAATTTTTTGTGGGCGCTACTGAGCAAAATCAATGATCTAAAGAAATTGTGATATTTCCATTGTCTACTACATGAAAGTAATGTGAATACTAACTTTAAAGCATGTACGTCTAATAAATCAAAAAGAGGAATATTTATCTGCAGCGTCCCTTAAGCCCCCTTGGAGGTCGATTCTCTTCAAAAACTATGTTATAGCGGAATTCTACGATAGGAAAGGAATATACATACAAAATTTGAAGTCGGTAGGTTTAATAGATCCGAAATGTGAATGTTTATGTAAAGCGCCCCTTAAGCTCCCACAATGCTCCTAGGGGTTGATTTTCGCAAAATCCGTATTTAGTAGATCTCTACTGCATGCAAAAAACATGCCTACCAAATTTCAAGTTTGTCGGTTGAATAGTTCCGGAGATATAGTGAAGAGTGAGTGAGTCGCTTTTCTTTTTAACACGCTTTTTTAAGTTTCATTTGTATGCGACTGAATCTTTAAACTCGATTTTTACCCACTTTAAAAGGTCAGATTAACTCGAAATTTTTCACACTTGTCAAGAACCGATGACAATACAATAATTTTATAAATTTTTTCCATTGTCCTGATCAGGATAATCTTTAATAACAAATTTCCAGATTTGGCGACAAGTTCATTACACCATTTCCAGATTATATGCGACTAATTCATTACACCATTTCCAGATTTGGGGACTAAAAGATTAAGATTAACCCTAAAAGCAAAAAACGTTCTTTTTTTTGCGTCAGCAATTTCTTATCATAATATAAACGATTGTCCAGTCTTTCTGAAAATGGAAATAAAAAAAAAAGACTCGTGCATGTGAAAAAAAAATTTGTTCTAACTTGGGAATGAACAAACTTTTTCGGTCGTGGGCCAAAAATTTAAAAAAAAAAGTGTATGAATAAATGATAGCTTAAAAAACTAAAAATACAGGCTTTTATTGTAGATTGAACTAAAAAGCGAAAAATAAATTATAGTTTAAAAAAACTAAAAAACGTGCTTTTATGGTTAATCGAAAAAGTAAAAAAAAATTCTTAATATAAGAATCAAATTATTAATGAGAAAATTATATATATATTGTCATTGTGAAAAGTTTGGCGTGCTTTGTACCAAATTTTTACACTAACTCAGCATTTCGGAATAGAACTAGAAAGAAATTATAATAATTTATGTAGAGCACCTCACGCTTTTACCCCAATGACATTAATTTTCTCGTTAATCATTTTATTCTTGTATTAAGAATTATTTTTTTACTTTTTTGTTCGATTAACCATAAAAGCGTGTTTTTAAGTTTTTTTTAAACTATAATTTTATTTATAGAGAGATGTGAGTGCTCGTTTAAAACATATATTGTTAATAAGAAAAGCAAAATTTTATTATGTGATTTTTTTATACGGACAAGGTATTAATGGTTTTTACGAAATTTTTCATTTAATAAAGAAGAAAATTACAATGGCAGACTGGCATGGTATAATGTTCAACAATAAATCCTATTTCATTATTGGAGCAAATAACCACTGGGTTTATTAATATTGGAGAGGTATGGGTCAGTTGTGGCGAGACGAGTTTTATTTTACAGATGCATACAATCTTAATCTTTATGTGATGGCCAGGAGTACTATTTCTTACACCTTTAAGATCCAGCTAGAGATCGTGCGGGTTTGTGTGGATTAGACATTCTTTTCCCTTTAAAAAACCCGAAATATTTTTATTTTTAAATATTACATTCTTCTGGTTATTAATCCTGTACTGACCCTAATAACACTGAAAAAATAAAATAAAATTCTTGCTACCACCTTGGAATACAGAATGCTCCAGAACAAATTTACAGGCTGGGTCTTGACCTCCTCTTACGTAAAATTTAAACAAAGGAACGATATGTTGATGACATCCTATGGCTGTGGTTACGCTTTCCATCTTACCGCGTTTACTCCCAAGATAATGATAAACCTCACACGGAATATCTCTACTTTTTGTACTCTTCTATATGACTAGTAAGTTTATATCTTTCTCCAATTGAAGATTTATTGGGTGTGATTTGGCAATTCCAAAATGTTTCAGATATCGAACAACAATTAATGAATACTTGACATAATGAATTGTAAGATGTCATTAAGAATCTTTGTCACTCTTTACATCGACGTATCCCAACATAATTACTGATTTTAACATTTACTACGTAATTGCAAGCCATTGTTGGATCCTAGGATTTTGAATTTCTTTTATAATTTCCTTATCTGTGCATGAGCTTTATATGCCTTTAATTTTAAAACAGCAACCTATTTTCTCATGTTACTTTCGTTTCCTTTTGAGAAAGAATGTAAGTCTGTAATTTATCTGTTGATGCTTTCAAATCTGTATATCTTAAAGAGAACGTAAGCTGATGCTTGCAGTGTACATTTGGGCTTTATTATGGTGATCCGAAGTAAGAGATGTGGCATCGGCAGTAGCATATTATGCATATACAATTAGCATAAGTCGA
The DNA here is from genome assembly GCA_019973935.1 of Trichonephila clavipes. Taxonomy (NCBI): domain Eukaryota; kingdom Metazoa; phylum Arthropoda; class Arachnida; order Araneae; family Nephilidae; genus Trichonephila; species Trichonephila clavipes. The sequence continues at coordinate 281,490 of BMAU01019396.1, read as the reverse complement.
CTGGTAATAGTTCTGTTTGATATAAGAACACCAAAAGTACCTTGCACGTGTTACGAAATAATGTGAGAAGTATGTTGGGGGGTTACAACTGCCTGTCTGTGTGCTTACGTCGCTATTGTCGCACTGGTACTCCTCCAACTTTCCCCCTTTCCTTATCCCAATTCTCTTAACAACAACTGGTACACCGTGGAAGCATCCAAATAGGAATCAGATTTGACTTGTTGGTTAATTTTCCCTTCGAAGTCCAATCACCATGCTTTGTAAAATAGTTCATTTGGTACGTGGCAGTACGTCCTTGTATTCTTTTCAATTAAGTATATTTTTTGAGACAAAAAAAATGAAGTCCAACTTTGCAGAAATAACGGCTCAGATATGTCCGCGTTCTACAAGTTTCCTCCATTATATGCTTATCAACATGAAAAATTCAAACTTCACTACTCTCTGATTTGCATCTACCCTGAAATTTGCATAATATCTTAACACGCCTTTGAGGCGAGGCATTATTGTATTTTCAGTAAGTAACATAATAAGGCAATAATATTTAAAATGGTAAAAAATAATATGAGTTATTTTTCAGAGAATATATTTGGGCCAAAGAAGTTCGTAAATTTCAAGATCTCCATCGACCCAGGTTAGTTATGTGAGCGAGTTGTTATAACACTAAAGACCATTGTACAAAATAATAGAATAGCGACTGCTACACGTTAAATATAAGCTGAGCTTCAAGGTTCTCTCACAGTAGTGAGCGAGTTTGCTTTAATTTACGTTGCACTGTAAATCAACGCAAGGGCTATTGGTGATGGATTGTAATTTTGAACTAGGGTTTGCAGCTTCAGAATACCGGTGTTTCTTTAAGTTCCGAAATAAAAATAATTAACCCCGGGATTAAAATAACTAACCCCGGGACTTAATTTTTGTCTAATCATATTTAAAAAAATTTTCTCATGAATTTTTTTAAAGAATTTAATTCTCAGAAAATTTATATATTTTTTGAGCGATTTTTATTGGAAAAGATCAAATAATTTTCAGAAATTCAAATGGATCTTCTTTTTCAAATGAGGTAACACTTGAAATTGATCCACGTTCTGATTAAATAGGTACACAAAAGCCATTAAGTGGAGCAGAAGAACTAGATAAAATTATGAAGAACCCCCTAAATACAGCCTATTAGATTTGAAACACTGTCATTCAAAATTCAAAAAAGAAACGTCTCTTTTTTGAAAATGGAGGGAAACGGGATCACTCCCTGGAAGAAACATACTCCTATTTATTGACGATAAAGCGTACTAGTGTAGAGTCTGATTGAGTATTTTCTTCAGTAGGACAATTTGTAACAAAAATAAGAAGCTGCTTAAACGATGGAACGCTGGACGAGTTGTGTTTTTAAAAGCTTATTTACAGAAAAACAAGGAATAAAGAAATAGTTTTTTAATTTCATTACGTAGTATTTTACATTTTTTTTATGATGAATTAAATTTTGTTTGATTTGCTTCAATAAATAATAATATTGAACCAATATTTTCAGTTTCCTTATGTAGTTTCAATTATGCTAACGCGTAAGTATTTTTTATAAATAGTCCAATCTTAATCCCGGGATTGTAATAATAACACAGGATTGCAAACCCTATTTTGAACGACGGTGAATCGCTGAGGACGACACCTTGTCGCGGTGCATCGACCGCGGGTGTGAGAAGGTTCGTGTAAGAAACAGACATGACCTAAAGTTAACTACTTTTTTTATTTAGCCTTAAACACTTATGATAATTTATGAGAATGTATTCTGATAACTAAACTCGAGGAGCAATAAAATATTACTCTTATTAGATATATAGAAGCACTTATCTTATTTATTCTCTTGAACGTTCTTGTTTCCAACTTGCTAAATCATGTGCCATAAGGTGGACGACTTCCACCTTTCTATCAATCCTTCCCTTTATAATTAATATTACGAACACCGGTCGCTCCTTCTATGCTTTCCGCTAAGGTTCAACTTTCAACCATCACCTCGCCTACTCCACGACTAGCACTTAAATAGAAGCTTGCATTTGCATAAAAATAAGTTATCTCTACGGAAAGTGGTTTTCAACTAAAATCACAAATAAAAAGAGTATTTTCTCCAAGAGAATTAGTAGAAGCATGAATAGAACCCGTTACAACCAGATCTGGGTCTCCTAATTGCTACACCACATCAACAGAAAAACTTTAAGCCACGATAGATTTAACATGCATCGGCCCATCTACATGGCTAATTTTCAGATGGACTAGGTTCGAATTCATGAAACACCAGTCCATAGTTCGTGATCATGAACCAGGAGGCGTTTTGTTTTGGAGCATATTGTATTCTTAAAGGAAAATAGTGAGGAATATAAGGCTCAACAATGATTAATACGTTATCATTTCAATAACTTGATAGAGTAATAGTTTCTCAATAAAAATTAAGCAATAATATCCAGATAGAAAAAGCAAACAAACATAAAATAAATAAAAAAAGAAATCAATAAAGATCACACAATAAGAAAGAAAGGCAACAAAAGTCTAACTAACTATACACAAATGGAAAACTCTACTACTGCGAAGAAAATAATTAAACTTGTCTAACAAGTTTAAAATCTGTTATGTTCTGCCACTCTTCCGCGTTCCATGCTCTTTATTTCCGTATTTTTAAACCTCTTCTTTTTTATTATTATTTGCATATCTAAACATATGCATCTTTTCTCAAATTTAATTTTTTTTGGGAAAAAAGAAAGAAAAAAAACCGATTTGATTCAAAGCAAGAAAGTGTTTATTCGTTCTTAATGAAAGGGATAAGTTTTTTAGTGGTATTGTTTTTTCCTTCGAAAGTTAAACCGGTTCAGTGATTAGTGATTTGAAACGCATTTTTCAATTGTTTGTTTGAGGAAGAGTATTGAGCGTTAGAACTATTGGGTGTTAACAAATGATGGAAATGTTTTTAAAAGAGTAAAAAAAAAGAATGAAATGGGTGGATACTTTTTCCGTACAGACGGACCGAATCAAGGTAAATGTAATTAAATAAAGCTATCTTTAAAACTTCTGAAGAGCATGCTTAGTTGCTTTGATTCAACGTTATACTAACAAGAAAATGTAGGCTATTTTTCATAGACTTTTTAACTTTTATAATTATACAGATTAGTTCATTAATTTATTTCTCAATTCTATAGTACAAAAGGCTGCAACCAAACGCAAAACTGACATTGCCGTTAATAACCCTAAATCATTTTACAAGAAGATTATGAAAGGAAGAATGGTGAAGTCTTGGAACCAAGAATATCTCGTTTAGAATGAAGGAAGCTTAACGAAGAATTTTTTTCTCAACCATTAATAAGAGACTTTCGTGCCATCATTTTTATACTAATTAGAAAATAACCCAATTTCTCATTGGACATGGTAACTTTAAAAGCTACTTGAACAAATTTAATTTCGTTCCGTCTTCTTCCTGTGATTGCAATATTAATGACGAGGAAAATGAAAAAAATGTGTTCCTTCTGTGTTCCAAGTATGTCAGAATGAGAAAGACCCTAAGACTTGTCTTTCAAGGGACTTAATATCAATTAGCCTCCGAATTTTCACCAACTTCTTTCCACCAGAAGTGCTTTTAAAAAGTTCTGTGAATTTGTTGTAAATATTTTTAATCCTTCATAGCTTCAATTTTTTTCCTTCTTTCCGTTGTAACGTGTGATTAATACTTACTTCTGTGAGCCCCGTGTGATACTTTGTGGTACATGGGGATTTTATAATTGTTTCCAATAAAAAAATCCCATAGTACAAGAAACTTTTTGAGCGTATTACGCTATTTGTTCAATGGAAACTTGTGACAAATCTGTACAGAACCTTTCCACTAATCTTCTTAGGCGTCTTTTTGGGGAATATAAATTCGCGTTTATTTCCAATCAACTCCAAAAAGATGTAAGGGATATTTAAATTAGATAAGGTATTTAAGTCGAGCGTTGCGAGATAGCAAAAGAGATGATGGAAGGCTATTGAGCTAGTAACATTAAACGCATTACTAGAAGATTCTAGGATATTAGATTCGTGAAGACGTCGTGCTGCGAGACGTACCAGAAAGCTGATATAAGCCAACGGTAAATATAATTTACATACGCTTAAAATAAGCGTCAGTTTAAGCGACTTAGTTAAAGTTAATGAAAGTTATAAGAATTCGAATAGGTGTATTTCTTGGATCTCCTATTTCGGTAGACCTTATTTGATCTTAATTATTAATTAATTGCATTCTTAGTAACTTAATTTAATATAAAGGCAAATCCCTTTAAGCGACGTAACATAATATTATTATATGTTATCAGAGATTTTTTTGAGAAAATTATAATAATAAATAAATATTATTATTATTCAAAATGGCTCTTAGTGGTTCTTTGCCTTAAATTAATCTTGGTGTTCAAGGTGAGACCCAGGGAGGTCAACACAAACTACAGTAATTTCCATTTCCATTGCATAATATATTACAAGCAATAATTTCAAGACAAAATGAAATTTTAATTTTATAAAATGCCTTTATTTTTGTTTCTTTTTTAACTTAATAACATTTAAACACATACATACATACAAGATACATTAGGTGTGTTAAAAATATCTGATTTTTATTCATAAAATATGTTTGCATTCAGATACAAACTTCTTATGTTTATCTTTTAAGTCACTTTTTTAGATTGCCACACACGCCTTTCCAATAATTTTGCTACTGCCAGATATAGCGTTGTAATACCTCTTTTGATATAGTATGCAGTTGGTCCAATGTAAACTGCATGACGTCTTCTCTTAACTAAATCCTAATTCTTTTTCTAGATTCTTTTCTTATTGATGGATTTCTTGTCTTTCTGCTTTCTCTGGAAATCGCCAAGCTTAACAGAAAATTTTTTAAAGTAGCTTTGTTTCTAAGTTTCTATCATTTTGACAAAATCAAAAACCCGACAACATTCCCTTTCACTTTCCCACTCATCTGCGATCTATTGGCTATTGACAGCTTCCAGGGATGTTGTGACGCCTTACGCGTCTTTTCTTTAACAAGTGCTTTGGGTTCTTTGGGCCAGAATTAATGGCAACTCTTTTCCAACCAAATCCAAGAAATGAGATGTGAAAAAGAAATGCAAAGAAACCGACTTTAAATATAGGATCTTAGTTTAAGCGGGATGGCAATGTAAAGGAATGTTAGACAATTGATGTGCGTTGTGGCAGTTGATGATTATTGCAGTTCGTGGTGTAGGATTGATTAAGTTCTACTTGCCGTGGATAAACATATTAGTGTTCGACTGGAAGTTAACCGTCAAGCTGCATACCATTGCAGATAAAGACAAGTAGCATTACGGAATAATATAAGGTAGGATTGATTACACTTTATTAGAATTGAGGATTAGGCGGTTCGATTATTGAGATTGGTATGAATTAGAATTGATCCTATTATAAATATATATATATATATATTGTGTGTTGCGTATTAAGTCATCGTAGATTATCTCATATTAATTATTATAATTATATTTGTTAAAGGTTTAAGTTGAATATCTTAATAAAGTCATATTAAGATAATGTTTGATCCGAGTTCTTTCGCTGACCCTACACCTCTAGCTCACGCTGATACTTCGAGGGATGTACTTCCAAGGGGAGGTACATCACAATGTCTTAAGAATTTTTGAAGTCCAGGGACCATAGCCATCTTACGACTTTTTGTCATCCTTGGCCCCTTTGCAAAAGTATGTCCTACCTGCGACTCTTAAAAGTAGACATATATAGCTTACATTTTCGAATACTTGTACAAGTGGTAATCTGAAACAAATAAATGTTTATGAGTCACAAACCTAGGCACAAATCATCTTTACCAACAGCTGTATTTCAGTTAAATGAATAATGTTGGTTTATTTTGGTAAGCTTTTGCCAAGACTTGAACATCGGTCATCACCTAATAATGCAGTCTTGCCATTGTAGCTAGTTAACATGTAGTTTGAAATTCCCAGTTTTTCGGAGAATATGTTCGGGAATGACATTCAACCATTAAAATTATTCAAATCCTGACCTTATTGAGCCTGAGTCGTGAACTCACTAAGGCTGAAGCCCTGGACTAAGGCCTTAAGATATCCCTGATAGTTTCTACAGGATGAAAAAAAACTCAAACATTCGTATCAGGATCGCTTACGCGTGTGTACAAAACCGCATACACGCGGGTAAACACAATTGCGCACAAGCATACATACACCTACATATTTAAATACACATACGAAGTAGAATTAAAAAATTTCTAGATTTAGTAATACTTAAAAAATGTTTTCATATGACTGTAGCTAACCTCCACTCGCGTTGGTGTGAGGATTTAAAAAGAAGGAAGAATCCTCTTTTAAAATCAACAGACTTTTTTTTTATTTCTTAGTCTTTCAATTACTAACTACTTTTGTTGTTTCTAATAGGGAGAGAGTCAGTTTTAGTCTAGTCTATGTATTTATAACTAAAGATACTTATCATTTAATGTAAATGCTTTGATCGATTCCTTGAATTCGAACCCCAAGGTCCCTAATCCATTTTTTGGATAGTCTTAACAATTCAAATATAAATCATGATTTAATCTAACATTCCCATGTCAAATTGCTATCTTTCTCTATGAACTAAATTCCCTTTACTTTCAACAGTAATTGTATTTTACTTAAGTTATGGTCCCTTTACAAAAGGAATTCTCAAATAAATTTATTGGATGTATTTCCTTTTGTGAAAAGCCTCGAAAAGATCCAGTTACAGAGCGACGACGATGACGATGATAACGTTTTTGTATTGCTATGTTTCCCCCACTTCTAAAGAGCATGGAGCTTCATGCAAAAGTGAACCCCACCTACGACCTTTTTATTAAATTCGGTGTATGTACATGTAAAGTTCAACTAAAGTAATTCATTGTAAAATGAAATTTAATTGGAAAATTCGTTTTCTATTTTTTGATTTCGCTTAGAATCTGTTTCTGAGGTAACATTATCATCTTTGGAAATTTACTATTATTACTTTACCAAAGGGATTATTTCTTTCCAAATCGGCTTAAAGCGTTCTTTTTGGTTCCCAGCCTGCCTTATAATTTTAAATTATGATCAGTTGAGGAACTGGACACATGCTCAAACAGCCTGCTCACACGTCTGCGCCTTGCCAAACATTAGACAATTTGAGTATGTTAATCAAACGGTAAGGAAATATATTCTATTCGAAATGACAATTTTTGACGTACCCTTGCCTCCGAATGTCTGCATACAGGCAATCATCTTACGCGTTTATGCTATAATTACTGTTAAAAACTTGTTTCAGAAAATCAACATACCTCTGTCAGGGATTCTTCAAAAATTTCCTTATACAAACAACTACAACAAAATTCACCTTAACATGAAAAAAAAAAGAATGACCATCAAATAATCCCGAATCACCTCAGCCAAAAGTCTACGTACATTTACAAAATAGAGCTTTTAATAACATTTTATTGTAAAATAATTGCTCTAAATCATGTTTTAAAGTAATTATAAACCTTTTTTGCGATTTATTTAGGATTCGAGATTTGAAAGCTTGTGTGATTCCATGGGAGGTAACAGAAAAGAGATCGATATATTATTGAAAGAAAAATCTTCATAGATTTTCAGAAAATAAGACATTTTTAAAGCAGTTGCTGAAACTGTTAGTAGAAGATATTAATTAATTCAAAAAGTTTTCAGAAACTACAAATCAACTAAAATTTTATCGTTCAAGCCATGATCAGCGCACCCGTTTGCAGTGATACCACGAGAATCTTGTTTTGTAATACTCTCTATCAAAATACATCCAAAACTATAAGCTTCTGAAATAGCTAAAAGTGTTGCTGAGGTCGCAAAAAAGCTGTGTGAATATAGCTACAATTCGAGGAAAACTGAAAAAGACTGACTATCATGGCCGAGTTGCCCTCAAGAAGCCATTCATCTCTCGAGTGAACAGAGCTAAGAGTCTTTTGCCCAAAACACCTAAATAGGACACATAGTTGTTGGAAAAATATAATACATTCAATTGAAAATAATTTTTATATTTTCAGCATCAAAAAGGACGAAAATATACCTGCAAAAGTTATTCCTGCACAGATCCTAAGAAAGACAATCTTTTCCCGACTTTCAAACATGGAGGAGGAGGCATAATGTTTGAGGGTGCATAGGAAGCTATTGGGTTGGTAATCTGGAATTTGTTGAATCAGCGATGAACGAAATTGATGACTTGAACTTATTGAAGTAAAATTTCTGGGCAAGTGCTGAGAAACTTGTGGTGAGTGATGATTTTTACTTTTTGCAGGACAAAGGCACCAAGTAAATCACTTACATTGTGAAGCCCCATGACTGTTCTACCATGTCCCAAACCAATTCCGTAAGCCATCTTAGTCCCCAGACTTTCGCACAAAACAGCATTCATGGGATGTTCTCGAGTGAATAATCAGGGTGAGCGTAATAACATCCAAAGGAATGCTCAAATTTGTAACAGTAGAAGAATGGAAAAAAATGGCCCCAGATGAGACAAATAAGCTGGTGGAATCCCTGCCAAATATGTTAAGAGAATTATAGAAAGAAGCGAATGGATTAAAAAGTATTAACTTTTAGTTACAATCCATTATTGTAAAGGTATTTTCCAGTGTACGCAGACTTTTGAAGCACACGATTTGAGTCGTTCTTAAGTTATAAATATCTGTATTATTTTAAGTAATAATCAGGTGATTTTGTTGCTTATACTATTTGAATTTGCGGTCTTAGAGGAATCAATAAAAATATTACTGAATCAGAAAGGCTTCATTTAATTAGCGATCTTTGCATGAATATGAAAGAAGATCGTCTGTACTCAGACTTTCGGAGGTAAGTGTATTCTACTCTCTCTCTATGATATCATGCCCAGAAGTGTAAGAAAAATTGGAAGAAGCATTTTTTTCCAAGTATTTTGTCATTAGCATGACATTTATTTTTGGACTAATACATCTCAACTAATATATCTTGGGATACCTTAAATCAATTTAAGGTATCCGAACACGTTGAAAAAGACCAAATTCGGACAAGACCGATATTTTTGTTTTCTATTTTATTTAATACATCTATATTTTGGCTTTACAAAACATACTTTGTTTTGATTCTATGCTTCTTAGAGGCCAAGTTACAATCAATTTTATTAAGTTAGAAAAACCGGAAGTGGGTCTTTGATCTACCAGAAGTGGGCATTTAAATTGTTCGAAATCTATCATGGCGAGTCTGATCACACAAAATATTACAAATGTATTTCTATAAAACTCTTTGCACCTGATATTTATGCTATTTTCTAGAGAATGTACTAAAATATTTCTTATAGTATGAATATTATTTGAGTTAGGGTATGTTATTTAAATAGTGGTCTCATAAAGGCGTTATTTTTCTTATAACGCTTACTCAATCATCTCTAAAAGTTTCAAATTTTAATAAAACATTAAAATTTTAGTACATTCTCTAGATAAATGCCTCTAGATTGTTTTGGTAATTCTTTTACTAATATAAGTTTATTACTTTTTTCTCTAATTGCTTTGAAGTTTTACAAAAATATTGCTAAAATTTCACATATAATTGTGATTTTTGTGAAATTCCGGCAAATTATTTTAGATATTGTTAATTAAATATTAGTATTTATTCGTATTGAATCCTAAAAAAGCCTTTATATGCTTAAATATGTTATTTTGTCAAAAATTACTCTGAACGTGTTCGGATACCTTAAAATACAAATTTATGTTTTAATCAATTCTAATAATCAAGGTTTTACGTTTCTCAGTTTCTTCACAGAAGAATAATTAATAAAATGCTATTCATATCCTAAATTAATTATGAAAATTATAATGAGAAAGATTCTGACTTTTTATAGTAAAATATGGATATTGCCTACTTATTATGAGTCTAATTTATTTAAATTATTTTTCGAACCTTAAATATGAAAATGAATTTTCCGATAATCAGCACTAAGCAGTAATGAGAAGCCGAGAAACTGAAGCTCACACTAGGTCAATTTAGATGTATATGATCAGTGTAAGAAATGTTAGACAAATAATTTCTTTTTCACAAAGGAAAAAAAAAATTCTTGATATCGGTAAATATCTTGATTATATAAATATAAGCAACAGTCGAGTAGATATTTATATTTCTTGTTGTCGGCGAACACAACTGGATAACATTTAATTAAATTTTAACAGGATAATATTTCATTTAGTACTGAAAACAAAATCTGATTTATTTAATTATTTTTATGTTGGTGCATCTGAAAATCCCTTTCCTCTTCTTTTCACATTATTTAAATTTAGTACTGCTGCCATCTATTGGAATAACTTAGCAACAAATACAGTCGAATTTTTTTTCTTCCATTTTGATTATCTTTTCGTTAAAAGAACAGCAGTGGCGTAATGTACGCCCCTGCAACCCCCGCATTGCGAGGAAGGGGAGGACAGGCGTTCTAGGGGTCCCAAAGCCTGACTAGGCCAAGCATGTATTCAGTCCTGGGGCCCAAAACCTGGCTTTTCAGGGAGGCCCAAGAATTCTTCGTTACGCCACTGTAGAGCAGAAAAAGGTAATAGCTGTAAATATAACCAAACGGACTTAAAACGATAGAGTTAATTACTGATATTGATAAGTAATTAGAAAAGAAATTATTAAATAATGAAACCAGTTCTTAATTTTACATAATACATAAAATCGCAGGGGGTATCAGATCCCTTTAAAAAATAATTTCCACAATTTTTAATATCAAGCAAATCATAAAAAAAATTTTGATGTTATTTACTGTAAACTAATTACAAAATTCACACTCTCTGAACATTGAACTCGGAAAGAGAAAAGTTCTTTGTAGAAAACCCAAATCTCGAGCTTTTCTTGAAATTAATATCCAATAAATTATGAAATTATTTTTAATTAAGTATTCAATAGTAATTAGTTGATGAATGAAATAGAGGTAATATTAATCAATAACTGAGTTGTTTGAGAAGAGCTGAAATGCTCATATTTTGTAATTTAAGACTTTAGTAAACGTTTTTCAATCTAAATTAAAATTTTCGTAATAAATTATTTCATAAAAGAAAAGACTATATTTGAAGAAAAAAACATCTTCTTTAAAATATTTCACTCATTTTAAATATCAAATTTTGAAGTTAAAGTAGTAGTTATTTGCAGAAAAATAATAAATGTGTGTGTGTTTTATTTTACTCCAAATACATTTAACAGAATGTTCCAGAAAAGTAATTGAATAAACCGTTCTGTTTGATTACCTTTGATAAGATATTTAGATTAAATATTTAACTTACTTTAAATATGGCTCAAATTATCTTTTTCAACAGCCTTTTTATATTATTTCGATAAGTATTCTTACGTAATTGATAAGGGAATGCTATAAACATAATCAAGAGCTTCCTCTTTTCCGTTGAAATTTTCTTCCAGAAAAAAGAAAGATAAGAAGTTAAAAAGATAAGAAGTAACTTAGCTTAAATTATGCTCAAAGGTATTGAAACAAACTTACAGCTTCTTAGACTTAAATTCTTTGTAGGAATTATGCATTTTTTAAGCATTATTTTGTTACTTTTTTAAGATTTAATTCCTCAAGTGATGATTTAATTTTAGATTAGTTTTTCTCCGTAATATTAATCATATGGATTTCTAAAGTTATCTGTTGGGTATTTATATAAAAGGACCAAAAAGAATTCATAAACTGAATAGCGTTTTGAAAACTTTATTTGATTTAATCGTTATTATAAACGTTATTCTAAAATATATTCATCATCTAATGCATAATTTTTTCCTGATATTTCTTTTTCATGCAGTGGCGTAACGAAGAATATTAGCCCCCCCCCTTGCAAAGTCAGGCTTGGGTCCCTAAGCCGTATCTTACAAAGGGTAAGTACTTGGCGTCAGTCAGGCTTTGGGCCCCCTAGAACTCTGCCCCCCTGCGATGTGAAGGTTGCCAGGGTATACGTTACGCCACTGTTTTCATGCTTTCTAAAATTGTGTTCCCTTCTATTATGTATTAAATCTTTGATGTAGTCCTAAATTTTAACTGATGAAAGGGAAAAATGAGTCGAGTAATGATTGATACATTAAAAATATATAAAAACCAAACTTATTGTTCTACAATATTCCTTATATAAAGATAAATTCAGTTGCATAGTTGTTGTTGTTGTTGCACGCCCCCATTGGTCAGCAGTGCTAGACCTGGTCCATGACATCGTACACTTTCAGAAAGTCCAACATCAGCAAGGAATCGTCTGCTAAGTCCTGCTTGGTGAGCCCTAGGCACTCGAGGATGTGAGCAGGAGTGGCCGGCTCAGAAGGAAAGTTCATGGATGGGGAAAAGTTGCAGCCCCTGTTAGTCACAGGACTAGAGCACCTAAAAGTAGGTAGAGGACCGACTTAGCTCTAGGTGGTATCCCATTTAGTTTGATTCCTACCCTACGAGGACCTGTCCGGCATGGGAGACAGACTGACCACCTGATCGGAACATCTGCACTCAAGGTCACGTAAACTCAGACGGGTACAGTAGGCCTTGGCCCTCCATGGGCTGTTGCGCCACCGAGTTTATTTTTTATTAATACCTAAGGCGTATAGCAACTTCTCATACTTGGTTTTTAAACTGAGGAATACACAATAAATTAAAAAAAAATATTTTAATACCAATGTGGATTTTTAAAGTATAATATATGGGAGTTGAAATAAAGGACATATTTCATATAAGAAATTAATGAATTCAAAGAAGATTAGTAATGCGTATTTTAAAATATGTAGCTCTCTTTATACATTAAATGTAATCATATTAGATCACTTTCAGCTTAAAAATTATTCTTGTTGAAATTGTTCATTACTTTTTTTTTTACTTGATGTTTTACTTAAATATTAAGAACAAATAGCCTTAAAATTGACTGGTATTTTCCCTGTGTCACCATTTTGTTTAAATTTCTGTTGTCTAAAGAGTAGCAAGGCGTATGTTTGTTGATTAGCAAACGTAGTTTCAATAGTAGTCGAAGCGTAGTCAGGTGCTTTCCAACATTTTACTTCTTAGTACTAACTCTGATATTGAACATTAAATGCAACACAGCCTAGCAACGAATCCGTATTGGGGATTTCAACGACCATAGCACAGGGATAAAATAAACCGCCATCTCAGCTAGAGACTGCTGACGATGTCAATGGGAAAAGTTACACATGACGTTCGATACAATAGGGGATGCACATTAATTGCAGTAGTGGTTGAGAAGACAACCTTCACTAAATATCATCTAGAAAATCCATCGATAGCAAAAACATTTGACAGAATCGGGGCTTGAACTGCCATTTGACTAAAAAATCACTGACAACTAAATTCAAGGCTATGATTTTAGCTTTGAGTTATAATGCTGCGATTTATAATAAAGTTATTATGTTATAATAGTGTGTCTCCACCAAAGAACCAAATTCCTGTTAGGCAACTAGTGACGCCTCGACGGTCGTGTAGTTTTGCGGGAGAAATTATCCGAGACCAGACACTTCAAACTTATGTTCTAAGGCAAGTCAACCTTTAACCTCTCTTTATCCAGCCGAACAATCTCCAGCTTCAAAGTCCTACGCGTGAGGGGTGGCTAGGACCAATAGTCGAATAGTAATCTCGGCAAGTCCAAGCTGAAATGATTCTGCGTCACGTGTCATTTTTGTGGGCGTGATGTACTTCACGTTTAAATAGACACCAAAAGGGGGGAGCCTGGAGAGTCTTGATTGGCTATAAAGCTTCACAGACGCTAGAGCAGGGATGGCGAACCAACGGCACGCGTGCCATTGATGGCACACGGCACAATATTTTGGGCAGGCTACCAGTCAAAATGGTTTGCATTTTAGTTGAAAATAACAAAATTCACTCTGAAGTATTAAAAAAAGGCGAGTCATCGGTCATGGTGTGCGATGTGGCGGAGAGCACACTCGCTTGTTATTGTCGTGCCTTAGTAGCATCGTAAACTATAACGGCGAATGATGCAAAACTTTTCTACGCTTAGCATAGTCAATTTCTTAACGCAACTGTGTTTTAAATTTTATTTGTGCTATATTTAACATCTAAAGGGGGGGGAGTGCAAGATAGTAGCAGATAGTTTAAAACTTGTTAGTTGGACCGTAATGTGACTTCATTTGATAAATCGAACTTGTCTCAATTCGATTCATTTGAATTGAAGAATTTGAAGTCCAACTGATTGATTTCCAGTCAAGTTCAATTCGGATTCAAAAATTCATTGAAATAGTTTGAATTGATTGAAAGAGAAACATTTACACGCAATATAAGTAGAAATGCAAGTAACGACATTTTAGAAACATGCAATTCAATTCCAGACACATTTAACTGTTTTTAAGAAACTGGCTCATGCTATTTTAACCATATTTTTCGCTACCTATGCCTGCGAGACATTATTTTCAGAACTAAATAACGTTAAAGACTCGCTTAAAAACCGTTAGGCAGATGACTCCAATTCAGAATCCATTCTACTAAAAGTAACATCTTACAATCCTAATATGAGTGATTTGACACCTAATCTGCAACAACAAAAGTCACACTAATGTTATTTAAATTTGAATTACACGTATAACTAAAACATTTACCACTGTATAATGCACAGAACGTATTTTTTCGTAGTAAATATAGTTTTTATTTAGTTTTGTTATTTTCCCATGCAATCAGTAATGCCAAATCAAAATTATTCGATGGCACGCCTATACCTCATTACACATTTGTTAAAAAAAGTGGTACGTTGATCCATAAAGATTCGTCACTCCTGCGCTAGAGAGACACTTCTACAGGCTTCAACAGTCTACGACGTCCCAGCACACTCCAACGGACTCTCTCCGATCGACTTCCAGATTCATTAGGACTCTCTCAGACCTACAGAGACCTATCAAGGCTCACACCTACGAGCAAGCTAATGTCGTCCTAACGCAGACTTTCACAGGAGTGATCTGGCCTCAACAGAGCTGTGTCTTAGCAGTTCCGTACCAATAGCTTATAACATATTTTTATTGATAAATGAAATTGTCGATAAGAAAATAAGGATTTCTTTTGAAAAATGCCTTTTAAAGGTTGCACTTCATAAGAATAAACACGTTGCAGGTGGCTTTAGAACAACTATAATTCCATTTATCCCCTCCACCCCTGAATAATGTATATCAGCGATAATCAACCTGCGGCACACCGAATCTTTTTAAGGTATCCGACTACGTTCGGAACCGTGATTTTGCAAAGCACATAAATTGATAATTTTCATGATATTTAGTGTCACTTAGATTAGAATATATGCATGAAATTGTTTTAAGGACATTTTGATAAAAAAAATTATTTAAATATAATATTTTGGCAAAAAATTAACTTAGAATAATCTTTTTTCCAAATGTTCTCCTTTTGTGAAAAATGCTTCTATTATAATAATATTTTGCCTGTATATAGCTCAGACCTCTCTACAGAGACTCAACTAGAATTTTTGAAAAATTTACATTATTTCACCAATTCAAATAATTATTGGCGTTTTTTTTATTAAAATTGCTCCCCTCTGTTGTCGTAAAATATGAATAAACCCACTTCTTAGTTATATATTTCAAAAATTATAGTTGAGCCTCTGTAGAGAGGTCTGAGCTATATACAGGCAAAATATTATTATAATCGAATCATTTTTCACAAAAGAAGAACATTTGGAAAAAAGATTATGCTAAGTTAATTTTTTGCCAAAATACTATATTTAAATAATTTTTTTAATCAAAATCTCCTTAAAACAATTTTATGCATGTATTTTAATCTGAGTGACACTAAATATCATGAAAAATATCCATTTATGCTCTTTTTTAAAATCACGGTTCCGAATGTAGTCGGATACCTTAAGTGGTCCGGTCATGGTCCATTGCTTTGAGAAATTCACTTATTTAAGAAAATTGTATTACAAATTTTGGAGGAAATTCTTTGTCAAGAAATCATAAATATCAATATTGCTTTTTGCTGTCGGTGTCGCACGGGTATGAACTGATATACTTTTTCTTTTTGGAACGGTTACGGTTATTGATAACAGACAACAATGAAGTAGCGACAATTCTATGTTTGAAACTAATTTTTAACTATCTTTCATATCTTGCAAGCGAAAAATTTTCGAAGAAAATCTATCGTTTCAAGACGATTGGGAGGTCGACTATTTTGTAATGAAAAACAAACATGGATCAGTAATTGTTTGATTTGTCACGAAAATGCTGTATTTAAAAATACCAATAAACAGGAATCATCTAATGACACTTTTCCTCGAAGAGCTCTTTCAAGAGGTGATAAATAGGCTTTCTTGTACAATATTTGCAACAGCAACAAAGTATTTTGCAGATGGTAACACACACATATATATTCTATGAAGTTTTTTATACCACATGTTAAATTTCGAATGTTATCTTGATCTTATAAGCATTTCTCCCCCTCCTTCATTTATCCAAATGCTGCGACCCGCGCGAAATAATTAACATATGTATGCGGCCCGCTTGAAATATCTGGTATACGTATGCGTCCCAGCAGAAAAAAAGGTTGAGTACCCCTGATGTAAATCGTTTAACTTATGTTATAAGAGTTCATTTAAAATAAAAGAAATGTATAATAAATGTTAATAACCATACAGCATTTTATATTTTTTTACCATCTGTGTATTACACGATTACCTCGCTAGCAATTTTGTAAAAAAAAAATCATTGTCACTGATTTGTAGATTCGTATCAAGATGTTTTTAAATTGTCATTGTTTGTTAATATGAAAATTACAAAATTTTCAAATCTGGCACTGTGGAAAAAATTTATTGTATACTTTTGCGATATTCGATACATTTACTTTAATTTCCTTACAAACAGTCGCAGCCAAGCATGTTATTTTCTTTTCTTAATGTTTTATTGTTATTAGAAGATGTAGTTTCTATAAAATGAACACTCAATAGTATTCGCATATAGAAATAAAATAACAAAAAATACTCTTGTTTCAAGGATTATGTCCTTTTTAAAAATAAGGGCTCAATTATTTTTAAAATCTCAGTATTTGTTAGAAATTATATAAAAAAGAAAAAAAATAAGAGCAACGTTTGAATAGCTTATAGCTCTTAATATATTTTCTGCTTTCTCTTTCTAAGCACGACTAGGCCAATGTTGCCATTTACAAAGGACTTTTAGCTTCCCGCTGAAGGTAGTATTATAAAAGTACTTTTATAACATCCCACAAGCACTTTTTTCATAGTACAAACTATTTATAACAATTAAGAATTTCAATAATCAATCAGCCAGAGGCTTGAAGATATATGAATTTAAATGATTTTTATTACCTGTATATGATTATACACATTTGTATGTGATTTATACGGTTTACACATATGTGTATATATTCACAAATATGTTTATACAAATGCATATATATTTGCACGCATATCAATATGGATTATAAAAATTTATGTGTATATATTTGCAAACGTGTTTATTCAATTGTGTATATATATTTAAACACATTTATATGATTTTTACACATTTGTATGATTTTTCAGAATGACGTTACCCTCCCCCACCCTTATTTTTACTTTTCAATTCGCGAACACCACAATTTGTAAATAAAAAAGAAAAATAAATAAATAAATAAAATATAAATAAATAAATAAATGAAATAAAAATAAATAAATAAATGAAATAAAAATAAATAAATAAATGAAATAAAAATAAATAAATAAATAAGTAAAAATAAATAAATAAAATAAAAATAATAAAAATAACTAAGTAAATAAATAAAATAAAAATAACTAAATAAATAAATAAATGAAATAAAAATAACTAAATAAAATAAAAATAAAGAAATAAAATATAAATAAATAAATAAAAGTATAAATCAATAAATAAGAGATAGATCTGCGTAGGGCATTAGATAAGCTTGGTGGGTAGTTGCTCTTGATTTAAATCTTAAATCTTAAGTCCAAAATATAAAAAATACTTTTGTACTTTATGTTTGTGCTATTATAAGTGAAAGTCATTATATTTATCTCTTTTATACGTTACTTTACTTCAATGACCACTTATTCTTACTTTAAATACTGATTTATTTAAATTCAACATTCCTAATTTTAGTGCATGCACTCAATGTAGGAGAACGGCTCAAATTTACAGGTAGTGTCTTACCCCTTGCAGTAAGCATCAAATTATGAATATATTATAGTTTAAAAAAAACTAAGAAACACGCTTTTACGATTAATTGAACTAAAAAGTAAAAATATAATTCTTAATATAAGAATAAAATGATTAACGAGAAAATTAATGTCATCATGGTAAAAGCGTGGGGTGCTGGATATTAAGTGCTAACATTTCTTACTAGTTCTATTCCAACATGAAGAGTTAGTGTAAAAATGTAGAACAAAGCACCCCACACTTTTACCGCAATGACATTCATTTTCTCGTTAATCACACATTTTATTCTTATATTAAGAATTATTTTTTACTTTTTAGTTCGCTTAATTATAAAAGCGTGTGTTTTAGTTTTTCTAAACTATGATTAATTTATCATTTTTTAGTTTGATATCCAATAAAAGAGTGTTGCTTTAGTTTTTTAAACTATCATTTATTTATTTCCATTTTCAGAAACAGTGAGCAATTGTTTATATTATGGCAAGAAATTGCTGACCCATAGTTCCCTTTTTCATTTTATGAATGCTTTTTTTGTTTTTTAATGTATTTGTATTAACCATAAGCGTTTTCACTTTAGGGTTATAATTTTCTCTTTTAGTCTCCAAATCTGGGAATGGGATATGTAATTAGTCGCCAATTCTGGAAATGGGAAATACTGATGATCCTGATCAGGACAATGGAACAAAATTATGAAATCATTGTACTGTCATAGGTCCTTGACAAGTGTGTAAAATTTTGAACTAATCTGACCTTTTAAAGTGGGTAAAAATCGAGCTCAAAGCTTCCGTTACATGCAGAGGTGAAGCTAGTAAAAGCGTGTTAAGGTTTCCGACTACGTTCGGAAACGTGATTTTAAAAAAGCGCATAAATGGATAATTTTCTGATATTTAGTGATACTTAGATTAGAATGCATGTATAAAATTGTTTTAAGTATATTTTGACAAATAAAATTATTTAAATACAATATTTTTGCAAAGAATTAACTTAGAATAGTTTTTTTGCCAAATGTTCTCCTTTTGTGAAAAATGCTTCTATTATAATAATATTTTGCCTGTATATAGCTCAGACCCCTATTCAAAGGTTCAATTAGAATTTTTGAAATATATAACTTAGAAGTGGGTTTATTCATATTTTACGACAACAGAGGGGAGCAATTTTAAGAAAAAACCGTGAATAATTATTTCAATGGGTGGTAGCTGTGAAAATAATGTGAATTTTTCAAAAATTCTAGTTGAGCCTTTGTAGAGAGGTCTGAGTTATATACAGGCAAAATATTTTTCTTATAGAATCATTTTTCACAAAAGGAGAACATTTGGAAAAAAGATTATTCTAAGTTAATTTTTTGCCAAAATATTGTATTTAAATAAATTTTTTTTGTCAAAATGTCCTTAAAACAATTTTATGCATGTATTCTAATCTGAGTGACACTAAATATCATGAAAATTGTCCATTTATGTGCTTTTTAAATCACTGTTTGAACGTTGTCGGATACCTTAATCATACACAATTAACTGTAGATTAAAAAAATGAAACTTAACTTCAAGTTTAGCTGTTAGATTGTTCACGTACTTTTGGAGCCAAGTTTGTAAATATGATGAAAATATTTGCTTTTTATTTGAAATTAATACCTGGGTGAAATTTTTTTGTTGTGTATTATTTCTCCTTTCGAAATTTTTATACTTTTAAATACTTAATAACTTGTTTGTGAGGATTGAAAACGTGCTTTCTGTTTTTTGTTTTATAAAATTATTTCAATAGCTTAAAAATGACGGATATGGCAGAAATGTGTGTGCACTTATTGCAACCAATTTTGATACTGGATAGGCAATAGTTGTTAAAATATTGCATATGGAAAACACCTGTTTTTCATCTAAACAATAGTGAAATACATTTCATACCATTCATTAAATCAATGGAAATTGAAGGGAAATCAAGACTCTTACCCTTCATTACCGTGAAAAATAAATTATAGGCTACATTTTTTTTTTGTTTTTGATAAGGTAAGATTTTTTTTAAAAAAATTCTTTTTTCTAAAATTTATATTTTTAAAAATGTGTTAATTTCTTGTATGCATGTACTCTATGTTTCTTAAATGCAATTGGGTATACTGAAGTGACATTTTTGAAATATTATTAAAACATCCAAAAAGAAAGCAGCTATCACAAAAAATAACAATTTTCAATAAATTTATAACATTAATGCTCGGTGAATTAACAGTTTGTCTTTGAAAAAACTAATTAAATTATTTTAAAAAAATTCACTTCAGTATAAATATAAATGTCTAATTGATATACAATAAAAATTTGAGTATTTATATTTAACAGTTTCTGAGAAAAAGGTATGAGATGACACATCAAATGTGATGTTTGTTGTCTTTGCGAGAAGCTTATTACATACATAAAAATACATAAATTTCTTGTTTAAAAACATAAAAACAGTTTTATTTTGGCTGTTTTAGAAATCATTTGTCCGTTTTAGAGTAATTTTTCAAGTTTAAAACTTAGAAATTGTCTGCGAAAACAAAACCTCATGATAACTTTACAAAAACCCAGCGAAAACTTTCAAAATGTCGTATAATCAGGTATTTTTAAATACCATCTCAAATTCATACTAAAACCATATTGATACATTTTCACATTATATTTATGATGCTTTATGTTCAAATTTGATATTTGTAAAGCATGAAAGCTACTAATTCTTCAAAACTTGATGTAATACTACAAATAATCTCGTTTAAAAAACTGAAAAATGCTGTTCTGGGCAATTTAAGACTTTTTTGTTTACTATTTTATGCAAAATAAATTGCAAAGATGCAAATATTTAATAAAATGGGACAAATGCCTGTTGTGATTCATTATTTTTCTGATGAAGTCACACTTTATTGTAAAAATTCAATTTTCTCAAAAAAGATGTTTTAAAACTGATGCATTTTTTTCTCAGAAAATAATGTATGTTTGAATTTTTTCACATGAATTTTTTCCCTCATGTTACTGATATGTAACTATATATATTCATGAGAGTTTTTTTGGGGATTTTCCAAAATATTTGACTGAAATCCATATATCTTGACAAAAAATGTGAATTTTTTAAAAATTCATAGTAACATTTGTATGTTGCATGTGTTTTTGAGGAAACTAAAGAATATATTTGAAATATTTCAATTTGTTGCAAATATTAATATTTATTTATTGTTCAGACAAGTTCTTAAGCTTTAATATTCAAAGGTACTACAATAAATGGTAGCTAATTATAACTCAGATAAGTAATGCTTTTTGTCGTTGTGAGAAGCTTGTTACATGCATAAAAATACACAAATTTCATGTTTAAGAACATAAAAACAGTTTTATTTTTGACTTTCTTAGAAATCTCTTGTACAGTTTAGAGAAAATTTTGAATTTTGAAACTTTTAGAAATTGTGTTTGCATGTGAACATACAAATCCTTATCAAAACCTTTCGCAATGTCGTAAAGTCACATATTTCCAAATCATTACTGTTACATATTGATACATGTTTACATTATATTTATGATGTTAAAAAGTCAAATTTGATATTTGTAATGCATCGAAGTTAAAAATTTTTCACAAATTGTTACTTAATTTGTGAAAATTGATGCAAAATGCTAAAAAAAATCTCGTTGAACAAAAACTGAAAAATACTATATATGTATTTACTGAACATTTTAAGACTTTTTGTTTTCTATTTTATGCTTAAAAATTAAGAAGATACTAATATTTAATAAAACAGGGCAAATACATGTTGTAATTCATTATTTTTGTGATGATGTGCCTTTTTACATTAAAAATGCAATTTTCTCAAAATGATTGTTTTCAAACTGCGTGTACCTTTTCCACAGAATCATAAAAATGAATGTACTTGCAATTTTTACTGCACATAAATAATATGTAACTATATATAATAGAGCTACTTTTTTGAAGATTTTCGCAAAATATTTTGCTGAAAAGCAGTTATCGTAAAAAAATGACAATTTTCAAAAATTTCAAAGCGATACTTTTACGATGATTTTTTTGAAAAAAAGTAAACAATATATTTTAAATATTTTACCATTATTTAAATAAAAAAGCCTTATTAATATACAGACAAAATTTGAAGTTTTTATTTTTAACAGTTTCTGAAAAACAGGTCCTTAAATGGCTCAATTTAACATTGTCGGTATAGGGGGTACCGACTGATCTTAAAACAATTTTAAATATTTATTTCTAATCTAAGTGACTCTAAATATCATAAATATTATCCATTTATACGCTTTTGCAAAGTCACGGTTCCGAACGTAGTCGGATACCTTAAAGAAAGGAACGCAAAGGATTTGAATTAAAATCGGTCTAAAACAACATGTGATGTATTGTGAGCTTTGTAGTCCTCTTTATTTTAGTTGAAATTTTGAATTATTTTGTTCTAAAGAAGACTAATATTACTAAAATTTAAATATCAGACGATTTTACGAGAAACGTATACGTATTTAAAGAAACTAACATATTAACTCCATATACAGCTGTAATATCACTCTTTGTTTTCAGCAGGTGATACAATACTCAGAAAAACATATACGTTTCACTAAAGACTGATGTATAATTGTGACTACATTTTTGAAAATAAACCCGAACAAAAATATTGTATTCACTTGTTATGTCTAATTTTTGATTGAAATGTAATTAAATATTATGAATTTTTTATTGCTTTAGCGTAGAAACGGGTAGTATTGATTATTCTCAGGTAAGAATTTATTATTACTACTAAACTTAATTTTGTAATATGTTGTGTAAAAATTTAAGCTTACATAATTTTTAGAGTCATTTAATCATGTATTAGTAATTTTATAATCTCATTTTAATACATTTACTCAGGACTGTGTAACAGTTTTAAAGTTTCAACTTTTTGGATAATTTTTCTCTGCTTCTTCAGTTTTTGAAAAAGAATGAATTTTCCGTTCATTATTTTTTTTATATTCGCGATTCTTTTTCTAGCTTCTTCGATAAAACGGAGTATATAAATCTTGTGTGTGTGTGTGTTTAATGAATATTTTTGTATTTATTATTCTAATACAATATTCCTAAATAATCTTTTTAGTGCCTTCGTTTTTATCGTTTAATTCTATGTAGTATTTTAGTTAAATATTTATGTATTATTTCATTATAATTTCTGCTAAAATTGTCGAAAATTTAAGTACAAAATGTAATCTGAAGTCTTATCTAAATTGTTCAATTTTTGTTATTTAAAGTCTTCTTGTCAGAAAGTTAAAAATATTGTTATACAAACTTCCAATTATAAACATTTTTAAACTAACTTGAGTGAAATTTTACAAATTTAAATAAATTAGGATATGACTTTGAGTCACAAACTGTAACTTGAAAACTTAAATAACTCCCAAAACTGTTATATATAAGAATCATAAATTTGAGTTCTAAAATATAATATGTTAATTTTCTCTTTAAAACCGAAGTAAACTCCCCATGATTTTAGCTTTGATATTTAAATATCTTATGGATTTTAAACGTTTTTCAAACTATTCTATAAATAATTTGCATGGTTTACTATTGAGGAAGCTTCATGTTTAATTATTTTCATACGTATTTTTTCAAATTCTCTGAAAACTATTCATTACAATGCACACCCAAATAGTTTTAAAATGCAAAAAAACTATACACGTGTTATAATGCTCTCAAAATTAAAACATATAGAGTGAAAATCGTTTAATACGTAACTCTCTCTGAGGGGGCTGAAATATTTTTTCGTGTTAAAGGATATTGCGAAAAAAAACTTGCATTCAACAAAACTAACTTTATTACATTACATTTTATTTACAAAGATGTGTATATATGTATGTGATTAATAAAAAGTAATGACACAAAAATATTCACAATGAAATTTATTGCAAAATTCTCAATGTTTTTGAAAAAACAAAACATTTATTGAGTTCTTTTAAAAATGGTCTGATATTATTATTATTATTATTTTGCATTGTCTTTTTTTCAATTTCTGCTTTTAGTTCACATCTCCCTTTATGTATTTATATATCTTGTTTAAATTTTCAATCCCTAATAAAATACTTTTTATTCATCCATTCAAGTTCAAAAACATTTTTTTAAAATTGTAGTGGATAACACTTGATGTTAATAAAAAATTTTCAAGTATTAATTAATTAATTAATTAACTGTAGTTTTATATAAGAGAAAATTTTTTTTGCCACTTAGTATTGTGATTATGTCACACGTATATACATATTTTTATTAATTGTAATTATTTAATAAAAAGTAACTAGAATACAATTTTTCTTTGTTGATCTAAGTAGGAATTGACTTAAATTTTTTTATGTAACTTGTGTTTAGTATCGAATTGTTCATTTTATCACTAGAATGTGAGTCTAAATAACTGCGCATGCTTTTCATGATATTCCTCAGTTCGGTTGGCGTAGGATCAGGAGTTGCATTATTCGTTTTATTTTCGTCGTCAGAATCGTCAATGATATTTTTTGAGCTTCGAACAAACTCTGTAAAATGTCATTGTATGCCATAATTGGGACTGTACACACTTTATCATCATCTGCTGCAACGAATTCTTCCGATGATGAACCTGCGTAGCTGGTGTTTTCCGTATTTTGTTCATTTCCAGAAGCGAAATCTTTTCTTTTTCTCCTTTTTTCATTTAGTGTTTAGAGGGGGAAAATGAATGAAAATGCATAGTAGCTTGTCGGGACCATTTAATTACTTCATTTTAACCAATATTTCGTCTTAAGCGTTTTCGCGTTAAACGTATTTCACTATACATCCATAATCTGACTGAGAAAATCATGATTATCATCACAAATACGCCTTACCAGAATGCACTGATCAACTGTTAATTTCGGTAAGAATAAAATTAATACAGAGAATGAGCTATATTCAACAGTTTTGGATAGAAAATGGTACATTAAAAATGTTTAAATGAATCAAGTGAAATACAATTTCAAATGCCATATAAAATTATAAATTCTGGATTATGATAAGAACTGAGAATAATGAATTGACTGAGTTTAATATATTTGTTTTGATGTTTTCTCGACCAACGGTAGGAACATGATTTTCATTTCCATTTTGTTTGGAGGAGTATAATTGTAATGGGCTAAACTCGGACAGTTCTCCATAGAATTCGAAACAGACATTAACCTTGAACTTGCTGTTATATTTTCAAAATTTAAATAAAATTTCAAAGTTTATAATTGAGCGAAGATGTTTAAGGTATAAGAAAAAAGTGTTCATAAAACAGTGTTTTTTAAGATTAAAAAATTTTTAATATTAATTGTATACTTTTATATCAAACTAGCTGTTATACCCGTTCTTCGCACGGGTGAATTGAAAAATTAAACAATACAGATTGAAAGATAAAGAAGTTTTTAATGAGCTAATTTTGCGTGAATTGCAAATTAGAGAAAAAAAAAGCTTTTTGCATATCTCAACTGAATACCCCCCTGTTTGTTAAATTTTTTGTCTGTAGATCTAATCGCTGATAAAAAGGTTTTTTTTAATCTTTTACTCCCCGTAACTCTCGTGTGGGTCGATTTTTGAAAACACCTTTCTAAGCTGATCTCTGTTCAGCAAAAGCAACACATTGTTACAAATTTTGTGTAATGAACGCTTAAAGTAGTATAAATCATTTACATCTGGAAGTGTAATATGTTAATATTACTTTTTGTTGTACTTATTTTATGTTAAAATTGTAATCAGCCTCACAGTCCACCTGTTAAAGCTTTCGCAGTTCCTGGCACCTGGCGTAGACAAAACAAAAGGCAAAGTTTGGCTTCACACATAAATGATAGATATATGCTACCGCTGGCTTTTTTGCAAAAGGTAGAAATTTTTCCTTCTAACTTGACAATTATCGTTATATTTTGGACACTTCACGCAATATCTTTATAAAATATAGCCTATGTGTTATTTTGATATATAGGCTATATTATTGTAAGGTTTCATTAAATTATCTCCATTCAGTTATTTCTGCGTGAAAGTGTACCAAACATCCACACAAATTTTCACGTTTATAACATTAGTAAGGATGTGTGTATTTTGCGGATTTATGTGCGTTGTTGTTGATAAATGTGTTCTTTTTAGAAGAAAATTTCTGCACGATGCAAAAGTTTACAACAGTGTAGCTCCTTAACTGTTTGGCTGGAAACGCGATTGCATTTATCTCGTAACTGTGTCGTCACAAGAATTTATGAACTGAGATTGGCTGGAAACACACGATTGTAGTTATCATGTGACTATGACATCAAATGTGGCCCATTGTGGGCTAGGGCTTGAGCTTCGGGCCTAGGAATGTTCGAATCGAATCGCCAGTTCGAATCCTAGTACTACTGAGGATCCATTATGCAAATTAATAGAATCTGTTAGATTCTGAAACACCGTCAGAGATTATCACGTATCAATGAAGTGAAGAGAATTGTCTCTAAATAATTATGAACGTACTTTTTGCTACTGAATCTAGAAATTTTTTATTGTGCTTACGATTTGTTTTAGATATTATACGTTTGTACGTACTATGCTTTTCTTTAAAAAAAGAACTGTAATTTTGTTTTCAGTGTATGTATTTAACGATTGTTGTGATTTCAATAATTTAAAGACTTTTCAAATTCTTAATAGAACTCTTAGAAACTATAGCCTCACTGAATGGTTTGACATTCACCAGGATCTCTTGCATATTAAGCGACATTGAGCCTTAGTCTTCAAATAGTTATTGGTAAAAGATGATGAGTGAAATTGTTACTTCTCAGATGTAATCCTTTCTGTTTTAACCATGCACATTTTTACGAAATTGCCACAAATAGTTCTTATGATGCTCTAGAGCAATATCAATAAAACTGATGTCTACCATTTATATGGTACAGTAGAGTCCCGAAAACTTGGCACTCGACAGTGGCGTAACGAAGACTATTAGCCCCCTTGCAAAATCAAATTTTGGGCCCCTAGCAGAATTTTACAAAGGATTGCAAAATCGAATTTTGGGCCCCTAGCAGAATTTTACAAAGGATTGCAAAATCGAATTTTGGGCCCCTAGCAGAATTTTACAAATGATTGCAAAATCTTAATCTACGGTACCCTAGTATGTTGCCCCCTCCCCGCGAAGCAGGAGGTGCCGGGGGGTGTACAATACGCCACTGGCACCCGATAACTCCACCATACCCCTTGCAGATCGAAAAAACCAGTGGTTCCATAGCAAGCATTATGTCCTATGAAGTAATTATTGCTGCTGTCACAGTTAATACAAAAATGTCGAAAAATGATAAAGACTTTAGCGATGAATACATCGTAAAAACTCCTACAGTATCACATAGTGAGGAACTAAAGGCTGTCGAAACAACCTTTCAATACTTTTAACAAAGTGTGTGCTTTGCTAGTGGCTTTTCTTTTTATTCATCATCATCGTGATGGAGCAGCAAAATACAGAATGCAGTACGGAAAACAACGAAACGAAACGTATTTCTTTAAAAAAAAAAAGGAGCTAGTTTTTGCAAAGTCGGCCACTTAATTTTCATTACAGAAACAGTTTTATGCCTTTATAAAGAATTTTTCTGAGGTATGCCTTATGAAGTAAATTACAATTCATTAATTTTCATTTTCATGTAGTAAATGCTCTGTACCTTCATCCTTTGTTTAAGGTATCCGACTACGTTCGGAACCATGATTTTAAAAAAAAAAGCGCACAGAAGGATAATTTTCATGATATTTAGTGTCACTCAGATTAGGATACATGCATAAAATTGTTTTAAGGACATTTTGACAAAAAAATTATTTAAATATAATATTTTGGCAAAACATTAACTTAGAATAATCTTTTTTTTTCAAGTGTTCTCCTTTGGTGAAAAATGCTTCTATTATAGTAATGTTTTGCCCGTATATAACTCAGACCTCTCTACAGAGGCTCATATAGAATTTTTGAAAAGTTCACATTATTTTCAGAGTTACCACCAATTGAATTGCGTTTTTTTCTTAAAATTGCTCCCCTCTGTTGTCTAAAATAGGAATAAATCCACTTCTAAGTTATATATTACAAAGATTCAAAGATTAACAGAGGTCTGAGCTATATACAGGCAAAATATTATTCTAATAGAAGCATTTTTCACAAAAGGAGAACATTTAGAAAAAGAGGTTATTCTAAATTAATTTTTTGCCGAAATATTGTATTTAAATAAATTTTTTGTCAAAATGTCTGTAGTGTTTCCTCCCTTCACCAGGAGGCGCACTGTGCTTCCCTCCGGTAAGAATGTGTTCTTTTTTATAAGAGAGTTTCTCGGCACCGGCGCGTTAGGTCGGAGGCCATTTTGAAACATTACCCGCGTGGGTCCTTTAATTTAAAAATTTACATGTTTATATTAAATAAAAGTGCTGTTCTTAAGAATACGTCTGTTGGGAAAACTACAACAACATTATACATTTTACCATAACGTATCACATTGGCGCAGTCGGTAGGATATAGAACGCCTGAGGGAGTCAAGACATCAAAAGGAACCACGAGGTAGGCAACCCTTTTGTATCGTTTTGAGCGAATTCAGCAAGGTTTGTTTTTTCTAAATTTTCTGGGTTGATTAATTCATTTAGAATAATTCTTTCTAATCATGTTTCGCGGAGCTAGAAAGGAAGAATAAATATTAATTGCGGATGAATTGGGTGAGGAAATAACCCCAGAAATGAGAGTGTTAGATTTAAAAAAAATAATTTTAGATAGCGAGAGAGACAAATATAAAAACAATAAAGGGTTTATTGATGACTATTTAGATTCGATTATTTCGAACAGAAAATCAAAGGAAAAAGCAAGCGCGTGTAACGGCAGAATCGCGACTTGAGTTTGAAAAAATAAATCTGGAAAAAGTTAAACTGGAAATACAATTAGGAAAAATAAATTTAGAAAGGGCAAAATATGAAAGTCAAAGGGATAGCAATGAGTTGCAGCGTACAAATCCCGAAACAAAGCAAACTTCGATAGAAAATTTTATTCTATAAGTGTTCGTACTTTAACTTCCGATTCCTAAGAAACAAGAGGGGTGGAATTTATTTTTCTCTTGTTTAGAACGTTTATTTAAAACCAAAAATGTGCCGGATGAATTTAAAGGAGAGATTCTTTTAAATTTGCTAGGAGAAAAGGCCGAAAATATTTTAGTTTATGTAAAAGACGAAGAAATAAGCGACTATAATAAATTTAAAAGTTCAGTTCTAAGAGAATTTGAGCCAACACCTTTAATTTGCTTGCAAAATTTTCAAAAAGCGAAACGAATGCCAAATGAAACGCATGTTCAGTTGGCATCTCGTTTGTTAACGAATTGGGATCAATACTGTAATTTGAGAAATGTAAATGATTTTAATTCTTTAAAGGACTTAATTGTTAGCTATAAACTATATGAAACATTAGATAATGAAACTGCCGTTCATATAAATATAAAACAGGAGCAAAATTGGTTCAAACCAATTCAAATGGGAAAAGAGTGTGACATGTTTTATGCTTGTAAAGGAAAATCATTTTCGGAGTTTACACATAGAGCATGTCATAATCAGAATGACTCACGAAAGGATTTTAAATATATCCCTCCTAACGCGAGACGAGAAGTAATAAATCTCAATTCGAAAGAAAACAAATTAATTAACTCAAAACAAAGTAGGTTAAATAAAAAAATAGAATGTTACATTTGCGGTGAAAACCATTTAGCTCGAGATTGTAATAGAAAGTATTCTAAATTAAAAAATGAGAAAAAATAGGCGTTGAATAGGCGTTTTCTTTTGGGCGTCTGGACTGTAAACAGTCCTCAATCCCATATCGTGAGAGTCTATGATGCTGGGCATGGCAAAAGTGGTGTTTTCCATTCTGCTGAGTGGCATGGTGGCGATTGGTCGAGCGATGGAATCCGGGAGACGTGGCTATGGTTCTTCATCTGGGTGGAAAGTTTGAGTTTTTTGGTTTGGATGAGAGCTAAAAGGTTGCTCTCTGATTGGATGCTGGGTACAGTGAACATTGACTCCGATTGGCTGCCCCGGGGGCTAAGTTTTAAATTATGGGGAGGAGCACGTCCAGTGGGGAGAGCAGGAGAAAAATATTGACAAAAATAAAGAAAGTGAAATTTTAGTAATTACGGTGTGCAATAAAAGTTATTGCACGAGAAAATAGAATTACGGGGGACTATAGGAGTCAAGAAGAATTCTTCTTGGTCTCTTTGTTTTGTCATTAGGGATATATTGTGATAAATTTTGCATATTGATATTATTGGTTGCTTCTAAATCGTTAAAAAAGTTAATTGCAAGATTCTGAATATGAGATTTGAAACTGTTAATTTTAAGAGCATTACGTATGTCGACATTACGCATATATCTTATGGCTTTGACGATCATACGTATTAAAGAATTTTGCAGGGTATCAAGTATATTGATATTTGTTTTAGCGGCATAACCCCAAACTGGACATGCATAAGCTAAGATGGGACTCATAACGGCTGCATAGAGAAGCACTTTGTTTTCTATACTTAAATATGAATTCCGGCCAACTAGGGGGTAAAGTTTAAACATTATTTTCCGGAATTTGTCGCGAACGTAATAAATGTGTTGTTTCCAAGTTAGGTGTGTATCAAAAATAATTCCAAGGTATTTGGTTTCCTGAGACCAGGGGATTTGTTTGTTGTACATGATAATAGGTGGTGGGAGTGACTGTTTTTTCGTGAAAATAATGGCAGTAATGAGAAAAAAGAGACTTCTCAAGTGCAATATGTACAACCGAAAGTTGACCTTGAGCTTTTGAAATATGTAATTGTTTATATTAACGGGAAAGCAATAAATTGTGTTTTGGATAGCGGAACCCAGATTTTTATATGCAATTCCGATACCTTTCCAGATAGTTCTAATGATGAATTCGGAAAAATTACTTTAAGCTCTGCATTCGGAGAAAATGTAGAAGCAAAACTAATTAAAACCACTATAGCTCTTGATAATAATTCTTTGAATCATCCAATGGATTGCTTAATAGTGATCACAGATAAATTAAATGCTGATGCTTTAATACCTCCTGCTTTATATGAGTCTTTGTGTTCAATAAATGACAAAAATAATAAAAAGGAAAATGAGATTTTTGCGAATCGGCTGATAGTTCTATTACGTTTTCAAATGATGAAAATGAAGCAGAGTGTGGGAAAGATATATTTTATGTTGAGAGTGACTCAGATAATATAAATTTTAATTCGGATTACGCTAAAATGAAAGATGAGCAGAATACTTGTGATTCTCTTGAAAAGGTTCGTGCAGAGTTAAAATTAAACAAAGGAAATTTTTTATTAATTGATGGATTAATTTATTACAGGGATAAAATTCTAAATGAACCAGTTATGCAATTAGTTTTACCGCGTTGCAGAATAGATAAGGTAATGAAACTAGCCCATGAGTCAGTTTTTGGAGGTCATATGGGGTTAAGAAAACAAAAGAGGATAAAATATAATTTTTTTTGGCCAAATATGTCTGGCGAAATTGCTGAATTCGTCCAGACATGCAAAGGGTGTCAGCTTCGGAAGCCTGAGAAAATTGGAGATAGAGCTCCCATTACACCTATTGTCCGTCCTGAGCTTCCCTTTGAGATTGTTAACGGTGGCCGCGGTAGCCGAGTGGTATGGGTATCGGACTGTGGCTTGCTTTGTCACGGGTTCGAGCCCAGTACCACTAAAGACCCGCCGTGTAGGGCAGCGATGCACGTTAAATCTGTCGAGAGCTGAAACGTCCTCCCGTTGGTGTGGTGTGGTAGTTAGGAGAGGGGGGTGCCAGCTCAGGTGTCGTCCACGTCACTTGACCAAGGTTCAAAATTACGTGGTCCGTCGCCAAAAGCCCTCGTGTAGCTGAACAGTGCGACGTTAATATTCAATCAATCAATCAATTGAGATTGTTAACATAGACGTGATCGGACCTATTCAACCGCCATCTGGTAGAGGACATAAATACGTTCTTTGTATGATGGATCAACATACACGTTGGCCTGAAGCAGTACCACTTAGATCCCTAACAGCCAAAAATGCATGTGACTCTCTATTACAAATATTTTCGAGGACTGGAATTCCGAGTATAAGTGCCAGTGATCAAGGCACAAACTTCAAGTCGGCTTTAACCCAAGAATTTACGAAAAGGATGGGATCTAGTCCTAGGTTTTCCTGTCCTGGCTATCCGGACAGCAACGGACTAGTTGAAAGATGGAATAAGGTATTGAAGGACATGATTCATCACGTTATTTGTGAAGATCCACGAAGCTGGGATCGACAATTACCTTTTCTGTTGTTTGCATACCGTGAAGTACCGAACACTACCACTGGTGTATCACCATTTAGGTTACTTTATGGCAGAGAAGCTCGAGGGCCGTTAGCCATTCTTAAATCATCCTGGGCAGGCGAAATACATCTTCCGACGAACATTTCCCAGTCAGCTGCTGATTACCTTCAGGAAATGAAGATAAATATGGAAAAGGCTGCTGAAAGTGCCTCTTTAACTGCTGCTCAGAAACAAAAGGCTTATGGAGATTACTTCAACAAGAGGTCATCTGTGAAGAATTTAGCATCGGAGAACAAGTTGTTTTGCTGATACCAGATTCGAGTAATAAGATCTATGCGAGATGGACTGGACCTGGAGAGATAATTCAACATCATCCACCCCATTCATATAAAGTTAAACTGTCCGATGGAACTGTAAGACATGTTCACGTGAATAAGATCAGGAAGTATCATCCTCGTGCACTTGCAGTTGGGGTCATTTTTGAAGGTGACCACGAATTCGGAGAAATCCATCCCACTCCTAATTTATCGAGGTCCACATCTGAAAGAGTTCTACATGAAATCAATCTGAATCATCTGAAGGAGAGTGAGAGGGAACAAGTGCTAGCGATTGTTCTAAAACACCAAACACTATTCACAAGTGATGTGAAAATAGCCAAAGTAGGGACTCATCGAATTCGCTTAAAGCCGAACATTGAACGTAAAAAGCCATTCGTATATGGCATACAAGAGTGCTTGAAGATTAAAGTTGATGAGCAGATAGAGGAGCTTTTGCGACTTGATTTAATTGAAGAATCTGACGCAGAAATAGCCTATCCAAACGTTTGCGTTAACAAGAAAGATGGTACCCTACGACTTTGTGTTGACTTCAGAGCTCTGAACTCGGAGAGTGTGTCTGATGATTTTTTCCGATGGAAGATGTGTGAAGGTCTACTTGGACCTCACTTTGAGAACGAGAATAAATAGGATTCAGATAAGAACCAGTAGCCATTTTTATAAACAACTTTCTTTATTTGGTTATCTTATCCAAATAGAATCAAAGACTTATTAACAAATATATCTAACTAGTATTATGAGGTTTTAAAGGTAATATCCTTTAAATTAACTTAATTAATGATCCAATTAATTAACAATTAAATAACGATCA
The DNA here is from genome assembly GCA_019973935.1 of Trichonephila clavipes. Lineage (NCBI taxonomy): Eukaryota > Metazoa > Arthropoda > Arachnida > Araneae > Nephilidae > Trichonephila > Trichonephila clavipes. The sequence goes on along the minus strand of BMAU01019396.1, from coordinate 247,891 downwards.
CGCAGAGATTACCACGATAAGAGATCCCAGAATTATATTCTATGTTCTTATTGAACATTTAATTTTAATTTCATTCGCAATAATAAGACTAATATTTACCACACTGCAATTCAGCTCAGCTCAGCTTTTATCTGAGATTAAATCATCTAACAAGAAATCTTCAATTTAACTTCACTATAACTTTCTGCTTCAATCTCTCTCTCCTACTGCTCTAACTTTACTATTCCGTTTGACTTAAATACTTTATCTAATCTGCATAACAAGGAATCCTGTCCGCTTTTTGGAGTTGATTGGAAATAGGTAGGGAATTAAATTTCTCTAAAAAGGACGACTCAGAAGGTTAGTGATAAAGTTCCGTATAGATTTGTCACAGATGCAGTGGAGCTCATACATTCTATTGGAAGAGCCAATATCATCACAACGTTAGATCTCTTGAAGGGGTATTGGGCTATACCCATGGCTGAAGACAGCAAAAATCTTACATCTTTCAAGACTCATCGGCAACAGTACCGTTTCAAGGTGATGAGTTTCGGTTTGAAAAATGCCTCTGCCACATTTAAGCGTGAAATGAACAAAGCATTATCGTGTTACAGAGAATTTTCACGTGCCTACATCGACGACATCGCAATCTTCTCCAAAAATTGGGAAGAACATTTTCTTCATCTGGATACTATTTTAACGAAACTTTCAGAGTTAAATTTCACTGTGAACCTCAAAAAGTGTGCCTTTGGAAAAGCTCAAATTAAATATTTGGGTCATATTATCGGTTCTGGTAAGCATTAACCAGATCCCGAAAAGATTGCAGTTATCAACAACTTACCAGTGCCTAAAATGAAGAAGGAGCTTCATAGTGTACTTGGACTGTGTAATTACTATCGTGAGTATATTCCTAAATATTCAGAACTTGTGTATCCATTGACGGAACTCACCAAAAAGAGAGTACCTGATTCCATCCCATGGACTGAGAAACATGATTCCTCATTTCATCTTCTAAAAAAGGCTTTAGTGGAAGCACCTTCGAGGTACTCTCCAGTTCCAGATAAACTGTATACCATTCATTCAGATGCATCGCAAATTGACATAGCTGCTTTCCTGTCACAAAAATGTGGTGATAAGTGTTACCCAATTGCTTATGCAAGTCAAAAATTAAGCAAGACCCAACAGTCATGGTCAACTATTGAACGAGAGGCATTTGCGATTGTGTGGAGCTTAAAAAAGTTCGAAGTATGGGTATTTGGGACTGAAATTGAATTTTATACTGATCATAACCCTTTACCCTACTTAACAAAAAGTGCACCACAATCTGCGAGGCTACAAAGATGGGCTTTTGCACTACAAAAGTTCAATGTGACAATCAAACATTGTCCTGGAGTGAAAATGCCTCATGCTGATGCACTCTCACGATTAGTGTAACAAATGTGCTTTTCAATTTTAAAAAGAAAATTTTAGATTTAGTGAATAATTATTTTCTTTATCTTATTTTGTGTATCTCATTATATTATTTGTGTGTCTATTTACTTTTAAAAAAATGCTAGTGTTTCTTTTCGAATAACAGTTTTTTTATATTGATGTTTATTATGTGAATTCCTTAAATTTCAATTTTCTTGATTATTATGGTATAATTAATCATATCAAAATTGTATTCTTAATTTAGTTTTGTATAATTTGTTATGTATACTTATTTTTCATATTTTTTAAGTGTAAAGGAATGCTAATTACTTATATTTTAGTGTATTATATGAATGTATATTATTTTATGCTTTATAATCAGATTGAGTATCATGTGTGACACATCAATCTTGTGGGGGGGTGTAGGGTTTCCTCCCTTCACCAGGAGGCGCACTGTGCTTTCCTCCGGTAAGAATGTGTTTTTTTTATAAGAAGAGAGAGTTTCTCGGCACCGGCGCGTTAGGTCGGAGGCCATTTTGAAACATTACCCGCGTGGGTCCTTTAATTTTAAAATTTACATGTTTTTTATTAAATAAAAGTGCTGTCCTTAAAAATACGTCTGTTGGGAAGCTACAACAACATTATACATTCTACCACAACGTATCACAATGTCCTTAAAACAATTTTATGCATGTATTCTAATCTGAGTGACACTAAATATCAGGAAAATTATCCATTTATGCGCTTTTGAAAATCCCGGTTCCAAACGTAGTATACCTTAAGTGTATTTGGACAGTTCATTTTCTGTTGTATTATGAAGCAAACAATTCATACAAGTGCAGTACAAAATTTTCTGAAGAAAAACTCGCACTAAATTTTTTAAATCCCATTCTTGATAACTCGGTATTTTTACATACTCGGCCGTCCTTCCGTCCACATTATGCGAGGTTTTCAGAACTCTGCTGTACTAATGTTTGTAATATGACTGATAAATGATATTATCGTGAAGATAAAAAAAATTTGGTACTTACGTATTATCGCAACAATCGTTTTTTTTAAAAATTATTATTTCGAATGGGCTGCGATTGGTGTTTTACCATTGCAGAGCTAGTACATTCCCCGGAAGCTGGTATCTTTTTTTTAGAGCGGCACCATATAGGCGGATACCGATCCCCGCAGGTAATTTGACGCCAAGTTTCCTCCCTAGAGGGAGGCACCTGATCTCTGCCGATGCAAACCTGTACTAGTATTTAATTCAACAGAGTGCATACAAGCCTAACAGACTCTATATAGGGATCTTTTCAATGCCGTATAATCATACAACATGGCCGCTGTCGATTTTCTTCACCGACTTGGGCTGGGATCGAACCCGCAACCTTAGGTGCAAAAGACCAGCGATAAAACAGCCACGCCACCCATCCGGCATTATCGCAATAATAGTCGAACTATTAATAATTCGCCAAATTGGCAACTAAGATATTCTATCTGTTGTTACCGATGAATTGGCAACCATGGGCTTTGTTTCATATAATTTCGTCTATAGGTTGTGATAATACCTAAGTACTAAAAATTTTATATTGAAATAATTTTTAAAGCGAACACAGTATTTTTCTCTCTGAATCGCAAGAGTTTGGAATCTCTTTTGGCGTTATGATCCGATTACATTGTTAATCCAACTATACTATGCTAAATCTGGGTGAAAGATTTATGAGAAAAAAAGTTAGGATCGAATACAAACTGGCTTGTTGTTTTGGCTGAGTTCTTTGGATTCAAATGTAAACATGTAAACTGATTAACCAATCCTGTTATTTACTCGGGCATTGAACCCAGAAACTGAAAATTTTGTGAGAAGATTCCAGTTGTTTTTCTGAACAACAGATAAAAAGCAGATTTGCGAAATTCTCAGTTTAAGGGTAGCTGAAAGGGATGTCATATTTCGAAAGAAATTTCAACATATTCAACATATTCTTAAAGCTGATTTTTTAACTTCTTATTTATTGTATTTGTCGAGAAAATATTTATATTAAAAAATGTTCTGCAAAATTTATTTACAAGAAATGGATGTTAATCGTAAATTATTTTAGAGAGCATTTATAATTCTTATTAACTGTATTCCTCAATTCGTTAACTATTATTTTAACTGTCAATATTTTTGTTGTTACGTATCCCACTTCGTCGTGGCTAGTTTTATGTCTGTCGTTAGTCGTAGTTTTGAGCATCATTCAGGTAACAGTACGGTTTAACTCGGTTTCACCCCAATATTGAGGGAGAACACATTAAAAGGTCATCAGGGGCCTCCTACCTCTCTTCCTCTTCCACCAACCTCACGAGAGGACTTGCAGCTTGACAGCTGTTTAGAGTACCTCCCTGCCGTTAAAACACTACACATTTACAAACATCTATGCCTTCTTAGGGATTTGAACCCAGGCCCTATGGCACAGCAGTCAGCTTCTCTAACCACTATAATGGATGGGTGGCTTAACTGTCAATAGCTTAATGAATAATTGATTATGTGTTAATAATTTGTAAAAATATGGTTTAATTACCTTTTTTTCAACAACGCACTATGAAACAACGTAAGGGTTATTGACGACGGATCTCGTAATTTGGAGCCACCGCCAAGACACGTATACGACATTTAAGCCAGAACCCCACTCCTCAGATTTCTCCACCACTCCAATGCGTGGACATCGAGCCTTGAAAAATTTATATACAGGGTGTCCCCAAACGACCGCATAAATTCTGTACAGCTAGATTCTTCGTTTGGAGTACATAAAAACTGCGAAAGAAGCATTCCTGTACGATCCATAGTTTACGAGAAAAATACGAAATGTCAAACATGATGTCACTGCCGGTGCAAGAAAAAACACTTTATTGGACATATCAAGAACAGTAATTGTATATCTTTCCAGACGATAATGTTTAAAACGTTCGCCGCGCATATCGCGTAATGTTGGTTCTCAATCAGGTCTTAACCGAGTTCCTCGATGACATACCATTAGCGGCAACACAGAGACTTTGGCTCCAGCATGATGGGGCTCCGGCGCATTTCTGTGCCCCTGTACGTGATTGGCTGGATATCGCATGCCTCGGCCGTTGGATCGGAGATGCCAGGGTCTGTTCTATGGCCACCACGTTCAGCAGATCTTACACTGTTGGATTTTTTCCTATGGGGCCATCTCAAGGAACTGGTGTATCGAGACGTAGTGACAACACAAATGGACTTAGTTTCTCGTCTGCATGCTGCTTGTATTTCGGTGGACCCCACGGTGCTGCGACATGTGATGACAGCCATTCCCCGGTGTTCTTAAGTCTGCCTCGACATGCTCGGTGGACCCTTTGAACATCTCCCTTAAATTGTGCACATACTTCTGTTGATATGTTCAATAAAGTGTTTTTTTCTTGCACCGGCAGTGACATACTTTGTTTTTCGTATTTTTCTCGTTAACAATGGATCGCACAGGAATGCTTCTTTGGGCAGCTTTTATGTTTTCCCAACGAGGAATCTAGCTGTGCAGAGTTTATGCGGTCATTTTGGGACACCCTGTGTATCAGTCTCTCTATATGGCTCTAAGTGTTTTAATTAATTATATTAAAATTAAATAAGTTATACCAATATTTTTGGTGTAGTTGGTTTATCACTGGCTTTTTACGCCTTTGGTTGCGGGTTCAACCTTGACTCAAGTCGGTGGATTTTCATGATGCAGAAAACCGACAGTGGTCATGTCAGACGATTATGCGGCATGCAAAAGATCCATAGAGTGTCTGTTTGGCTTGAATGCACTCGGCTGAATTTAATACTAGTACAGGTTTGCATCGTCAGAGATCAGGTGCCTCCCTCTAGGGAGGAAACTGGGCGTCAAAATTACCTGCAGCGATTGGTATCCGCCTGTATGGTGCCGCACTAAAAAGAGATATCAGCTTCCGGGGAATGTTCTAGGTCTGCAATGGTAAAACACCAATCCACAGCCCATTAGAAATAAAAAAAATCAGCGTGGCGTTATTAGTATTGAATGAATTCAGTGTGATATTATTTAATTACAGTTTCTGTAATTGCTACTCATATTATTTATGTTAGCTATAATAAATAATCCAAATGAACAAGAATTTACAAATAAATTTTGGTATTGTTACAGGCTATAAATGTGGAAAAGACAGTATTACAAAATTACGATAAAATATGAAGAGAGATTATTTTTTTTTCAGAAATGAAGAATTTGAATATGACGTTTACAAAAAAAAAAAAAAAAAAAAAAAAAAAAAAAAAAACTAATCACTCAAAAGGTGTTTTCATCACAATTTTGATCCTTCAATACGCGAATAATATCATCAGAATAAGGTAAATTTGTTAAGAAAATATGTTAGAACCCCCCTGGGTTCCACCCTGGACACCAAGATTAATTTGAGGCAAAGAATCACTAAGAGCCATTTGTATAGTAATAACTTGTATTTATTATATCGATTCAAATATCAGAAACTCTAATAACATATAATATTTCTATGTTACGTCAAACAAAAGGGATTTACCTTTAATATTAAATTAAATTACGAATTATGAAATTAATCAATAATTACGCGTAAGATCAAATAAGATCTACCGAAATAGGAGGTCCGAGAAATAAGCGTAACTCGAATTATTAGCTTTCATTAACTTAAACTAATTTCATTAAACTAACGATTGTTTTAAGCGATAATAAATTATATTACATCACCTGACCATACTTAGGTATCTTCACCAGACGCCTTCGTAGATTATTAACCGTAATTCTTCAATATTTCAATCCAATTGAATCCTCCAAACTTGAGACTACTGCTGCTGGCTCAATAGCCTTCATCCCCACTAGCTTACAGTGTTCTACTTTGCATATCCCGTTCGCTTTTTGGAGTTGATTGGAAATATACGCGAATTTATATAATCCCCCAAAAGACGCCGAAGAATATTAGTGGAAAGGTTCCGTACAGATTCGTCACAAATAAAATCCTTTTTTTTTTTTTTCAAATGCCTGTTATTTAATTCAATAAATGTTTAGTAGAAACGCATAGTTTAATGAAACTCTTTTATATAATTTCAGATATCAAATTTTCGAAGAAATAAATGTCACATAGTTATTCAAATTATCAGCATCAAGGAAATTAAGCTTTAACAGATGTTTGGATTCGCAGAGTGAAGAAAGAAAGAAAGAAAGAAAATTACATATACATGAGGCATATGATAATAAAACGCATTTTCTGAAATATTTTTTACAGATAGTGTCTAATATCAACTTCCTAAATTTTTAAAAGTAAAGTTTTCGATGAAATTGTTAAGTGAAAACTCGTAAGAAAAATTTCTCAAAAATATCTGAAGCAGCTTAGTTACATATTTGATACATAAAACAGGTATGAAATTTTTATTTTTTAGGTTGATGCATATGAAATATCTTATTTACTTTACATGTGAACGTTTGTCTCTGTTATTTTTAAGCTTTTATTTTTTCATAATCTCGTTCACAGTCCGATTGTTCATTGCCAGAATCACATTTCAACAACGACTTTCTCAAAAGTGTGTTCTATTTTGTTATTTGTTTTGAATTTCGAAAGGATATGAATTCAACCAATATTCACGTAGTTTTTTTTATATTTTTTTCAATTCCTACTATTATAGTTCATTTTCTTCATATATATATATATATATCAAATTTTCAATCGTTAATAAAATAGTTTTTATTCATACACTGAAGTTCAAATACATTTTTTTAAAACTGGTAGTGGATGCCATTTGATGTTAATATATTTTTTTCAAATATTAATTCATTAAATAAATTTTATTATGTAATTTCAAATTTCTTTTGCGTTATTTCTGACGAAGTTAGATTCATCTACAGCAGATGGCGCCAGTAAATTTTTCTAACGAAGAAGGAATTGACTTAAAAATGTTTTTTTTTATATTACTTGTTTTTACATGAGTATAAATCTGGTAATGCTGCAAAATCTGCACACCAGGGATATCTTAAAACTCTTTGAAGCCCTGGGCCCAGAGAAATCTTAAGAATTTTTGAGACCCTGCTCCCCTATACAAAAGTAGGCCCTACCTGAGACCTATAAATGTAGACATTATATAAAATGCATTGTCAAATACTCGTTCAAACGGTAATTTGAAACAAATAAATGTACACGACTTTCAATATCAAAATCCTAGGCACAAACCAGCTCCCCTGTTAGCCACATTTCGACTAAGTGAGTAGTTGAATGATTGTTTATGGTATTAGACCTAGGCCTAAACACAGACAACGGTCATCACATTATAATACAGTCTTAACACTTTCGCCAGTTGACATCCAGTTTGAAATTTCCTGTTCTTCGGAGAATTTGTACTGAAATAATATTTGACTTTAAAATTATCCGGATCATGATCTTATTAAGACAGAGTCGAGAACGAACCAAGGCCCCCACCGAAGTTGAAGCCCTGGGCCCAGGCATAGTTGGTCCCTGCCTTAAGATAGGGGTAGTCATTAAGTCTATGCGTTCGACTGAGGGACCGCCAATACATTCTAGAGCCAAGGTGGGTATTAAGTCGATCGCGATAGACCGATGGACCGCCAAGACACTTGGGGGTGACCATTTGAAGAATAGCAGGTAGTAATTATGTACCGAAATATTCAAGATTGACTGACAGTATGCAGACTATAACTACACACAAGAGTTAATTTTAGATAAATATCTTTTATTTTTTAATGTATTTTGAATTGTTTGATTAAAAATGTATCTCTTTATATATATATATATATATATATATATATATATATATATATATATATATATATTTGTGGCTATTATTATTATGTTTGTATCTTGGGTTTTGCTTTAAAAGTGAAAGTCTATGTTATTATAGTTATGCAGTTAAGCACATATGCCATATTTATTATTGAGATATAAGAAATTTTGTTGACCTTTTTCTTGGCTCACCACGCATGCGCCAAAGGGTGGGCCGCAACACCTCGAAAAAATTTGAATTAGCCCGCATCCTGGAAAAGTTTGACTGCTTCTGCCATAAGGTATCCGACACCGTTCTGAACGGTGATTTTAAAAAGCGCATAAAAGGGTATTTTTCATGATATCTAGCGTCCCTTAGATTAGAATATATGCATAAAATTGTTTTAAGGACATTTTGACAAAAATATTTATTTAAATGCAATATTTCGGCAAAAAATTAACTTAGAATAATCTTTTTTCCAAATGATCTTTTGTGAAAAATTCTTCTATTCGAATAATATTTTGCCTGTATACAGCTCAGACCTCTGTTCAAAGGTTCAACTAGAATTTTTGAAATACATAACTTAGAAGTGGGTTTATTCATATTTTACGACAACAGAGGGGAGCAATTTTAAGGAAAAAAAACCCGAATAATTATTTCAATGGGTGGTAAATCTGAAAATATAATGGGAATTTTTCAAAAAATCTAGTTGAGCCTCTGTAGAGAGGTCTGAGCTATATACAGGCAAAATATTATTCTGATAGAACCATTTTTCACAAAAGAAGAACAGTTGGAAAAAAAGATTATTCTAAGTTAATTTTTTGCCAAAATATTGTATTTAAATAAAAAATTTTTTTGTCAAAATGTCCTAAAAACAATTTAATGCATGTATTCTAATCTGAGTGACGCTAAATATCATGAAAATTATCCATTTATGTGCTTTTTTAAAATCACGGTTCCAAACGTAATCGGATACCTTAAGACGTCCCTAAAAATATTACCCAGGCATTTGGAAAGAATATTGTTAACGATTGAAATGTGCAGAAGGGCTAGAAATAAATTCGGTCTGATGGTTTTCCCCATACGATGAACCACGTAAAAACCCAAAACATCTGTGCAAAATTATGCTCCGAAAGCATTAGTGGAAACGAATCCAACGACGTCTATCATATTGCCGAAATGCATGAAAATTTTAAAATTTAGGCCCACCACTTGTTAATTGACATGGCCCAAAACTTCTTCTCGACAACGCTCCCCCCGCATATGTCACAAATTACGAAATTAATTGAATTGAAATTTGCAGCACCCAACTTAGATATATACAGTCGGACCTCTATATAACGAAGTCGCTAAATCCTGGAAAAGGTTTCGTTATATGGAAAATTCGTTACATAGAGGGGTTCATCTTTTAATATACTTTATAGACCGCATAAAACAAATTTTAAATTCATAAACACTACATATTAAGAAATAGTAATTATTCACACCTTTTAAATTCATAAATGCTTATTTTATATATCTTACCCATCAAAAAAGAAAGAAGTAAAGAAAAACTACATTGAAAGCAAGAAAAAAGAATGTTGAAGATTTCACTGTATTTTCAATAGTAAGAAAATAATTTTATACTAAAAATTTTTGAATTTTAAGGACATTTTATAATTTAAAGCATACAAGTAATAAACATACATTATTTTATAATTATAACACGCGGACACGGAACAACTCCACTGAGGGTGAAAGAGGATATTGAAGATGTTTGTAGGGAACTGAGCAATGGGGGTTAAAAGTTGTACTTCTTGGATGAAACGTCCAGAACTCTATAGTCTCGGCGAGTAAGGATCTAATAAAACCAGTTCAAGATTTATGACCATCATAAAATTTTTTTTTAACAGAGAATCACTTGAAATATTTTCAGAAATACTTTTAAAAAAAAGGAGAGAACAAAAATTGAATCACAAAAGAAACAGTTAGTTAGATACTTTGTTAGATACTAAAATGTACTTTGCTATAAAGAGATTATTTAATGAAGAAATTCGTGAAAAGTTCTTGGTTCCAGGGAAAAATTCGCTATTTATAAAAATTCGCAATTTAAAGGTTCGTTATATAGCGGTTCGACTGTATATATAAATATATTCATAGGATCTTTCGCTAACCCCGAATTTCATTTTTTTTTAAAATTTAGGCCAGTTTTTATAGGGCTAAGCAGTATGAAAATGAAGAAAGTATATATATATATACTAGCGGTACCGACAGACGTTGTCCTGTACACACGTCTTAAATCCGAAAATTACAAACTTTTTTGAATAAGTTGTAACAATCTGGACCGCTTTGATGAAATTTTTTATAAAGAAAGTTATTACAATACCTGGCATTATCACATGTACAGTTACCACAATTCGACCTATCGATTGTGTGTATGTATTTACTATGAGCTAAGTTGAATATAGAACCTATTCTGAATAGAAACTTAAACGTGTTTTGATTAAAGTGTAAAAAAGATAAAACTCGAGCTATTTTCATAACAGTTATATTTTTTTAATGCACAAAAAATAAATTTATCGTAATGCCATTGAATGCACAACGTTTTTGGTTAATCCTTGAGGGGTATAAACAAACAAATGCGATGGTTTGCCAAACCTCGGACATGCAACATATAATTGGCCGTGCGAAAAGCAAAGGTTTTCTAAATCTAAGGCATTAATTGTCATTGTTTGACCTTGTGACTTATTAATGGTCATAGCAAATACCAAGCGAATTGGAAATTGCAAACATTTGAATGGGTTGGTGATTCTGAAAGAATCATTGGTATCTGAGGTAGAAGTAAAACTTCACCTTGAAGTTCGCCACTCAAAATAGTGGCCTCAAGAATGTTGCCCATGATTTTTTTATGAACAATCGCGTACCCTTACATAATTTTGGCGCATATTTAAATAATTGCGGTATCGGACCGAATTGTGGATCTAAATCATTCTCGAATCCACACAAAAGATATCATCCAAATAGGTCCAGCAATTTAGGAGGATTTCAGTCACAAACACACGTACAGATGAATTATATATATAAAGATATGTACCGTATCATGGCGAAATGAATAATCTTTCCGATTCTGTAATTATGTTTTGTCTGATTTTGATAGAAAAATTAGATTGCAATTTTAAAAACGACGAAAATATCGGAAAATTCTCTCCTCTTTCTTTCTTTTATTTCTTGCCGCGCTTTAGGAAAATAAACAGCTCACATGGGTAAAACAATTATGCTTTTTTAAGTTTTTAATTAATATCTTTTTTATTAACTGCGATATTGGACCGAATTGTGAATCTAAACCATTCTCGAATCCACTTGAGCCCACACAAAAAATGTCATGAAAATCGGTCCAGCCGTTTAGGAGGAGTTCAGTCACATACACACGCACAAAAGAATCATATACGTATATAAAGATTAATTTGAAAAGATATTAATAAGAAACGCTAAAAAGCATAACTTACGTCATTTTTATAACAATAACGTTGTTACAACAATGCAGGTAAATATTGAGTTGAATGTTTTTAATGTTTTTAATTAATATATTTTTAACTAATTACGATATCGGACCGAATTGCGATTCTAAACCATTCTCAAATCCCCTTGAATCCACACAAAAATATCATTCAAAATCGGTTCAGCCGTTTAGGAAGAGTCCCGTCTCATACACACGCACAGAATTTTATATATACATGAAAAAATTCCGTATCAGAGTTTATTGATTCCAAAGATTGGAATTTTTTTTCAAAACAGGCATCCGTACATTAAGATCTCGTTGAGAAAGGTGTATTGAAGCAAATGGAGTATTTTTTGACTAAATAAATAGCTTTTGAAAAAAAGATAGGCAATATATTCACTTAAAAATCCAATATTTCATACGAATTAACCTAATATTTACTATTTTTGTGAGTAGAAATATTTCAGTTATAATATATATAACATTATACTATATATGATGTAAAAAACTTGAGAGTTTCTTTAAAATAATATTCAACGGGATTATACCGAATTATTGTTAGAATTTTATTTAATTTATCCTTATCCTTTTATTTGTTTTCCCATTATATTACCATGGTAACGACTAATAAGATTAAATTCCGATCACATGACTGAGAAACGTTATAAAGTCAAAGTAGCATTTTCAGCAACTCAATTCAACCGTAACAGATATTCTACGTTAAAAAAGATTCTTTATCGAACGATTTTTATGCAACTCGGCTTCATTCACAGAAGTATGTTTTTGAAAATTTTATTGCTTATATTTCTCACCTTGAATGTGCGAATGAAATTAATTACAAAGAAACAGTTTTCCTATTATGTTGGTTTTAATTCGATTTTATAATAGTTGAATTAATTTATAATGGAATATTTTTTTCTTGTTTATTTAAATACTTCCTTATTTTGTTTTCTATTGAAAAATGTTTAAATGAAAGAATAATGAACTTAACGATTCCGGAACAAAAAAAAAGGCAGGATTAGGAATAATCACGTCAATTATTTTGGTGTTTTGTAAATAAATTTATTTCCTGTTGATAAAATTTCGTTCGATACAAGTATCAGTAAATCCATTACCCCATGTTTGGTTTCATGTATTTAAAATCGTTTGTTTTTAAAGTGGGATTTCTCAACAAACCATGCAAGAGTAAATCACGTGTTGAAAAAGCGTATTTACTTGCGAAGTGGCATTGAACTCCTCAAACTGAGTCTTTTTGTATGACGCAGGTGTTTTGCATTTGAATTTTATGCTCTTTTATTTTTTGCTTTCTCTTATGTGGAATTATTTGTAAGTATATGTGCTTTTCTTTTCACTTTTTTTTCCGGAGGGGATTTAAAGTTACATTTTAGTTCGAATTTCTTTTCTTTTAGCATCAAAATACCCCCCCCAACTCTTTCTTAAAATTTTGTTTCCTATAATAAGTACGAAATAAGTGGTAATATTTAAAAAAAGACAGAGAGAAAGAGGAAAAAAAGGCTTTGTAAGTAATTGATTTAAAAATAAGAGTAACAATTATATGAATAATTGTTTAAACTCAGAAAATGTCTTTTTTTAATTAATTAAATTTAGAAAACTTTTCTTATAAATTTTAGTAATTTCCGATTTTTTTAAAAAATTATTTTTGTAAATCAAATTTATCAAGTACTATTTCATTCTATTAGGTTGTCAAGTATGAAATGGAGTAAAGAACTTGATTTTTTCCCAATAAAAACTAAGATTTTAAGATGATCTGTTAGTTTTTTTTCAAACTGAAATATGCGTTGAAAAGAGGAAATTGTACCTTTCACACAAAAAACAAATTATGCCAAAATACGGGGTCTAAATAAGGTTATGCGCAATTGAAATAAATAACATGAACTTTGCTCCATTTCATACTTGATAACCCAATATGTCAATTCTAAAATAAATATCGATAAAAAATACAATTTGAAATTTTTAAAAAAAATCGACTTTTATTAAGAATAATCAAAAACTTAATTAAAGTTTATACTTTTTTTGTGTGCATCTTCCAAGATTTTTATGTCAATTTAAAGAAATCACATCATCCATTTAATTGAAAGAATTCATATTCAAATTTTGTATTAGTATAATCTTAGAAAAGAATATGCATTGAGATTTGCTAAAAATATAATAGTTGTATATAATTAAACAGAAAATTTTATTTCACAAATAGATTTGAGTTTGATATTGGTTTATTTGAAAATCAAAAATTTCAAAGAATACTTTAGGTGCAAAACATGAAAACATATAACAGATAAAATACGAATAAATAATATTCATTACATCTAGAATTTATTCGAGTTTTACATAACAAAATCGAGTTAAGCTTTTCAAATATAAAACTGAATTCTTCAATTCATTGTATTTTCAAAAGAAAGAACATAAATAGCTGAAAGCGTGTTTTGATATATTCTTACAAAATGTGTATCATCTATAATAATAAAGTAAAGAATTTGTGTGTGTGTGTGTTTCACCTGTACCACCCAAACTAAGCAGCCCAGAAGTATATAAAACTTGGCACATAATTACTCTAGGTCCTAATGATGTGCACTACTAAGAATTTTTTTTTTTTCGAAATTTGCTTTAGATTTTTTTGAAGTTTAATTTTTAAGTGATTTTCCTACGAACTGCTGATATGTCACTCCTGTATATGTTTGTGAAATTTAATGTTTCAAACTGTTTTCTGGAGGATTGTTGCATATTTTATTATAAATATATTCCTTTAAGGTTGTATTTAGTCACTTTTTATTTCTTTGTGGAATTGTTTTTTTAAAAAATTATCCTATGAAAAGTGTTTTTTCGAAACTTTTTTTCTTAGTTTGGTAACACACTTTTGTATACAGTTAATTTAGCGATGCTAACCGAAGTAAATCGTCGTTTATTTTAATGCTCATTACATTTATGTATCTTTTATTTTTGTTCATGATTATTTCTTATATATTATTGTGGTTTATAATACTACATGTTGACTACATGATACAAATTTGAGTACTTAACAGTTGTAAGGACCTCAGGTTTGCAATTCTTGCAAAACATAAGATTAGTGCAGTGTTTATCAAACTGTAGGGCGCGCCCCCTGGGGGGGCTCGGTAACCCTGCAAGGGGGGCGCGAGCATATTTAAAATAAAAGGTTTAAAAAATAATTTTTTGGAATGAAGTAAAACAAGATGCTTTCTGACATAATAAAAAATACACATTTAACTGATATAATTTATTTTTATCATCTGGTGATCATCAAAAATAAAAGATTCCCCTTTAAACACTCATTAGCCATCTTTGATCCTATAACCAAATTAAACAAATATTTTGTTTGCTTTGTGATCAATATGAGAACGATGAGAGATTTTTTTTATGTTTCTTTTAACGATATCAAATGATGAGAGATTTTTTTATTACGTTTCTTTTACCCTAAAATATTACTATAGCTGACCTTCGAACTTACTAATATGGTTGTCTCCGTCTTTTTTTTAGGGAAGTTGTAAATATATATAATATATTTCTGTTTCATCTTTGTTCCATGTGAAAGAGTTTTATGATATATGGATAAGCATGAGTATTCTGAAACATATAATGCATAATGAAAAGCGTTTTACACAATTATTTTTTAGAACATGCTACACTTTCCCCATGAACAATTTTGTAGTTTTGATTGCTGTGTTGTACGACTTATTCTGGTTTATAAATGTAAATAAGCAGAATATTAAAAAAATGGGCATCTGCGATCCCTATTAAAGGAAGTTGAACTGATCAAGCAATTGAAGAACCTACTGAAATAATGCATATTAATCAAGATATATATATATATATATATATATATATATATATATATATATATATATATATATATATATATATATATATATATATATATATATATATATATATATATATAAGGTAAATATCAGAAAAGCGTTATATGAAACGTTTGAGTTGATTTGAGTTTGGCTGGAAAATAACGTTCCTGTGTTGTTAGCGAAAAGTGTCTGTGATCTATGTCCTTTATTAAGGGCATTATTTATTTGGAACATTTTCTTTATTTTTATTGATTTTTTTTTCTCAAATTTTCTACGAAAAATTGAAAAGTCCTTGAAAGTAGGGGTAAGTATATTTTCTCTTAATTAAATTATTCACTGGAATTTTGTGATTTTTATAGTGTATAGTAAAAATAACTATAAAATAAATTATAGTTTTAAAACAAACTAAAATACACGCTTTTATAGTGAATCGAACTAAAAAGCAAAAAAAAAAAAAAAAAAAATATTACTTAAAAGTAAGATATACAAAATTTAATACTTATCTTGTTAATTTGTACAGTTTATAATTATAATCGTATTGTAGATTTAGCGTCAAAGTGCATTATTATTGCATTCAGTACATTACTAATGTATAAGGGGGGCGCTATAAAAATTGTGATTGAAAAGGGGGGCGCCAGTAGTGAAAGTTTGAGAACCACTGGGTTAGTGGTACTATCAATCTACGGTTGTACTTAGGCTACAATCTATCTGATGTTGATAGCACAACACCCAGTCTATTATTAATTATAGTGTTAAACTAAGCTATCACCTGAATTTCGGTAATTTCAGCAGTATTTCTTGCCTACTTCCAACTGCAAAGCATGACCATTTGATCAAAAAAAATAAGTACTTATGTATTATCACGGCCTATTGGCGGCATTATTTGAAACGAAGCACGTAGTTGCCAATCAGCGCGGACGACACTTAGGAAATTGCAGTTGCCACCTTGGCGAGTTATTAATAGAGTTGGCAGTTTTTGCAATAACACTTAAGTACCAAATCTTCCTATGACATTTCGGTTCTTACATATTATCCCAACCTATTGGCTACATTACATGAAACGAAGCACGTGGTTGCCACAATTTAGCACGTACAACACTTGCAAAATTTTGAACGTTGGCATTGGTGCGATGAAACGTAAGTAACAACATTTCCTTCCATTGAAAAAGAAAAAAAGGTACTGATTTTCCTGATACTTACGTATTAGAGTAACCGCAGCCAAAGTGGAACTTTTTTCACCAAAACTTGACTGTTTTTTTTTCTCATATTGTTAGTTCTGTTATTGAACAGCGCCCTCTAGCGGCTTGTAAAGAAAACGTCAGTGTAAGTGTAACACTCACTCCGAGAGGTTGTGTACGGAGTAGAGAGAGAGATTAAAAATATTACAGTCCACTGCGTGTGTTTACTGTGTGTGTGTTGAGTCAATTCATGGTCCACCTCACCGGAGGAAAACGACCTTATGGATATGAGAATTTGTGAAACCGTGGATTATCAAAATTCACAGTGAAAAAAAAATATATAAGTGATTGCCAATGTGTGAATAGAGAACGATTGACTTTAGCGAGCAGCGTGAAACAGCGATCTGAGGAGGTAGGTGCAATTAATTGATCCTTCTATTAGTGTCCTTAATTCATAAATATGTCTTTAAATAAATTAGGGAAAGATGAGTTAAAAATCGTTGCGGAAGAGTTAAATTTAACTGTACCAGAAGGAGCAAAAATCGCTGGCTTAAAAAACTTAATTGTAAATAGTGACGTTTACAAAAATGATAGAGAGTTAGTTCAATCTGCAATCGATTATGCTTTGGCGGAAATTAAAAATAAGAGATTGGATAGTGAAATTAAGTTAGAATTTGAACGAATTAAATTAGCGCAATTGCAAAAACAATTAGAGCTTGCAAATATCCAGAAGAATTTACCTCAAAATTCCGATATTCGAAATCCGAGTGTTTTTGAAACTGCCGACAATAATAATGTTGAGACTTTGTTAAAGTCCGTGAAAACTTTAACAATACCCGTACCTTCAAGAGTGGAGTCATATAATTTATTTTTCCAGTCGCTTGAAAAAGCATTCAAAATAAAAGAGGTTCCCGAACAATTTAAATGCGAAATTCTTTTAAATATTCTAGGTGAAAGAGTGAATAATTTACTTGTTCATGTTTCCGAAGAAGAGTTAAATAATTATAGTAAGCTTAAAGATTTAGTATTAAAAGAATTTTCTCCCACACCACAAGAATGCTATAATAGATTTCAGAAAGCGCAAAAATTAAGTTCAGAGAGTTATGTGCAATTTGCATCACGATTATGCGCGACATTTGAATATTATTGTCAACTGCGCAATGTGAATGATTTTAAATCATTGTGTGAGTTAATTGTATCGGATAAAATAATGAACACACTCGACAGAGAATTAATGTCTTACATGAATATAAAACAGGGAGAGAAATATTTTAAACCACAAGAGTTAGGGCGTGAGTGCGATATATATTTGTCATCGAAAGGCAAAATTAAGAATGAGATATTTTCTAAGCCCTTTTGTGAAAATTCCAAGCGTTTTAATTATAATAAACAAAACAAATTTAATGCTAAAATACCGCGAGATGCATCGAATGTATTTTTTCCGAGTTAAAAATGATAAATGTGTATTGTGTAAAAATAATCATGCTTTACAATTTTGCCCACAATTTAAAATGTTTTCTGTAAACGAAAGAGTAGAATTTGTTAAAAATAATAGACTTTGTTTTAAATGTTTTTCACCTCAATGCAGCGTTAGTAGATGTAGATCAAAAAATTGTTTCTGCTCGAAACCGCATAACAAACTATTACATTACCCCAGAGAAAGGAGAGGGAATTCCTTCTTCCCCCTTGAGACGATGACAGACGTTAACCAGGAACCACCCCGGTTCGCCTTTAGTGTAAATGCCGAAACTTTCGTTCCGAAAGACGAAACACAGATCGTGGCAACGGCGTGTTTTAAAAACAAATGCCTTTTGAGTACTGCTTTAATTCTAGTGAAAGATAAATATTCAGAATGGCAGACATTTAGAGCCTTGTTAGACTCGGGAAGTGAAACTTGTCTAATTTCGAATGAGTGCGCGAATAAATTACGACTTAAGACCGAAAGAATAAATACATTAATCTCGTGTTTAAATGATGCTTCTATAGTAGTAAATGGGTGTGTTAAAGTGGCGATTTCTAATCAAAATAAATCTTTCGAAAGGGAATTGGATATGCTCGTAGTTAAAAAAAATCACTGATTTTATTCCGCAGAAAGCGTTAGAAATAAATTCTGATTTTTATGATTTTGTGGAATTAGCGGATTCTAAATTTAATGTTCCCGGAAAAATTGATTTATTATTAGGTGCAAATATATTTTATGAGTTATTGAAACCGGAAAGAATTAAAATAAAAGATTCGCAATTACTGTTAGTCAACAGCGTATTTGGTTATATAGTAACGGGTAATTTAGATTCAATAAATGAAACTAAGGTTCACTGCGGTTTGATTCGTGATGAGGATTTGAATAAAAATTTAGAAAAATTTTGGAAATTAGAGGAGATTGAGCAACCGATAGTTAAAAATAAAGAAAGGCTAATTTGTGAGGAACATTACGCGAATACTCATTTTAGAACTAAAGAAGGTAAATATGTAGTATCTATGCCCTTAAAAAAGGAACCCTCGTGTTTAGGTAATTCGAAAGACATAGCCCTCAAACGACTTGGATCGCTGTGGAATCGCTTAGCTAGAGAAAAAATTATTTAAATTTATATCGTGAATTTTTAAGAGATTATGAAAGACTGGGTCACATGAAGGAAGTGACTAACGAAACTGATCCAGATATAACATATTACGCTACCCATCATGGAATTTATCGTCCAGAAAAGTCCACAACAAAACTTAGAGTTGTCTTTAACTGTTCTTCGTTAACTGATAATGGAATATCTTTAAATGACATTCAATATAATGGAGGAGTGATACAAGAGGACTTATATGCGCAAATGCTCAGGTTCAGAACTTACACGTATGCATTTACAGCAGACATTAAATTGATGTATCGAACTATATTAATTAACCCTAAACAGCGTAATCTGCAGAGAATCGTTTGGTGTGAAAGTGAACATGAATCACCCAAAATTTACGAACTTTCGACTGTTACCTATGGCACTGTAAGTGCTCCCTACTTAGCACAGAGAACTTTAACCCAATTGTGGATGGATGAAGAGGCTAACTTCCCTATAGCAGCTTCCGTTTTACGGAACAATTTGTATATGGACGATGTCCTTTGTGGTGCTGCAACGTTAGAGGAGGCAATTGTACTCAGACAACAATTAAAAGGAATTTTGAAAAGTGCTGGAATGGAGTTGCATAAACTTTGCGCCAATCACGAGAAATTGTCACCGGATCCCGAACAGAATTACAATTTTGCAACTTTAACAGAGACGAAAACGTTAGGAGTGTCGTGGAAACCGAACCTAGATTGCCTTTTGATTAAAGTGAAAGTCTGTTTGGACAGTTCTTATACTAAAAGAGACGTCTTGTCTACTATTGCCAAGATCTTTGATCCTGTTGGACTGATGGCACCAGTAATTTCCAAAGCAAAGATTTTCCTCCAACGTTTGTGGAGAAGCAAATTGGAATGGAATGACCTTCTGCCAGCTGAAGAATATCGAGAATGGCAACAATTCCTAGTATCCATAGAGAATATCAACAATATAGAGATACCAAGGCGTATTCTTGTCGCTTTTCCAAAAGTTATTGAGATCCATGGCTTTGCTGATGCCTCAGAGCGGTGCTATGGTGCAGCAGTTTACTGCAAATCTAAAAATTTGAAGAGTGAAACTTTAGTTCGGTTAATCACAAGCAAATCGAGAGTAGCGCCTATTAAAAGCCTGACAATTCCCAGACTTGAATTGTGTGCTGCAGTGCTATTGGCAAAACTGGTGAAAAGAGTTGTAGCGGCTTTACAACTAGAAACTGCTGAAGTATATCTTTGGTCGGATTCGATGATCGTCTTGGCGTGGCTTCGAAAGGAACCGATGGACTTAAAGACCTTTGTTCAAAATAGGGTTGCCAAGATACAAGAACTCTATCCTAATCAGTTATGGAGACACGTACCATCTGATCAAAATCCCGCAGACTTAGTCTCCCGAGGAGTCGATCCTGAGAAACTTTTGCAACAAAACTTATGGTTTAATGGACCAACATTTCTTTCAGGTGATGACTATCCAAATCGAACTATAAACTGTAGAGAGAAGCTAGATGAATATAATTCAGAACTGAAAAACTGTGTTAATGAACAAATTGAAAACTTTCAATCGGTGCTTAATATTCATGTTAATGTGATTTTTTAAACGACCTTCTTAATCTAAGCAATAATTATATAACTATTTTACGTGTATTAAGTTTTATTTTCAGGTTCGTGGAAAATTTAAAGGGAATAAATAAAGTGGCTGGTCCACTCACAACAAAAGAATTTCAGAAAGCTGAGACATATCTAGTAAAAAAGGTACAAGAGCAAGAATTTTCCAGTGATATTAACCATCTTAAAAGTAAGGGAAGTGTGCTACCAAACAGTAAGTTAAAGACATTGAATCCCTTTTAGATGACAACGGTGTCTTAAGAGTAGGAGGACGATTGTGTAACTTAGAGTTAAGTTTCGATAAAAGCACCAGATAATTTTACCAAAAAAATAATAGATTAACTTTAATAATAATAGAATATTTTCATAAGAAATATTTAGATGTGGCAACTGTATCTTTACTGAATCATATTCGGGAAAATTTTGGCCGTTGAATGGTAGGTCAATGTGCAGAAAAATTGTATATAAATGTATTGTATGTTTTAAAGCGAAACCAATTGTGTCAACTCAAATTATGGGTAATTTGCCAAAAGAGAGACTTATTACTGATTATCCATTTAATTGTTCAGGAGTAGATTTCTGTGGTCCTTTTTTCATTAAAAATAAAGGACAACGTAAAGGAAATTTGTTTAAAGTGTATATTTGTATTTTTGTGTGTTTTGTGTTTAAAGCGGTACATATTGAGTTAGTATCAGATTTAACATCGCAAGCATTCATTGCCGCGTTGAAAAGGTTTATGGCTCAAAGAGGCAAATGTGCAAAACTGTTTTCGGACAATGGTAAAAATTTCGTCGGAGCTAGCAATGAAATTAAAAAACTCCTTGAAATAGTCAAAAACCAGACGAAAAATTAGCTAATTACTTAGCAGCAGAAGGAATAGAGTGGAAATTTATTCCTGCGAGGTCGCCCAATTTTGGAGGTCTTTGGGAAGCGGCCATAAAGTCATGTAAATATCACTTAAAAGAGTTGTGAATGGAATTAATTTAACGTACGAGGAACTACTTACGGTCACTGTACAAATTGAGGGAATTTTAAATTCTCGACCGCTTTGCCCCCCTATCAAACAATGATGATGATTTCCAAGTGCTTACACCAGCTCATTTTTTAATTAATAGGTCTTTAAATTCGCTAGAAGAGCCTAATTTGACAAAAATGTAAAGAGAGTAATCTCAAAAAAGTGGCAAAAAATAACTAAGATAGTTCAATTAATGTGGAAATTTTGGAGTCGTAATTACTTGAATCAATTACAACAGAGAGGAAAATGGATGTTTGAGAAGAATAACGTTAAAATTGAGACTTGGTTTTAATAATTGAAGAAAATTTACCAACATATAAATGGGCATTAGGTAGAATCGTAGAATTGTGTTATGGCGAAGATAAAAAGTGCGTGTAGTGAAAATTAAAACTCAGTATAGTACATGTAAAAGAGCCATATCAAAATTTGTGTTTTACCAATGGAAAATCCTTAAATATATAATTTGAATTTTTCATTTAGTGTAACTATTGGTGGTGTGTAAATTTACTCATTGTTAGTAAAGTGATTTTGTATTTGTAAAAAAAAAAAAAATATTGTTATTTGTGAAATCTTGAATTTATATAATGATTTATGTAATTGTATTTCTTGAGAATTGTCAAGTGTTGAATGTGTAAAGTGTTCTAGATGTAACCAATATGAATGTTAATTTAGTAACAATGATTGCATGGTTAAACCAGTGCAATGTGGGGCGGTATGTTAGTTCTGTTATTGAACAGCGCCCTCTAGCGGCTTGTAAAGAAAACGTCAGTGTAAGTGTAACACTCACTCCGAGAGGTTGTGTACGGAGTAGAGAGAGAGATTAAAAATATTACAGTCCACTGCGTGTGTTTACTGTGTGTGTGTGTTGAGTCAATTCACATATAAAAAACATAAGAATCTGTTTTCATATCATGGTGCAAATTTTGCTGCGGTGATGCCAATACGTAAGTACTCTTTTCCTTTATTGGCAAATTTCTACTATGTGAAAGGTTACTTTTGTATTTATTTATTTTATTTCTTTTTCAATTACAAGTATTGAAGATTTTCTGTTATGTGTTTTTTGTTGTTGTTCAAAACTGTTTATGGCAATTTTATCAAAATTATGGCTTACTTTTTCTGTTTTATATAACCTTTTAATTTAAATTAATATTATAACTAGCTGTTTGGTCCAGCATTGCACAGACGTTTTATACTTTTATAAGTAAAAGCTTAAGCAAAATATACTTTTTCAAAATTTCTTTGCGTTGCACGGCCTATAACATTTTTAAGAAATCGTGCATACTTTTCAGAATCAAAAATGCTAACACTCATATGGACATTTATAAAATAAACCTAAAACATGACAAATGAAATTGATAAAAGTGTCTATTTTATTTTTTAACATTTTAAATTACCTTTTAAAAAAATTAAAGATCCTCAGTTTTTTATTACATTTTTCAAAGTAATGTAAGATTACTTATGTTAGAAGAATGCAGAAGCACAAAAAATTAAAATTCAGATAATTTGTTAAAAATTTCTGCTCGTTTGTAGGGGAAAAATGGATGAGGTGCCATAAAAATCTTCTCCAAGTCGAATGATGCGTGGTTATCAGGGGACTAAGATTTATATTATATTTTATTATTTTTAAAGAAAATATACAGCTAATATTTTAGTGTGGTATTTTTTGTTTATTTAAGATTATAATAATTATTTTTTCAGAATTATAAGCTTTAAAATGGTTTTTCTCAGTTTGTGCTTTTTCGCATTCTCTCTCAAAATAGTACTTCTTCCACAATTAGTTACCAATCTTCCACAGTTATTTACCAAAAGCCCTCGAGTAGCTGAACAGCGCGACTTTAATATTCACCCGCTCACTATAACTGTGTCCTCAAATTCTGAAAATACCTCCTAAATCACGTTATTTAAGTTTAGTTATGTTTCGTGAGAATTTTATTTGAAAAAACAACAAAAAAAAACTGACTTATAAAAACAAAATGTGAAGTAAAAACAATAATCACAGAAGAATGAGAAACATCGATGCAGAAATTGCAAAAAAAGCATTAAATCTATACCAAAACGTTTAAAAGCGCTGTTGTGGACGTAAAAGACATCTTACTCTAAGTACTAAAGGGTGTTTTTTGAGAGGTATAGAACTTTAAATTGCAATAAAACAACGATGTATTATTCGATTGACATGAATTTTATTCGAAAGATAATCTTGTGGCATTACATTTTAAACATGATTTCTGGCATAGGACTGCCACGGCTGGCTCGGATGTAGTCCAATCTGGACGTCCAATTTTCGATGACTTTTTTCAACATTTGAAGCCGTATATCGGCAATAACACGGCGAATGTTGTCTTCCAAATGGTCAAGCGTTTGTGGCTTATCCGCATAGACCAATGACTTTACACAGCGCCACAGAAAATAGTCTAGCGGTGTTAAATCACAAGATCTTAGAGGCCAATTCACAGGTCCAAAACGTGAAATTAGGCGGTCACCAAACGTGTCTTTCAATAAATCGATTGTGGCACGAGCTGTGTGACATGTTGCGCCGTCTTGTAGGAACCACAGTTCCTGGGCATCATGATTGTTCAATTCAGGAATGAAAAAGTTAGTAATCATGGCTCTATACCGATCACCATTGACTGTAACGTTGTGGCCTTCATCGTTTTTGAAGAAGTACGGACCAATGATTCCACCAACCCATAAAGTGCACCAAACAGTCAGTTTTTCTGGATGTAACGGTGTTTCGACGTACACTTGTGGATTAGCTTCACTCCAAATGCAGCAGTTTTGTTTGTTGACGTAGCCATTCAACCAGAAGTGCGCTTCATCGCTAAACAAAATTCGCTTATGAAAATCGGGAACAACGGCAATCTCGTTTTGGGCCCATTCGACGAATCTCTATGAGGCGTGAGTCTATTCATGATGAATTGCCAAACCAAACTGAGAATAAATCAATCACTTAACAGCTGATAAATCGGTCGCCATCTTGGAAAGTAATGCCAACTTAAACTTCCAAAGCTGGAAAAAAAACACTTTTTACACTTTTACGAAATAATTACATTATTTAAAACTATGTTGAGATTTTTTTTAAGTGTACGAAGACTTTTGTAGTGTAATTTTCACAGTAGTTTCTTGATTATTAATTTTTAAAATAATTATTATACTATGTTCTAAAAATTGATTATTTTATTCCATTAAGAACAAGTTGCACATAACATAGAAAAATTACAATTCCAATATATTAATTTTTAGTAGTCGAAAACAATAAATTTTATAGGAAATTGCAAGTATGTGAACATTTTTGTGGTCCACTTAAGAATTAGAGAAATTTAACTCACATAAAAGAAGAATTTTCAAAAACTTTCTATCGCTTAAAATAAATCTTATTAGTAAATGCGTGCTATTAATTATATTAAAACTTATTTATTGTTAAAAAACAAAATTTCTTCATTTTGAGAAAATTACTAGTTCCAAAAAGATATGTCTATTATTAAAATGATGGCAAGGAAAATTTTGAAATGATTATTCAAGTTCTGAAAAATATCACAATTTACTATTTACTGCATATAAATAAGATACTAAAAGTATTTTTGTCTTTCCTGTAAATTTTAATTGCACTTCGAAATATCAAGTAACTCAGTTTTCGAAAACAAAAAGAATGATGACAAAGGGAATTTTAATAACAATTTCCCTCGTTATTAAACATGAAAAATGACGCGGAAAGCAATTTAGAATTTATTCTGTTTAATTCATTTCCGTAACTTCCTATCTCACTTTTTTCTCTTAATAACGGCGCATTGTGTCAGACGATTCTCATTTTATTTATAAATAATTCTTTTCACAATCACGTGGCAAATATACAATCGTTTGTAACAGTTCTCTTTCATCATGAGTGAAATTAATGGAAAAATATTTTAATGATTGAAAACATGATAAAAATCAAGCTATTTTCTACTTTATTTTCTCTTACTTAACGTCGATAAAATCTGTTACCGTTGCCATAAACATTTTTAATATTAATATTTTTCGCAATAGTGTCTCGAAGATGAATATCTGTTTCAGTGTCTAGCAAAAACTATAAGGAGTTCTATTTCAAAAAGAAACAATTTTATTTGTCTGTTGAATGAATCAAGCATTGAGAAATTCAATTTTCTTATTTATAGGTTCTTAGTCATCATACAGTTGGCTTTGTACAGCTGATTTCAATCGGTGGCGATTACCATTCCACAAATTTTCTGTACAATTGTTCTCTAGAAGTAAAAAAAAATTTCAAAGTGTATTGTCAAAATAAACAATGAAATGAAAACTTTTACGTTTTCTATGATAGATATTTCATTGCACAAAGCTATGTTTGAAACATACTTTTTTTCTTCTTTGTGATCTTTTATATTTGATTCTGATATCGGCTTTATTAATTCATTATTAATTAATTTCTGTGTGTGTTGTCAGTTTTTTTTATCTAACCTTCAGTATCAAACAAGTGCAAAAAAGGTAAGGTATATATTATGCTTCAATTTCAAATTAATATTATTTGAGAAGAAGGTTTTCAGGGTAATCTTTTATATATGTTGATAAACATTAAAATTAAAGAATTTAATTTCTGGAGTTTTAGATATATTTTATAAGTAGCTGTACTTTGTTGAAGACTCAAAAATTAATAAGGATATATTTAAATTATACGCCGGGTGTAAAAATGAGAGCTTTAAGGTATCCGACTACGTTTTGAATGGTGATTTTAAAAAAGCGCATAAATGGATAATTTTCATGATATTTAGTGTCACTCAGATTAGAATATATGCATAAAATTGTTTTAAGGATATTTTGATAAAAAATATTTATTTAAATATAATATTTTGGCAAAAAATTAACTTAGAATAATCTTTTTTCCAAATGTTCTCCTTTTGTGAAAAATGGTTCTATTATAATAATATTTTGCCTGTATATAGCTCAGACCTCTCTACAGAAGCTCAACTAGAAGTTTTGAAAAATTCACATCATTTTCAGAGTTACCACCAATTGAAATAATTACTGGCGTTTTTTTCTTAAAATTGCTCCCCTCTGTTGTCATAAAATATGAATAAACCCACTTCTAAGTCATATATTTCAAACATTCTAGTTGAGCCTCTGTAGAGAGGTCTGAGCTGTATACAGGCAAAATATTATTATAATAGAACCTTTTTTCACAAAAGGAGAACATGGAAAAAAGATTATTCTAAGTTAATTTTTGGCCAAAATATTGTACTCAAATAATTTTATTTTGTAAAAATATCCTTAAAACAATTTTATGCATATATTCTAATCTAGGTGGCACTAAATGTCATGAAAATTATCCATTTATGCGCTTTTTTAAAATCACGATTCCGAACGTAGTCGGATACCTTAAAATAATAAAAAAAATGAGCATAGATAAGAATTTGACAAAAATAGATTTCTACACATATCGAAATACTGTTTATTCAAAAGAAATGGCATCCTTTATGAACATAAAAACTGTAGTTTTAGAAGTATATTATTTTTCTTTTCAAAAGCTTAGAATAATACCTTGAATAAGTGACTTCAGAACATAAGAGCACACATATATTTCAGGTTTTTTGCTTAAAAAAAGGGAATGCTCGTTATATGTCGAATGTACCCTAAGAATTAAAAAAATGCGACTCGAAAATATGGGTGCGCGTGTTATATACCAAATTTTACGGTACTTGTAGTAGCTGTTATCTAGAAAGATTCTTGTGTTGTTCAGATTATAAGCTCTCCGTGTCTTCTCCGTATTATACAGTACCTAACTATGGTAAATAATTGACTGCTTTTAATATCCATTGAAAGGTCTTTAATAAATATCTAATACACTGAAGTGGCATTGAATTATGGATGCACACAATGCTACGCCAAATCAGAAGAGCTGCTCCTCATTCATGTGCATGCGAGAGCGCTGTAGTAACTGCATATGTACCTAGTACTGTAGTTATTAAACAGTTGTTTCATGCCAGTATGAGTAAAGTATCTGATTTAAACGACTTCGATCACTAACAAGTAGTAGGCACTCAACGCATGTGCCATTCTATTTCCGAAGTCGCCAGTGAACTAAGAGTTTTAAGGTCGATTGTGACAAGAACATACAGAGAATACACGGATATTGAAAATACAAGAAAAAACTGGCAAATAGACAGACTGCAAGGGACATTTAGTCTTGAAGGAGTGTGGTATGAGATGGCTGAGCTGTATAGTACGTAGTTAGCTAAACAAAACATATCTCAAACTACTAACCAACTGAATCAAGGTGCCAGTTGTACAGTCAGTATATAAGCCGTACAACCTCACTAACCCATTGAAATTTTTTTATGGCAACATCCAGTGGGTTTCGGAGGTGAAATATATGGACCTATATACACATAGATAGCCGTTTAACTTTCGAAAAGCATATTGACTACCTAGCAGACAAATTCTTGTAGAATTCATTTGGCCATCTCCCCTGTAGGAAGAAGGTCTCCTCTATCCCTAGAAAATAAAGTTATTCTTTACAAGCAGATTTTGCGCCCAGTTATCACTTATGCTTCCCCCGTTTGGAGGGGGGGGGGCAGCAGCCACCACTCACATGAAAAGAATTCAAATTATTCAAAACAAAATATTTCGTATCATCCCGAATGCACCTTAGTATATTCGCTTTCCCTTTACCTTCCTCCCTTCGACCCGCCTGCGCTCTGCTTCGTTAGAACGCTCGTGCTTGGGGCCACTTCACTCCTCCCCGATTACGTAGGAGTTTTCTTGATTTGTGCTTATTTCTCATCATGGTCTATCTTTTTCGCCCAATCTTCTGGAAAAAAGCGCCTACTGCGCTGGTGCCCGCGAACATCTCATTTTAGTTAAGCCATGGAAACTGAGTGTCAGTTTGGAGCTGTATAAGGTCGTGGTGCTAGTTTTGGTGGTCCTGAAATGTCTGTGACAGGAGATATTTTGTTGAATGGACGAACGGAGCTTCATATTTTTGACAGCGACTTTTTCACCGGAGATTGTTTCTTTGATGAAATTATCCTCCTACATGTGCGTCTGTTCCGAGGTGCCCTTCACTAAAATATTTTTTTGTGAACGACAGTACACATCCACACAGGACCTTTTGCTGTGAGGAGTTTCTAGAAAGAGAGAATGTCTGCAGAATGGATTGCTCAGCATTCTACCCAGATGTAAATCCCATCAAGCATATATGGGATGCTTTTTAGAGATGCCTGCGAGCAGTGAGCTAAAACAGGTGCTCCTTGAAGAGTAGAAACTTTTACCTCAAGAATTTCCGGATAATTTGGTATTGAGTATGAACAGATGTTATCACACAAACATTGTAGTTAGGGAAGATCATATACCTTATTAAGAGACTTTGGCTTGTAGTTTTTCCTCATGGCCAGACAATGTTTTTTACTAAGTCATTCTGTCAATGAAGTCTTTTTCTGTTTTGTTCCATAATATATGCGTTCAGTTCATTTTCTGGCTTCTATGCATTCATCAAACGTTGAGTGCTACTTTGTCGAGTAAATTTCAATTCACTAAGATAATTTTTTTTTGAAATATGGGAAAATTCGGAATCGTGATTAAGTTCCGTAAAATAGTTCGCACACATGTATATGTAAGACAAAGTAAAAATTGGAAACACACCAAAGAAAGAATGCAAATTTGTATTAGTGCGGTGTTGGTCACAGTAGTTAATTACTACTTACATCCGATATGGGATTAACAAAGAAAGTTCGAAGCCGTTCAGACTCATTCCTTGAGCAGAAAGGTTTCAGGCTCAGACAGTGCGAGTGGAAGAGAAAACTAAGTTCATAATTTACTCTCTAAGATACCTCACAAAGATTCAATGATTTCGAGATCAATGGTCAGAGGATACTACTTCATCATTATGGTTATCTAACCATACTGGAACACTGAGTAATGTGTAATAAGGAGAATTGTCATCTTGAAATACAGGATGTTCTTCAGTAAATAGAATCTGAAAGACACGATGGAAATGATCCGCGAGAATACTGCTATTATAGGCTCGATTACGATCTTCCTTTCAAAACTATAAAGGCCTTGAAGTGGCAACTAGATATTATATCCCAAATTGTTACAGACCCCCTTCCATACCTGCCATGATAAGAATCAGATAGCCAACAAAAAATGCTTCTGCTGTTATTCTCGAGACAAATATACGTTTATTAGTCTGAAGTAATATAAATGCTCTCGTTGTTGTGTCCAAATTTGATATCCTTAGATATCCTCTCCATCTAGATATCCTTATCATTTTATCCCAGTATTCTTCAGTGACGCTAATGTATTTGGAATGACCACACTGCCATGAATGATCGCAGCATGCAGCTTCCCTTGGAAAAAATTTGGTAGATCTTTGGCGATGTGCTTTCATCACGAGATTATTTACAGCATCTTGTGTTTTCAGGCAATTATCCTCTTCAAAGTTCTCTATCCCAGTCTGTCACATTTGACTTTCATCCTCTGTTCTGCTTTGAAGAGGACACCTTTCCCCGGTTTGTGTAGGCTGTCATAACTATTGATATATTGTTCTCAAAACAGCCACAAAAGTTGATTGTTCTCGACATGAACGCTTCAGTTAAGAGAGCTCCAATAATCATGTCTCTTTGGAGATCGAATATTATGATATTTTGCTGAGAACATAATTTTCTTATACAGCTGTCAATCCGCCAAATACTTGATTGATACTTTAATTTTTTCCACCATTAGATGGTAATCTGTTGTGACAGATAGCGGGTTAAATTGAACGATCGAAGCACGACACATTTTGAAATGGGTGTTTCTATTGTTTCGTCCTGTACATACATGTAAATGTATAAATGTTATAATGAGAATTTATAAATGTTTTTATGTTAAATGTATGACTATATTTAACGTTAAATGTATCAAATACAAAATTTTGAAAAATGTGGAAGAGCTAACTTTTATACAAAAAGCAAATGACATTTTTTTAAAAATAATTTTAAATTAATATTTTAAATGCAGGTAAATATCGCGAATAGAGTTGCTGTTCAATAGACAAATGAATCTTCGAAACAAAATAAAAGTTTAGTTTTTTTCAATAAAATATTGGTATTCTAAATAATGAATAGGAAAAAAAAGTACACAAATAAAATAAATATTTTAATATGGGTTATATATATGTCGCAGGAAAATGATGAAATTAGGACTTTCATCGAATTCCTATAAGGGAGATAATCTATTCACGCAAGATGTTAAAATACTGTCTCTTTGAGGTCATTTCCCTTATTTAAGTAAGTGATTTGATCAAATCTCCCAACTGTTTTAGTGAAATGATGAAATGAACAAGTCAATCATTTTTTTTAAAGATGTGGGGTTGATATTTAGGGGATCGGTATTACTACCTGTATGGTTAGGAAGTAAAAGGACTCGACCCCCCAGGTGTTTCCCCCTCCCTGGACAGCATTTTGCCAATGCAAATCCTGACTAGTTCATTTCATCATTTCACTGAAACAGTTCTGGGTTTGGTAAAATCACTTACTTTCATCATGGAAATGACCTTGAAGAGAGACTTTATTTTAACATCTCTCGTCAATTGATCCTATCCCTTAGGGATGATGTGAAATCCTTAAGGTATAGGGGGAGCACCAGGGGGGTCGAGTCCTTGTACCTAATAAACCATACAGGTAGTACTATCGATCCCTTAAATATCAACCCCATATCTTCAAAAAAAAATGGCAGACTTGTTCACTTCATCATTTCACTAAAATAATTCGGGAATTTGATCAAATCACTTACTTACATAAGGTAAATGACCTCCTCAAAGAGACGTTATTTTAATTTCTTGCGTGAGTTGATCATCTCCCGTAGGGATTCTATGAAAGTCCTAATTTCATCATTTTCCTGCGACATATATATATATATATATATATATATATATATATATATATATATATATGAACGCGTTTGTTAAAAAAAAAAGCAAGTATTCAGAAATAAAATTGAAGTTAAAAAATAAATGAAACTGATAGTAAAAATTAAATCTGATTTCAAAAGGAAAATAATGATACAAGAAAAATTCAAATTACGCTTTAATTAGATAGAGGCTGGTTCACGAAAGGGCCTATTTTTCTGAATTTTTGCTAAAATAAATTGATGCACGAATGACGTTCCAACAGTAAGTTTCGTCATTTTTTTTAAAGAGAACAAATAAACCAGGTGAAAAAACAATCACCATACGAAACCACATTCATTGCTAATTCAATGGCGGAAGGAGCGCCAACTTAGGAGGAATGACTTATGCGCAGAACGTTGAAGACAGAGCAGCTGCAGACTGGTGTGTCTGAGGTTCTTCCAGTACAACACACGGTGGCAAACAGGCGAATGTTGGTGTGGTTGCCAATGGAAGTGTGTGCTGTTATTCAGTATGAATGGGCACATGGAATGAGTGTATCCGTCATCCATGAATTCATACTGACGTGTACGGTGAGGAAATCATGTCTCGTAAAATGGTTGGTCGCTGCTATTGCATATTCAGAGTAAGAAAGCAGATTGAGTAAGATAAAGGTCGAAGTAGGTTGCCCTAGGGATGGAGATTCTTTCCGAAAAAGATCGATTTTTCAATCGATTCGAATCGTAACCTGATGAATCGATTCACAAAAAAAAAAAATCGAGGTCTAAAAGATCGATTTCTAAAAAATCGATTTTTTTTCCAATTCTGCATTTACAATGTAAATATAAATCCTTTTTATGAAAAAAACAAGAAAGATACCATATAATAAACGATCTATTATTAGTAAAGTGAGGGATTTTTTTAGTTCAGGGAATTCGACAATTACAATTATTTTTATTACCATATATGGTATACCAAAGTATTAAGTATAAAAGAAGACATTTATTTTCTAAATGTATTAGTTACATTAAAAAGTTTCGAAAATAGATACTATAGTTTATGCTCCATATCTAAGGTTTTTAAAAACAAGTCTTTAAATCTACTGGGATCCAAGCGGTTCCGCTCATCACTTGCAATGTTGCAGGCAATCGAAAAAAGGCGCTCACAATGAACAGATGATCAACGACACTCCTATACATCTTGGTTATTGAGTGAACGTGATGATAAATATACTTTTTTGTTTTTGCAAGTAAATTAACCCTTTAACTGCTAACACATACACTGTAATATAACGAGTTTTAAAAATAGTACATTCAACTAATTGGGAATAATTTTGTGTTTTTTACCAAAACAGAAAAACTCGAATGTCGATTTTCTATGATGAAATATTGATTCACTGAATCGATTCAATGCTACATATCGATTTTTTGCCCGAGAAATCGATTATTTGATCGCCATCCCTAGGTCACCCTTCATATCAACGAATGAAAACAATTTTTACCCCATCAGACTTTCAACTATTCCACACATAAAAAGTTGCACTTTCAGGATGTAATTTCGTAATCAATACTGAGATGAAGCTCGCTGCAAGACAATTCCTTGCTTCACAGGCACCGGGTTTTACCAGAAAGGTTTCCACAAACTGAATACACGAAACGGCAAACGTCTAAATGTCGGTGGCGAGACAATTCCGAAATATAGTTGAAGATGGTGTAGCTGTCGCAGGGAAACGATGAAATTTAGGGCTTTCGTCAAATCCCTGAAGGAGAGGATCAATTCACGCAAGATGTTACAATAACGTCTCTTTGATGTCTTCGCGCTGTTTTAAGTAGGTGAATTACTTAAATTCCAGAACTGTTTTAGTGAAATGATGAAATGAAAAAAATCTGCCACTTTTTTGGTGCTAGGGGACTGATATTTGGAGGGATCGTAATAACTTTGGTTGTAGTTAGGATCTGCTGGGACGCATCCCTCCGGTGCATTCCCATCACCCTCTACAGCTTTTTGGCCAATATCTCGACACCCGAGCTTCACAGTCCATTCGGACCTGACTCATTCGATCCCTCTCTAACTGCTCCTCCAGTTATCATAATTTCATGCTCATAAGGCTATTACTTACATAGCTTTTAATTGTTTTAAACTTTTAAAATTTATTTAAATTCACAATATCTTGGCTCCTGTTTGAGTCTCGGACTTGAGATTTGAACCAACTGTTCCACCGTCGAGGCCCATCCAGTCATATATTTGACTCGCATTGTGTAGACACGGGGAGGGCTTAAGCACTAAAATATCATGCTTCCATGTTAACCCTATAGGGTCTGAGAAAATTTCACCCCCTAAGGAATTGAGCTTTGGACTTGGTTTTTGGAGGTCCGCAATATTTTCGTGTATGCGCGAGCTTTACGTGGAATTGGCCCCCTTCGAGGCTCCCCCCTATACTACTTTGGTCAACTGCACCGGCTGGATTCGATTGTTCTCCCTATGAATTCTTCAAATATGTAATTTTATCTCAATAGCTCCATTCCTTCCCCCCATTTCACGTTTTTAAATTTTCTAAATTCCCGATAGCTCCGAGGATTTTTGATCTGAATGGTTCGGAAGTACAAGGACTCGACCTCCCAGGTGTTTCCCCCTTCCCTGGACAGCATTTTGCCAATGCAAATCCTGACTAGCTCATTTAATGATTTCACTGAAACAGTTCAGGGTTTGAAAAAAATCACTTACTTTCATCATAGAAATGACATTGAAGAGACGTTATTTTAAAATACTGGCAAAATGCTGTCCAAGGGGGAGACACCTGGGAGGTCGACTCCTTGTACTTCTGAACAATTCAGGTCAAAAATACTCTGTGCTATGGGGAATTTCAAAAATTTTAAAATTTTAAAATTGTTTAAAAACGTGAAATGGGGGGGGGAGGAATGAGGCTATTGAGATAAAATTACATATTTGAAGAGCTCATAGGGAGAACAATCGAATCCAGCCGGTACGGTCGACCAAGGTAGCAAAGGATTCGAGTTATTAATGGGGAAGCCCTGTAAGGGGGGAGCACCGGAGGGGGCAAATCCACGTAAAGCTCGCGCATACACGAAAATATTGCGGACCTCCAAAAACCAAGTCCAAAGCTCAATTCCTTAGGGGGTGAAATTTTCTCAGACCCTATAGGGTTAACATGGAAGCATGATATTTTAGTGCTTAAGCCCTCCCCGTGTCTACACAATGCGAGTCAAATATATGACTGGATGGGTCTCGACGAGTGGAACAGTTGGTTCAAATCTCAAGTCCGAGACTCAAACAGGAGCCAAGATATTGTGGATTTAAATAAATTTTAAAAGTTTAAAACGATTAAAAACTATGTAAGGAATAGTTCTATGAGCATGAAATTATGATAACTGGAAGAGCAGTTAGAGAGGGATCGAATGAGTCAGGTCCGAATGGACTGCGAAGCTCGGGTGTCGAGATATTGACCAAAAAGCTGTAGAGGGGGTGGGAATGCACCGGAGGGATGCATCCCAGCAGATCCTAACCATTACAAAAGTTATTACTATTCCCCAAATATCAGTCCCCTAGCACCAAAAAAGTGGCATATTGTTTTCATTTCATCATTTCACATCATTTCAGTTCGGGAATTTAACTAATTCATTTACTAACAACATGGAAAAGACATCAAAGAGACGTTATTGTAACATCTTGCGTGAATTGATCATCTCCTTTAGGGATTTGACGAAAGCGCTCTAATTTCATCGTTTCTCTGCGACATAGCCATGGTGTATTTTTTCTGGTAATAAAATTTTCGTGTGAAAAAAATGACGAACTTTTGGGACGGCCCGCGTATATAAGAGAATGGTGAATGGGTTTATTTACAAAATGTGAATTGTCATATTCATCTTAACGAAGTTATGGTTTTTAAAATACTTCCGACAGATTTAAATTTTAAATTAGTAGTTTGACGCATTTAGCTGATCGGGATCAAACCAGAGTGAACCAGTTTGTGTTTTTCATATTAATATTCATACACAACCCTCAAAATGTTTCATTTTCAAATAAGAATCCATCATTCCTAAAAAAAAAAGTAAGTGTGCGTAACATATTTCTAGTTACTCTCATAATCATTTAAGGTCATTCTACAAAAATAATTCTTTAAATTCTACAACTTATGAGATAAACACAATGAGACAAAAGAAAAAAAAAACTTGGACTTGTTTTTATCTTCTTTATGTTCAAAAGGCTTTAAATTCCATGCACCTACTCAGCAAAGAATTTATTGCTGATAGCGCAAATCTTTTTTCCCCTCACCATTTACAACCAACTCGTGGATCTTGATATTTTCTTTCTTATTTTCCAGTTCTTGTTCTACTGTATTGAGACACGACAGAAAACCCCGCTTTTTTTAATCTATCGTGGGTAAACACTGACGTTATGCAATGAATGTGGCTTGATTACCTATATATATACACATCTGTATTTAACGACTTTAACCTTCACTTTGTTTCTTCTGTCTAAAACCATTGATTTACGGCTCAAATGTTTTCGTGCTTTTAGTTGAAGAACGGAAAAACGTTTCACACACAGATCTAAAGCTTCTCGCGAAGTGAAAAATTCATTTTTAAAGTTTAGATTTAGAGGAGGTTTATGAAAGAATTTTAAAACAAATATAGCGGTGTTTTTTGTTGGCTGTCTTTACAGGTAAGAAAATTATTTCCTAATAATTGATGTTAATGTTTTGTTTATTTTAAAAGAAAAAAAGATAAAGAAAAATGGATATAATTTGCAGTCAAAGTATTTGTGATAAAATGTTTTGTATTCGTAACTATTTTGTATAATTTTTAATTCACATACACATTAAGGAAAATTTAATATGTAAAATGTTCGTCATATAACCCATACAGCCATAAATGAAATAAATTAATGATTTTTAATAACTATAACATTATTTAATTTCTTTTGTTCAAACGACTTAAAATTAATATTTTTCTCAAAAGGATATATATTTTTCGCAGGTGTTGTAAATTTAATGAAAAATACTTAGCTCATTATATATGCGATATAAAATTCAAACAATTGTTTAGAATATTATTTTACGGCTTGTTACATACATAATTTATAATTATTTATGTCATTATATAAGTAAATTAATAACATGTACTTTTTACTTAACCAAATGATTTGTTTATCTTATTAATTTCCGTAATTCAATTAAATAAATTAATTGATCAAATAAATTAATTAGTTGATTCCATTGAATTCCTAATATTATATGTATTTTATTTAGCGTAATTGTATACATATTTATAAATATTACAAAAGGATTTTGTTACAAACACACATATATATATATATATATATATATATATATATATATATATATATATATATATATATATATGTTTTAATTTTTATTCTTAAAAAGAAATTTGTAATTGATTATGTTACAAAAAAAGTATCCATGCAATTGTGAACTGTAGGTGGCTGACAATAAGAAGTTAGTATAATTTTTTTATATTACAATATTCAATTACAAGGCTTCGAAGAAATTTGATTCCATGAAATTCTCGAAATCTGTGTGTGTGTGGAATTGCTGATCTGGGCGTTTTACAGAAGGATTATCATTAATATTTTGAAAAATACATTTCATACACAACCTGTACCAGCCTTTTCAGATGAAATGCAAAATCTGTCTAGCAAATTTTGATGTATCAGGATCTTTTGAAAGTTCCCTTGTGTTTTCAAAGCAAGATAGTTCTATGTTCTACTTCTACAATTGTATCTATTTAAGTTATCTATTTATTTTTTTAATTTTAATGAAAATTATAAATTTACTGTAGGTTTGTCATATTTAGTTTTAGTGCATATTATTTTTATTTTGTAGTACTTTTTAATTGCTTTTATTTTTTTCTCTCTAAGACTTGGAGATTGAATGTAAATAATTGAAATAGGAACAATTATGAATATGCTATAATTATATTTTTAAATTTTTCACACGATTAATTACTGTAATAAATGTATTCAATACACTCATCGTTTTATTGCTTTTTAAGGTATAAAACCCTTGTGATACGGAATTTGAACAAAATAGAAAAATTAATTAGAAAACACACATTTTTTGAAAAGATTTCTTTTACCTACTTCGATAAAAAAAATGATAGTTACTTTCCTACACTTCATCAAATGTTTTTATAAACATGGTGTAGTTTAGTGTTGTTCATTTTGTTGATATCCCGAAAATTCTTAAATAAGAATACAGTCCACTTTTTTTATGCAAAAATAAAACTTTAAAAATTGATTCTTTTTTGCATTGTTCAACAGAGAAAGCTGTGACTTTCTTTTAAAAAAATGTTTGTTTCTTAAATAATTATTTGTATAAGTAATCAATTGCATATTTCAATATCACTTACAACTAAATTTATTTTAGAATTATTATTTTTTTAAAAAAAATTTGCTAATTTATTTTTTATTTTATAAATGTGTCTTATTTCGAATTCTATTGGAATTTCCTTTTAGATTACACCGTTATCACTGAATTTCAAATAGATATCTGTATTAAATGTTCAACAGAATTGAACAGAACTATATGTAAAAATATTGTTTCACATTTTATTTTAATTCTTGCCCAATGCTGAATTTTTTTTGTCAACTATATTTAGTAAATTCAAAGAAAGTTTTTAAATCAAAACAAATATTTTTTTTTCATGTTTCACTATATTTTAATTTTTTAAATTTAAATTAAATATATAATCTAAATAAAAATAAAAGAGAAACACTTTAAAACATATTTCGAAAATTCTCCGGCACAGCTACAGTTTTTTTTAAAACTTATCACGCAAAACACTTTAAATATTAAAAGATGGTTCACCGAATT
The DNA here is from genome assembly GCA_019973935.1 of Trichonephila clavipes. Classification (NCBI taxonomy): domain Eukaryota; kingdom Metazoa; phylum Arthropoda; class Arachnida; order Araneae; family Nephilidae; genus Trichonephila; species Trichonephila clavipes. Next base: position 209,373 of record BMAU01019396.1, on the reverse strand, counting down.
AGAGTGAATTAAGATTACTGTTATCAATAAACAAAAAATTTTAAGATATTTTTTAGAACAAGGTTCAGTGTCATATTTTAATCTTGTAACATTGATAAATTTTTTTCGAATAAATTAAACTAATTCATTTTCAATGAATTTTTATGTTTTATTTCAATGATTATTTAATAAAAGCGCTTTATTTGTGTACATAACAATAATGTTTTTGAGAAAAGTGGCTTATATAAATTTACGAATTTGAAATGATGAAAAAAAAAATCTGTGATATTAAACTATACGTACACTTTAACCCTTTATCTACCGACGGCACTTATAAGTACCACTCACTTTAAAATTACATAGAATAACCATTTTTACGAATATTCTGACGATACTTAGCAGGAATATTCTTAGAAATCCACTCTTCCAAGGTATATGGCTGCACGGGTTCTATGATGAGTATTTTAGCGCGAAGGCGAACAGTTTTACGGCAGAAATTGCGTTTTCAGCGGATTACGAAACTTATCATTTTTGTCCCGAAAAATAGTTTATGTCAAAATTTAAGTGACTTATTTTTTTGTATTTTAATGAAGACCTTAGTAAATTATTTGACTATTTATTTGAAGTGAACAGTTATCATCTGGCATTCGAATTATATGGACCTTCAAATTCATTCTATTTATTTTTATGTGTTTAATGATGTCAGATTGTTTACAAATCCTATATAATTCAAAATTGTATCTTCTTCTCCAGCTAGTGTTTTCGTTTACACCTCCAAGTATACTTCGAAGTATTTTTCTCTCAAAGGATGCTGTTTGATTTTCTTCTAGTTTTGTTATTGTCCAAGTCTCAAATACATATGTCAGAACTGGTCTGATGCATGATGATTCATGATGGGCTCAGGCACATTTATGTACTTCTTTACGTTTTTGACTAGATATGGCATACTCCTGCTGCTGGCCTGGTTCTGTGATCACCACGATCTCCAGATCTCACACCTTTGAAATTGTTTCCCCTGGGGCAATCAGTCTCAATGAATTTGTGTTTCGAGATGCAGTGTCCACACAAAAAGACAAACATTCTACTGGTGTTTCGGTAGACACCACGCTGGTGCCACATGTGAACTCAACCATTCACATGGCACTCTAGCCTGCCTCAATATGCACGGTGGATTCTTTGAACACCTGCCTTTTTAAATTTCTGCTAATACTGCTCTACTGATGTGTCTAATACGGCTGTGGCGTCATACTTTGTTTTTCGAATTTTTCTCGTAAACTGTGGATCAATTAGGTACATTTCTGTGGGCATTTTTTGTGTACTCTCAACAAGGAATCTATCTGTACAGAGTTTGGTCGTTGTTTTTGGAACACCCTGTATACGGGCATACCTAAAAAGAAAGGCAAAACGTTTTGAAATGATTCTTCGTGATCATTCATGTGTGGTTTCTTTTCTAATATTAATATTTAAGAAAAGTCTAATCAAACATATTGCAAATTGTCGTACTTATGCCAATACCGTGACTATATTTTCATAGTTTTTTTTCTATCCTACGCCAAGACTTAGGCATGACTGCCATCAATCAATATTTCTAAGGAATATTAATTGTATTTTCAGGAAATTATAATCCTGTCCTAGTCTCACCATTGATTCATTTATTGATTGCAACAATTTTCCAATACGTAATTTTCATTTTTATTAACTGCAATGATAATAATAAGGTATACTTAATATTTCGACAAGTCATTTTAATATAGAGATAAATTCTAAATCCTACAAAAACACTAGAATGTGGTAACACCGAAGCTTGGGAAAATTTATAATAGAAAGATAAATTAACAGGTTTAAATAAAAAGTCCACACCTACGATTCCTTGGTGTAAAGTAAATGAATCAAATTATACAGGTTGGCATTGACAGGGAATCAATATACTTGAGTCAAAATATCTATCTTGTGTTATGATCAGCTTACAATTTAGTTTGGTCAATAAAGAACGGTTGATTTTCTCTTCTATGAAAAAAATAGGTCACTTTTAATTCTTCCGCTGTATGTTAGACCAGGCAGGGCCGTTTTTCTACTTAGGCACGTGTCTAAGGCGCAAAAAATTTAAGGGCGAAAAAAGAGAATTTATAGCCAAAGTACCACCGCCCAGCGAATCACGAGAGCAGCATTTCGGTCCTCAAGGGCGTCAAGATTGAGGTAAGAGCTACCATAGAAAAAGAAAAGCTTGGCAGTTTGATGTTGCTACACACTCAAAATAATATTACGATAGAAATCGAATACAGTGATGTTATTAGTGATTTTGGAAGGATCAAAGCACGAAGAAAACCTTTAATGTAAAGAGTGTTTTTTTCCAGGTATAGACGTTTAAGTTGGCATTACTTTCCAAGATGGCGACCGATTTAACAGCTGTCAAGTGATTTATTCTCAGTTTGGTTTGGCAATTCTCATCAAAACGATCATCAAGCAAGGCGTAGATTCGTCGAATGGGCCCAAAACGAGATTACCGTTGTTCCCGATTTTCATAAGCGAATTTTGTTTACCGATGAAGCGCACTTCTGGTTGAATGGCTACGTCAACAAACAAAACTGCCGCATTTGGAGTGAAGCTAATCCACAAGTGTATGTCGAAACACCGTTACATCCAGAAAAACTGACTGTTTGATGCGCTTTATGGGCTGGTGGAATCATTGGTCCGTACTTCTTCAAAAATGATGAAGGCCACAACGTTACAGTCAATGTTGATCGGTATAGAGCCATGATTACTAACTTTTTCATTCCTGAATTGAACAATCATGATGTCCAGGAGCTGTGGTTCCAACACGACGGCGCAACATGTCACACAGCTCGTGCCACAATCGATTTATCGAAAGACACGTTTGGTGACCGCCTAATTTCACGTTTTGGACCTGTGAATTGGCCTCCAAGATCTTGTGATTTAACACCGCTAGACTATTTTTTGTGGGGCTATGTAAAGTCATTGGTCTTTGCGGATAATCCACAAACGCTTGACCATTTGGAAGACAACATTCGCCGTGTTATTGCCGATATACGGCTACAAATGTTGGAAAAATTCATCGAAAATTGGATTACATCCGAGCCGGCCGTGGCAGTCATATGCCAAAAATCATATTTAAAATGTAATGCCACAAGATTATCTTTCGAATAAAAAAAATTCATGTCAATCGAATAATACATCGTTGTTTTATTGCAATTTAAAGCTCTATACCTCTAAAAAAACACCCTTTACAAATACAACTACAGTAGTCATAACAAAGAATAAGAATCTCTAAAAGTAAAAGATAGTACCGACATAAGCTATGGAAATATGATAATTAACAAGTTGAAAACAGTTCTTACAATAATGTATACTCTACACAAACGATTACATCTTTACTGTACCCTTTTACAAAAGGGTGGGTGGACCGTGATGAATGTCGTAAGGTAAGGAAGTGAACAAAAGTGACCAAACCATGCCACTATCCTTTCCTTACAGTTGGCAGTCCAAGACACGGTGTGACCACAGGTGGTGGATAATGGAAAGACTCTCCAAAGAGCAAAAACAAAGAAAAGGAAAAGTTTAAAAGAGTTAAAGGAAAATCCCTCCTCAACCAAAGCTAACAAGATAAGAACTGAAGGAGGGAGATGCTGTGGGGAAATAGTAGAGGAGGCGTAACAGTTTGAAGTGCCTAGGGCTCCAGAGAGGTTAAAAACGGCCCTGAGACCAGGGGTGGGCAAATAGCGACCTTCGAAGGCATTCAGCAAACTAAATATAGAGAAAACGTTTTTTATATTTGGAACGACATATATTTGTAAGCAAAGATTTCCTTTCACGAAGATCAATTAGAGTAAGTATAGATTAGGGATTGCAATATCGGACCAAAAGTTCAATACCGGCATTCGGTATTTTTTAGATCTTAATACCAGTATTCCGGTTTTGATACCGGTAGTAGACATTTTAGAAAACGGAAGAAAACACAGGTGTTTCTTTGTTTTATTTGCAATTTTATTAGAAAGAGTAAATTTCACAAAATATATATATATAATTGCAACTTATAATTTATAACTGTATATAAAGAATCACAAAAAAGTAGAGGAACATCTTATTTATTTAAATCACAAAAAAGTATAAATAACACTATTCAGTCTGTAGTACTATTACAAATTTTTGAAATGTGAACTTAAAAAACATAATGCGTCAATTGTACTGTCATTAAGCCTGGAACGTAATTTTGAGCAAAAATTACCAGTTGTAGAAAACGCTCTCACGGCATCAACGCTAGTTGGCGACACGGTTAGCAATGCGCGATATCTAGCTGATTTCGGTATTGTATTTTGGTTGTCTAATTCTAATTTTTGTTCAAGAGACAATTCCTTTTCACTATCGACATTAGTGTCATCATCATCTTCGATAACTGTACCAAATTCTTATGAATATGGAGGGTTTGGAGGTAAAAAACAATTTAAAAACATTTGCTAAACTTGATCAAATTTGAATTGGTTAGTTAGTCTCTTTTCTTCTTTTACATTTTCATTTTTACAGTCATTAGAATTTGGCGCACCTCCTTGGATGCTTTATATATTTTATCACTTGTCTTGATTGTACGCAATAAAACTTTATATTCACAGTCTAATTCATTTCTCTTGTTCGGGAGACAAAAACAAAAACGTATACTATTTTGCTATGTTGGTGATCCCTGAACATATAGTGGAGACAATTCAAAAAATTTCTAGTAAATACCTAAAATCGATATTTAAACCTGTGAATACCGGTATTACAAAATTGTTTAAATGGCTCAAAATACCGATATTCGGTATCCCAGTACACCGGTGTTGCAATCCCTAATATAGATACAAGTTGGCTGTCGTTAACTGCGGGCTATGATGGGAATTTCAACTAGAAATCTCACTCCTAGCTTAAACACAATAGGCTCAATTCATATGAAGTCATAGTCCCATGATAGTGAAAACCACGTGATTCTAGCCAATCATTTCAAAAACTCATGTGACGTCATAGTTACACGATAAAAACTATCTAGTGTTTCCAGCTAATCAGTTCACGCGCTCCGGTGTTGCCAAGTTTTGCTCTTTGCAGAAACTTTCTTTTAAGGTATCCGACTACGTTCGGAACCGAGATTTTGAAAAGCGCATAAATGGATAATTTTCATGATATTTAGTGTCACTTAGATTAGAATATATGCATAAAATTGTTTTAAGGACATTTCGATAAAAAATTTTTATTTAAATATAATATTTTGGCAAAAAACTTAGAATAATCTTTTCTTCCCAAATGTTCTCCTTTTGTGAAAAATGCTTCTATTATAATAACATTTTGCCTGTATATAGCTCGGACCTCTCTACAGAGGCTCAACTAGAATTTTTGAAATATATAACTTAGAAGTGGGTTTATTCATATTTTACGACAACAGAGGGGAGCAATTTTAGGAAAAAAACGCCAATAATTATTTCAATTGGTGGTAACTCTGAAAATAATGTGAATTTTTCAAAACTTCTAGTTGAGCCTCTGTAGAGAGGTCTGAGTTGTATACAGGCAAAATATTATTATAATTGAACCATTTTTCACAAAAGGAGAATATTTGGAAAAACGATTATTCTAAGTTAATTTTTCGCCAAAATATTATATTTAAATAATTTTTTTTAATCAAAATCTGCTTAAAACAATTTTATGCATGTATTCGAATCTGAGTGACACTAAATATCATGAAAATTATCCATTTATGTGCTTTTTTAAAATCACGGTTTCAAATGTAGTCGGATACTTTAAAAAGTACGTACCGTAAAATCCGGCGTATAACGCGCACCTATACTTTCAAGCTGCATTTTTTAATTTTGAGGTATATTCGCCGTGTAACGTGCACCCCCTTTTTTACGAAGGAGTCTGCAATATACGTTAGCAGTGCTATTATGTTTTAAAGCCATTTGTTTCAATTATTATCCTAAGATTTTGAAATATAGTATATTTCTAGAAAAATAACCCTTAAAGAGTTCATAATGTATGACATTTCTTTTAAATGAATAGTATTTCGATGCATGTAAAACCTAATTTTTTTAATGCTCATGTCAATTTTTAATTTTTAAAGCTATCATTTTTATACCCGGCGTATAACGCGCATCTGTAAATTTTCGTATAATTTTTTGCTTTAAAAGTGCACGTTATACGCCGGATTTTACGGTATGTATACAAATTGCATTTTATTTAAAAGTGTAAACAAAAAAAATGATTTTTTTTTTATTAAAAAAATTTGTTTTGAAGATATTTTTTCCCTAACATTTAAACATCTTTACCAAAATATGAAATTTGAAATTTTATCTGAGTTTTACAAATTGAACAGCAAGTACAATTAGTTTAATGTTTGTTTTGAATTCAATGAAGAACACGTGTTTGTCTTTATCACATGACGTCATGAATTGAGCCCATTGTAGAAAAGTGTGATAGGGTACACATTTGTCTCATTAAACTCATTCTTAAATTAAATGGGCTTGCAGCAATAGATAATATGAAATTAACACAATAAATAAATTGAATAAAACTGCTACTATTTTATTTAATTTATATCTATCGATTTTTATGGCACAATTTATTTTACTTTGTAATTTTCCTCAGATACTAAGTTAACTAATGAATGCGTTCATTTAAAATGATGCAGCCATCCAGTATCCATCGCTTCCACAATGTAGAAGTCAATAACAGTTGCAATTACCCATTCGTTAGACCATTTAAAAATTTAACCAAACTCAGCAAGAAGAAAAAAAAATTAATGTTAAAAAAATCTTGCATATATACATTTCTTTGTGTATTCTTTGCAAAATTTTAACGGGAAAGTTCTCATTTTTGTCAAAAATTACTTTTAAAACAATCATAATTGCAGTTAAGATATACCTAGAGTATTCATATATTATAAAACATTGGAAAGTTTTTTATAACTGAATAATCAACGTTATGGATGAACAAAATTTAGAGAAGAAAAAAAATAGAATTGCGTTTATATTCTCAATAAAACAATATTATTATAAGTAAATGTTAAATTCAGTGTTACAAACACTAGTTTCTGAAAAGCAAATTTTTATAAAATTATTTTGAGCCAGACGATTTTTCAACTGTATTTTAATCTATGAAAAAATCATCGACAATAATTTATGCAACTGATTTTACGAAGCTTGGCACATAGAAATACAGAAAATACTCCTAAAATTAAAATGGCCCAATCTTTCAAGCATCCTCTAAAAAATGACATTGAAATTTCCATTATGCTTCAAACATTGTAATGAAAGATCTCAATGAACAAGCAGTTATTTATTTATTTATTTTTATTTCAGATTCAATGCTTTTGTTGAGATTTGTGGTGCCATTTTATTTTCAAAGGAATTTGCTTAACTTTTTTGCTCTAAATATAAACATTGTTTTATCTCTAGACTCAAAATTGCACAATTTGTTATTGATTTTCTGCCTTTTCTTAGATATATTCGTTCTTTTTTTGTAAAGAATCATTTATGTAACGTCTGTGTGTAATTCACAAATTAATGACCACAATTTAAAACTTTATTTAAAAAAATTTAAAATTTTTTAAAGCACTTGCTGTTGAATGGTACGGCACCCTATGCTATTTTACTTTAACGACAACAATAGATTAGATGAAATCATAAGATTTGATGAAAATCTATATAGTAAAATTACTCTTGTATTTAATTAAAACTGTTACAACTTTTTTAATTGTCTCTTTTTATAATAAGTAAATGGTAATACAAAAGATTATCGTGATTATTATTTGTGAAATAAATTATGCTATTCCTGTGAAAAATTGTCTGATAGTCAGGTGATGTCTAAAGAATTCACCCTGTTTTCCAACAGGGTGAAAAAACAGGCCTTAAAACGGTCTGACATTTTAAATCAATCATACGAGGCCATTTAGTTCTTCCCTTCCAAGAGTTTTATTCTTCAAATAAGTTCTATTACAGGCAAATATTGACTGGTTAATGCATAGTTATAAAGGGACTGTGAAGAAATTCGATTCTGTATTGATATTTCTCAGAGAACGTGTGCTTTAAAAAAAAGTCGGGTATATGCCAACTTATAAAATCTAAAACAACTTAGTATACAATTGTTACAGATTACTCTTGCTTTATATTTGTTTCGATTTTAAAATAAAGTATTGTTTAAAAAAAACTTAAAAAAAAAACACGCATTTATAGTTAATCGAACTAAAAAGTGCAAAAATAATTCTTAATATAAGAATAAAATGATTAGCGAGACAAAATTAAATTATAATGTTAATGTTGTAAAACCCGAGGGAGAAGGAGGAGGAGGGGGCTCGATATCAATCGTTATTATTATTTTTTATTTTTAAGGGCAGATTATGAACAGTTATTAACATAGTTCATCAATCTACCTAGTACATTCATCGGAAGCTGGTATCTCTTTTTAGTGAGGTGCCATATTGGCGGATACCATTGCCACAGGCAATTTTGAAGCTCAGTATCCTCCCTAGAGGGAAGAACCTGAGCTCTGACGAACCTGTAAAAGGATTTAATTTTGTCTAGAGCACCCTAGGGATCTTTTACATGCCGTATAATCATACGATATGGCCGCTGTCGATTTTCTGCATCATGAAGATCCAGCGACTTGGGCTGGGGTCGAATCCGCAACCTTGGCTACAGAAGGCCAACGACAAACCAACCACGCCACCCAGTCGACCTCAATCGTTATAACTTCTTACTAATTCTATTACGAAATTCAGAATTAGTGTAAAGCTGTAGTACAAAGCGCCCCACGATTTTACCACAGTGTGATGGGTTCATCGCGTTTTCAACTAAAAACTCCTCTTGGGTTCTTTGGAGCTGAAATGGCTAATTCTTTCCAACCAAATCCAGAAGCGAAGCGTGATTATGCAAATTAAGAACCTTTTAAAAAGCAGAAGTTTAGCGTAAGCAGGGTGGCTACGGGAAGTGATTATACGAAGTCCATGTGTTCAAGTGATTAAGCTAAAGTAAGAGAAGTTATGCGACACTCAAGAGTTAATCTATTCGTGCCAGAGCGTTCAAGTCAAGGTGAAAACCATTCCACACCAGATAAACCACCACGTCATTTAGAATTCGAGTGAGTTACAGCTTACCCAAGATATAGAGGTAGGATTGTTCAAATTACTACTAGGAACTGTGTATTTACTGAGATTAAGAGTAGGCAGTAAAGTTAGATATAGTGATCAGGGTCGCGCTTATTTGTTAGTACGTATTGTGTGTCCCTTCATCTCAGATCCGCTAAGTTAGAATATTAATATCCTTATTGTATGTAGTTTAAGTTAAAATCTTAATAAAGAGATATTAAGATTATGGCAACGTCTGGTTCTTCATTCACTCCCACACCTCTAGGTCGCGAAGATAATGTAGAAGTAGGGCAACCCTCAAGGGCTAATGCCTTACACAGTGACATCATAATTGCCTCGTTAATCATTTATTCTTATATTAAATATCATTGGGTGGATGACTTGAATACCCAGCTCTTTCGATCTACAACATCATATGAGTAGGTATTTGAGTGACTGTAAATGATTGACTTTTGCCCTTTGTTGCTTATATTAAGAATTATTTTTTACTTTTTAGTGTTTGATTTATATATATATATATATATATATATATATATATATATATACTATAAAAGCGTGTTCTTCAGTTTTTCTAAATTATGATTTGTTACTAAGAGTGTTTTAGTTTTTTAGCTATCAATTAGTTATTTCCATTTTGAGAAAAACTGGGCAGTTATTTATATTATGGTGAGAAATTGCTAACGCAACCTTTCCTTTTTCACATAAAGAAGACCGCGGTAGCCGAGTGGTATAGGTATCGGATCGTAGCTGGCTTTATCATGAGTTCGAGCCCATTACCACTAAAGACCCGCCGTGTAGGGCAGCGATGCACGCTAAATCTGTCGAGAGCTGAAACGTCCTCCCGTAGGTGTGGTGTGGTAGTTGGGAGAGGGGGTGCCAGCTCAGGTGTCGTCCACGTCACTTGACCATGGTTCAAAATTACTTGGTCCGTTGCCAAAAGCCCTCGTGTAGCTTAACAGTGCAACGTTAATATTCACTCACACTCATTCACATAAATAACCCTTTTTTTGTTTGTTTGTTATGTTTATATTAAACATAAGCGTTTTCGCTTTCGGGTTGTAACTTAATCTTTTAGTCTCTAAATCTGGAATTAGTCGCCAAGTCTAGAAATGAGGTATGGAATTAGTCGCCAAATCTGAAAATGGGATATGGAAGTTGCCAAATCTGGAAATGGGAAATCGTTAATCCTGAGAATCCTGATCAGGACAATGAAATTAAATTATTAAATTATTGTATTGACATCAGTCCTTGACAAGTGTGCAAAATTTCGAATTAATCTGATCTTTTAAAGTGGGTAAAAATCGTGATCAAATATTCCGTTACATACAGGTGAAGTCAATAAAATCGTGTGAAAAAAGTTTCTCAATAAGCTGTCCATAAATTAACATAAAATTTATTTTTTTTAAAAAAAATTATAAATTACTGTTTTATTATAATTGTTACTTATTCAATACCCCTCTAATCATCAAACAGATAATATATTCTTAATACAATTGTGAAATTGTAGTTTTCTTTTACAATATTTTAAGTACCGTTTGTTCCGACGTATAACGTGCACATTAGCAAATAAAATAATATCGAAATTTACGAATGCACGTTATATACCAGATATTTAAGAGATAGCTTTATAAATAAAGAAAAGACAGGCTTGAAAAAATTAGATTTCTATATATATATCTAATTATTGTTTATTTAAAAGAAATTACATACCTTATGAACTTTTATTATTAAATAACATAAAAAGAGAGTTCGCCGTATTTATCTTTCATTATATCTTGAGGCACATCTTTAAATTCTGTTTTATCTACATCAGATGTTCCCAAACATTTTTGTCTCATAGACCCCTTGCCATGTTTTTTTGGTTTGGGGTGGACCCTTGTTTACCTAATATTGAAATTTTACAAATTTATCAACTTAAATGTCTTTTTAACGGCTAGTGTAGAGCTACTTTCTTTAAAATAATTAAATTTCTCACTGTATTGAAGTGCAGCGTTTAAAAGTTAAGAACTTGTTAATTAGTTACATTAAAATTTAGTTAATACTTTCACCACACAAATGCTTTTAATTGGAGGTTTTTTTAATGGGAGGAGGAGCTCAAGTTTTTTTTATCTAGTATTTTCTGATTTAGATTAGGTGATAGAGGTAGACAGAGGTGCGTAAGATCAGGGGCGTGGGTACCGCCGTAATAGCCGTATAAATGATACAGGTCCCCCAAGCTGCAGGAGCCCAAAAATGTGTAATATTTAAACACAAATAAGTTATATTTTACTTATTTTAAAAAAGCCCCCCCCCTAGAGTTTTGATACAGGGCCCACTGAAGATTAGCTACGCCAGTGTGCGTGATTATTCCATTAATAATTTTTAAATTGTCATATTTTAAAAAAGCAAACAATGCAAAAAATGGTTTTATCAACAGTTCTATTCAGAAGTGATTGCAAGTATCTCAAATCAGTAACCAAATTCGTTATTGTTTATCCTCTTCTGACGCCCCTTAAATATCATTAATTAAAAACCCTTTCCTCTTGTGTGTATTCGTAAAATTTGAGTCGCGTTTAATTAGCATTATACTCAGTAACACAGTTGAGTAATATTTGTTTGGTGAATGTTTGACACAAACTGAAGAGCGATAGTTTATTTCTAGGAGTTTTGGTTAGGGCATATATGCAGGGATGTCATAAGACTTCTTGAGGCCTTGGACCCCTACGCAAAGGTAGGCCATGGGCCTACACAAATATAAGCCCCATCAATGACTCTTAAAAGTAGACGGTACATAGTATATGTTGTCAAATACTCATACAAACCCGAAACAAATAAATGTACATCACAAAAACCGGCTCGACCAACTGCCGTCTTTTGACTAAATGAATAATGATAGTGTATGGTGGTAGGCCTATGCCTATACATAGATGAGGATCATCACGAGTAACCAGTTGATATATTGTCCAATATTCCCAGTTTTTCGGAGAATACAATCGGAAAAAAACATTTGACCGTTGAAATAATTCGAATCATGATCTTATTAAGGTCTAGTCGAAAGCGAGACGAGGTAACCCATTGTGGTCGAGACCTTGGGCCCGAGTCCAGTAGGTCTAGGCCTTAAGACGTCCCTACATATATGTTTTTAAATTTGTTTTTAATTCGCAATTTATCCTTTTTTACTTCTTCCTTAAAGATGATTTTGCAACAACATTATAGTCTAAAAGAGTTTCACTTATATAACTTGATCAACTTTCTCACCATTTATTGTAAGCACAGCTCATTCTCCTCTAATGCTAACTGGATAATCAGTTTTCTGTCTTTCAACAAATTTAATGATTTTATGGAATTTTCACCTTTTATGAATAAGATGATATATGAAGAAAACTTTCTAATGGTTGAAGTTTACTAACTGGTACCAAAGCCTCATTTCCAGATTTTTTTTTCATTTTCCTATTACAATATGTACCCTTGGTTTCATTTTGTAATTCATTTGATTTACTAATACTTATTTTCTTCTCTGTGCTCAGTCATCTCATGCTTTCCTTGTGTTTTTTTAAATGTAGCTGAATATTTGAATTAAGATTAACAATGAGCAAATTGTGCGTCTTAAGCTTTCCGTTGTTGATTAAAATTTTTTCAAATATAAAATTTTTTTTTTATATATTTTTGAAATTTTAACGAATATTTGTAATTTGTTTTAAATTAAAAATAAGTCAATCCATTAGTTTTCCTTATTTCTCGTATAGATCGATATATTTTTTGTTAATAATATGTATCCAATATACTATAGAATCTTGATAGGCGCCAATATATCCACAGAATTGGAGCAAATTAATCACCATAAGCAACTGACTACCTTAAAATTTGGCGTATAACGCGTACTATTAACACACACACACAAAATAAGATCGAAATTTACGGGTGCGTATTATATGCCGGGTATAAAAATATTAGCTTTGAAAATAAAAAAAAGAGAGAAAATAAAAAAATTAGACCTCTACGTATACCGTAATATTGTTTATTTAAAAGAAATGTGAAGGAAGGAAGGTTCGTTCAGGGTATCTTCCGTTCCGAACGAATGCGAGTAATTTATCGATCACGCCAAAACGATCGTCTTCGCGTGATGTTGGTACTAGTTCATATAGATATCACACCGCCACATACTCCCCTGCCAGTGTTTCGGCGAATAGGCGAACGAACGATACCATATTGTGGCGAGCATGTAAGCGGTTGCGTCACTTTGGTGGGTTGCGTCATTCGTGTGTGACGGCTTGAGAATTGCGTCATTTGTGTAACGGTTTGAAAATTGCGTCATTCGTGTGAGATGGCTTGAGAATTGCGTCATTCGTGTGAGACGGCTTTGAGAAGTAACGGCTTATTTGCGTCAATGTTTGATGGTTTGGTTGCTTTTGCGGTGGATAGATGGCGCCACGACAGTGGTGCGAGAAGGGTGCGGTTCATATCACGGCCAGGGTCACCAATGAAGGAAGGAAGGTTCATTCTGGGTATCTTCCGTTCCGAACGAACGCGAGTACTTTCATATAGATATCACACCGCCACAAATGACATTCCTTATGAACTTAAAGGGCTGTAATTCTAGAAGTATACTACTGTTTTTTAAAAGCTTAGGATAATACCTCGAATAAATGAATTTCATACTTAAATTTCAGAGTTCTCCGTAAAAAGAAAGAGGTGTTTGTTGTACGGAGAACTGACCTAAAAATTAAAAAAAAAAATTTGAAAGCATAGGTCAGAGTTATATACGTTTAATTTTACGGTAATTATTCATTCACGAATTTAATTTTCTTTTATAATTTTGTTGAATATAGAAAATCTTATTAAATTATTCATAATGTCATTTATACAATAACATTTAAAATAAATACATAAACTATTTCCTGCAAATATGGATTAAATACATTAACTAATTGCTATAAATATATTCTTAGAACAATGATAATTGAAAAAGACTTTCTAGACTCCAGTCACAATATTCAATTTTCCTGAAAATATTTCTATAAAAAATAATTCTAAACGTACTATCAAATGTGCAATATTGTAATTCATTTTCTCTATCACACAATCTAGTGAAAAATCTAATGTATTCTTTAAAAACGAAACTTATCATTTAGCAGGAAAAATTACATCACTGAGACCAGTTGATAAGTAGGAAGGAATAGTGTATTCTTTATTTTTGATGATTTTTAATGCCTTTATTTCAAACTATTTCTTAAACATTTTGTTTTCCTTGGAATATCTTTTTCCTCCTCTAATGCACAAGAAAGGGATGCTTTCCTCCATACCTAATAAAAAAAAATAGGGAGGCTAAAATCCAAAATTCTGATGAAGGTGAAGGAATTAACGAAGACATTTTTAATAAGTTATTTTAAAATTAGCAAGAGAGAGAGAGAGAGAGAGAGAGAGAGCTGTGAAAATGTCAGAGTGCAGGTCGAAGGATTAATCTTAAGTTTCTTTTTAGCATCAATTTTACATCGTTTGGCAACATCGGTTCCTCCCTGTTTGAGAGGAGAACTGAATCAGTTTGTGTATATGGTAGTAGGAAACGCCGGATAAGATTATTTCTCCATGCGTTTATCTTTATTATATTAGGGAAGATAAAAGTAACAAGTATTACATATCGTGTCATACATATATTTCCTTATACAAGCTTTACTAACATGTATATATACTAGTTTTCAAAATGTTTTGACATTTGTTTAAAAACAACTCGCATATTTTGTAAGTCTACGTATTTCATAGGTAGTGTACTTATTTTACTATACTTATAGTTTGGATATTATACTTTTCTTAAACAATAGTTGTTCTTATATGTACTTTGTTTTCAGTACTGTTTATCTATGTAATTTTCAATGTGGGAAAATATAATTCATAATGCTTTGAAAATATTACTTAAGTTTAATAAGACTACAAATTTTGCGAATGTTATTCATTGCAATTTTTTATTAGGAACAATATGATTATTTTTGAATAATTGCCAGAGGTTTTGGGGATTTTTTAGCAGTTTAATCTTTCAATTTTTTTTTTTACAATTTCTGTTTTTTAAGCCTTTCCAAGTAAACATTAGAAATAATTGTCTCCTGACCTATAACTTAAAATTATTTATATCCGAAACATCTTGCTTGTAATTGAACTGTGTTTGATTATAAACATAATAATAATTTTTTTCAAAAATTTTTGATGTAGAACTTTAAAATAAATTATAAAAATATGGTGGATGATTCAAATTGATAAAATGTAAATTATCAATATGAATCATAAATTATCAATCAGAAATTGTGGCAAGCAAACCACTTACAATGCATTCTAAAATTTTTTGATATATTTTATTGAAATTATATACCTAAAACAATCAAAACTAAAAATTTGAGGACATGATGAAAATGATAATTTTTTTAAATATTTTCAGATTCATCATATCAGGTGGTTAATGATCTTCATATACAATGCCGAATAATTCAAATGGTACAATTAACAGGTTGGACATAGTTGTGTCTAATGATTCATTTTCATCATTATGTGAGGGAGCTGTATCTGTAATTAATATGGTCAAAAGTTGGAAATCTGGCAATATTGCTTTTGAGGTAAATATTGAAAATCATTTGTGTAACATACTAGTTATAACTGGAAATAGTGATTTTAAAAAACAATAATTTTAAATGCTGTATGCAAAATATGCTACAAAATTGTGAATTGTTGAAAAATGTATGAAAGGTGACTATTTGTGAAAAATCATATTAATATTAGTACAAGTGCTATAAGTGTAGAATACCTCTAGATGAAATTAGAGATTTTTTGGTGACTTCTAACATTGGTTGCTAAATTATTGAGATGCATCGATAATCATTTGAAATTAAGTATATTATCACCAAACACAATCTAAAACATAAAATAGAAATTTTGATTATTTTAAAATATAATTATTTGACAATTATTGACCTTTTGAAACCATATTTGCCATAATTAAAATCTATATCATACTTAATTTACTTTCATCAAATTGACTATTCTTTCTCGCAGACTTTCTGTAAAATTTGAGAAGTACTGCTAATTCCAATTGACACCCTATTCTTTACTTTATTTTACTGTTTATCATATATAAAAGTAGAATTATGTTCAAACATGTATTATTCATAATTATATATGTATATAATTTATAAATAAAATTATGTGTGCATATATGTATGATTCATTTCATGACTAAAAGAAAAGATTCAAAAAGTTTTTAAAAAATGCATTTGTGTCATACTCAATTTTGTGTCTCATGGAGGGAAAAAGATCTTATGAAATCAAGAAAAAAGCAAACTTAATTTTTAGGGGAGTTTTACAGTACAATTAATCAAGAGTAATTGATGAGGCAAAATTGTTGACTGTTTCAATTAGACTTGTTAAATCACCTTGATATGAATATTATGAAAGAAAATTGAATTTCAAAATAAATGGAATTTGTGAGTTTTTTTAGTTTTGCTAAAGAGTATTTAATGATTTTAAATTTCTGTGTAGACATTGGATCTGTAGTGCGCTTAAACTGCTTTCATTTTCTTCTCAAAATTATTTTTACTTTCCAGCTTTTCAAAGATGGAATCACTAACCACTTGGTGAAATGTTACTTAAAAGATAACCCTGATCAAGCTTTATTGATTAGAGTTTATGGGGAAAAAACGGAACTTTTTATTGATAGAGATTTGGAAGTTCGTAATATGCAAATGATGTGTGAAGCAGGATTGTGTGCACCATTGCACTGTGCATTTATAAATGGACTTTGTTATGGTTTTTCACCTGGTGAGGTATTAGACACAAAGATGGTTCGAGATCCTGATATTTCAAAGTAAGAATTTTTTTTTTGAAAAAATATTATTCAATAATTAGTTTAAGTATTCATTTTTATTAAACTTGTGACAATTAAATGTTTTGTCTTATTAGATTATTTAAAAAATAAATATTTTAACTTTTTTTGGATGGTGGAAATGTCTATAAGTAAATTTCTTTGGAATTTTTATATATATATTTTTTGTGAACTAATTTAAACTTAATACAGTATTAATATGGACTTCTTCTTAAAGGATTTAGTTTAATTAATAAATTAATTAATAATTTAATTAATAAATAATTAATTTAGTAGATTTAAATTTGATCATTTTAAATAAATGAATATAATGTTGTATTTATATATTAGGTTGGGGAAAAAGAAATCCATTATTTTTGTGTGAAATTCAAGACTTTATTTAAAATGTTTGGATTATTCGATATGGGTCAAATATGCACCGTTTTGTTGTATAATTTTGTTGCCATTTTAAATGTAGCTTCATAATGCCTCTATCATAGAAGTCATGGTTCGTATTGGAGAAATTTCTAGTAATCGATTTGCACAATCTTCTCTTGATTCCAATTTCTTATCACTCAGGAAGTTTTGTTATGTGAGAAAAAGGTGAAAATCGTTTGGTGACAGATCCGGACTATGTGGTGGATGCATTAAACCTTCCCTACCAAGCTCCCTAGGTTTCTGGGTGGCCGCGGTAGCCGAGTGGTATAGGTATCGGATCGTGGCTGGCTTTGTAACGATTTTGAGCCCAGTATCACTAAAGACCCGTTATGTAGAGCAGTGATGCATGCTAAATCTGTTGAGAGCTGAAACTGCCTACCGTTGGTGTGGTGTGGTAGTTAGGAAAAGGGAGTTCAGGTGTCGTCCACGTCACTTGACCCTGAGATCTGAATTTAGTGTTTGGCCATATGGAAGCAATTCATAATAAATTATTCCTTTCCAGTCCCATCAAATGCGCAATAGAACCTTCATGACTGTTTGTCCTGGCTTGGCCCCTGTTTGAGCTGCTTCACCACGCTTTGACCACGATCGGTTTCACACAATATTATCGTGTGTGCTCCCTTTCTCATCCTCAGTCACCATCCGTTAAAGAAATGAGTCGATTTCATTCCGTTTGGCCAAGGCTTCGCTGATGGAAATTCGATCCATCATGTTTTTTTGTGTTAATTGGTGTGGTGCCCAAACATCGAGCTTCTTTTTGTATCCAATTTGGCACAAATGGTTTTAAACTATTGTATGGTCGATCTTTAGCTCCTGGGTGATGCTACGACTACTAACATGCCGGTCAAAATCGATTATTTTTGTGATTTTATCGACATTTTCGACGACAAGCCTGCCTGTGCGAGGTGCACCTTTGACATCAAAAATGCCTGAACGGAATCGACGAAACCAAAATTGCACATAATTAGCTGTTACAGTATCGGTACCATAAACACCCTGCACAATTGCAGCCGCCTGGCCTGCATTTTTGCTTTTATCAAAGAAAAATTGTAAAATGTACTGAATTTTCTCTTTGTTGACTTCCATTTTTAACACCCTGTAACTCACAACTGAATGGACCAAACAAAAAAGACAAAGATTTTTTTAGTGTGAACTGTCACATTGACAACAAGCACAAATTTGAATTTGTTTGATTGATGCTTCAGGAGATATGGAGACTACAATCATGTACCGAAAAAATAATGGATTTCTTTTTCCCCAACCTAATATATATATAGGGTGTTTTTTAGAGGTATAGAACTTTAAATTGAAATAAAACAACGATGTATTATTCGATTGACATGAATTTTTTTTTTATTCGAAAGATAATCTTGTGGCATTACATTTTAAATATGATCAAGCAAGGCGTAGATTCGTCGAATTGGCCCAAAACAAGATTGCCATTGTTCCCGATTTTCATAAGCGAATTTTGTTTAGCGATGAAGCGCACTTCTGGTTGAATGGCTACGTCAACAAACAAAACTGCCGCATTTGGAGTGAAGCTAATCCACAAGTGTACGTCGAAACACCGTTACATCCAGAAAAACTGACTGTTTGGTGCGCTTTATGGGCTGGTGGAATCCTTCTTCAAAGACGATGAAGGCCACAACGTTACAGTCAATGTTGATCGGTATAGAGCCATGATTACTAACTTTTTCATTCCTGAATTGAACAATCATGATGTCCAGGAGCTGTGGTTCCAACAAGACGGCGCAACATGTCACACAGCTCGTGCCACAATCGATTTATCAAAAGACACGTTTGGTGACCGCCTAATTTCACGTTTTGGACCTGTGAATTGGCCTCCAAGATCTTGTGATTTAACACCGCTAGACTATTTTTTGTGGAGCTATGTAAAGTCATTGGTCTATACGGATAAGCCACATACGCTTGACCATTTGGAAGACAACATTCGCCGTGTTATTGCCGATATACGGCCACAAATGTTGGAAAAAGTCATTGAAAATTGGATTACGTCCGAGCCGGCCGTGGCAGTCATATGCCAGAAATCATATTTAAAATGTAATGCCACAAGATTATCTTTCGAGTAAAAAAATTCATGTCAATCGAATAATACATCATTGTTTTATTGCAATTTAAAGTTCTATACCTCTAAAAAAAACACCCTTTATATATAACTTTAATGAAAATATATCTGGAAATTATTTTTAATATGGATTTTTTTTGTAGCTTGAGTACTAATTTCACTTCTTTTCAGAGACTAAATTTAAGAAAATTTCTTTGCAAACAATTATGTTTTTAGAATATGAAAAATGCAAAAGGTACATGGTTTTTTTAAACTTATTAGTTTAATTTTTAGATGGAAATAGATTGGATCTTTTTTTTTGTATTTTAAAGTATTTTGACCTTTTTTTTCATAACATTTAAATTGATTTTAATTACTAGTTCACTGTGTTATATATAGCTTTTGTGCATTTATATGGTACTTGTGTATTGTTTTAATCTTGTTGACCAAGATGGACAACTGCTTCATGTAAGAAGAATCCAGATTTACAAAATAAAGTCTTTTTAATACATTTCTACAAGTTTGTAATAATTTAAATTTTTGTTACCTTTTGATTTAGCAATTGTGAACTTTAAATATGGTCTGATTTTTTTGATGGAAATTTGAACACAATTTTAGGAATAACTTGAGTACCATATGTAAATCATACAGCTATGGTAAAAGGTAGCAACTGTTTGGAACAAATTAGCATTTTTAATTCCAAATATTTGTCTGTTTTCTGAAATACAATTTGACCATGCAAATTTGAACAAGTGCCCTACTGAGATAAAATTATATACTCTTAAAGTAATTCTATCACATTTTCTTTTTTTGTTGTAAAATCCTACAGTTCTATTTTAAAATTTTAAAATTAAGATGAAAAAAGTCTGAAAAAAATGTCAAGTACTGATGTTGAGTAACTAGAATTTGGTTTATTTCTTAAGTTTGGTTATTTCTATCAATAGGGTTATGAGATACTACACAAATACTGTTAATATTTCTTTTGAATATTATGTCAATGTGATTCATTTGAATATAAAGTTTGGAAGGAAAGTCATGTTAAATTTTATTCTTTTATATCAATTAATTTTGGCTCTACTGTAGATTGGTACATTTCAACTGTTATTACTCATATTGTTACATTTAATCATTGTAATTATCACATAACTGAACTAGTAAATTAAAAGGTTTTAATGAATATTATTTCTTTCTCAAAAATATTAATGGTATAAATTACTGTGGATAAAAGAATGTCAAATGATTAACAGAAGTTTAAAAGAAAATATTGCCAAAAAGAGTGCTGAATTTTTTAGTTTTAAAAAAAAGGAAACGATTTAAATTTTCATTTAATCACTTGGTTGAAAATATTAATTATTTTTATCATTAATTGTTAACAATATTTTTCAAAAATAATTTTTTTAATTAATTTTTTTTCCTTATATTTTAGATTAATTGCTGGAAGACTTGCCAAAATGCATAGCGTTCGATCAAATGTGAATGGGGTGGTCCCTCAGCCTTGTCTCTTTCCTATGCTTTTTAAATATCTACATCTCATACCAGATTCTTTTCCTGATCCTGTGAAAGATGAAAGGTAAATATTAAAGTAATCACTTATAATTGCAAATAATACTTAAATATGTGTAAATTAACACTCTTCTTTAGATATGTGGTGGTGTGATACCTATATAAACTAGTACCAAACGTCACGCAAAGACGATTGTTTTGGCGGGGTCGATAAAGTACTCATGTTCGGAATGGAAGGTACCCAGATCGAATCTTCCTTCCTTTATTGGTGACCCTGGCCGTGAAAAAGAACTGCACCCTTCACACACCGCAATCTATCCACCACAAAAGCAACCAAGCTGTCAAACATTGACGCAAATTAGCCGTTACTTCTCAGAGCCATCTCACACAAATGACACAATTCTTAAGCTGTCATGCATGAATGATGCAATCCACAAAGTGAGGCAGCTGCTTACATGCTTGCCACGAATATGGTATCTTTCATTCGCCTATTCACCGAATCACTGGTTTAGGGGTTTGTGGCCGTGTGATATCTATTTAAACTAGTACCAAACATCATGCAAAGATGATCGTTTTGGTGTGTTTAATAAAGTACTTGCGTATGGAACGGAAGGTAAAATCCTAGGAGAGCCCACACCCTTGGCGATAAACTGAAAAAATCGCCAAGCCAGAACAAGATGGCGCCAAGTGAACCCGACAATGGTGGCATGGAAATATATCGAGATAAGGTGGATGCATAATGAAAATATATGTAAATACAGAAACTAAACATTAAGATAAAAAATATAAAAACAGCACTTACTGCTGATCTTTTCCGAGTGGAGGGTGCAGCATAACAACAGATTTTAAAAAAGCCTTAAAGATCTCATTGCTAAGCGAATGATCGTGGGAGACCGCCATATTTATTCTGTGAGGTAATGGTCGCGAACATACCTTCAGCGTGGCTGGTACGATTTCGAAGAAAGCATTTTATTACCGACCATGTTACATCATACCGATCATTATATTTAGGGCATTCATAACTCGAAGTAATCAATCCTTCCTTCATACACCATTCAATCAATCCTTTCTTACCTTTCACATCCAACAAAGTAAAAAAATTCTAAAGTAGATTCCCTCACACACGCAACCAGCCCGGAGACCAACAACAAAATGAAATTCGAAATACGCGCCCACAAAATATGAAAATGCTAGAAATAGTTATGGTTGCCATATGCAGTGTTTAAAAGTAGGGTTACCAAGATGGCGCAATTATCGCCAACCAAAGTAATTCGTGCCAAGGGTGTGGGCTCTCCTAGGAGTGAACCGAACGGAAGGTACCCAGATCAAATCTTCCTACCTTCAGATATAATTTTCTTAGAAAATTTGTTTTGCTCTTTCATAGAATGTAGGGTTAGATAACTTTTATTTTATTTGATTCATCTTAAAATTTATAACTCATTACTTTGGAAAAGTTCATTGTTCTAATTGAAAAATATCTTTCCTCTGCTTTGTATAGACCAGCTTTAAAAAGAAAAAATACATATGTACTATCACAACCATATTGGCAACATTGAATTAAACCCATGTACTATTGAAACCATATTGGCGACTTTGAATAAAACTGTGCTATTTTTAAAAAGGGAAAATGCTGACAAGAACATGGAACACACATAGTTGAAAAATACTATGTGAAAAATAATTAGTAATAAATAATAATCAATGAAAGAAAAAAAATGTTATTTAATTTAGTTATATTATTAAATATTATTTAAGAACTTGGTAAATCCCAGATCCACATTTTAGTGTTTAAATTTGCCATATGAACAAACAGTTAGACTTAAATGGTGGCAATCGGAGAGATATGAAACGAAATACACAGTTGTTAATTCAGTGCCTACAATATGTGTGAAATCAGACTGCCAATTTGGTGAGTTATCTTGAAAATTTGTATGGTTGCAATAGTACGTAATTACCAAAATTTAGTTATTTACTTAAAAGAAAAGATATACTTTGTAAAATGATTTTTAAACACTAATATCTTTTACTTAAATATTATATTTTTAAAGCAGTTTCTCTTATCTCAAGGAATGGAACAAAAAATTCTTTTGTTTCAAAGTAATTTTACTCTGAATTTTCAGTTTTTCTGATAATTTTACAAATATTCAATGTTTCTTTAATAAATATTTACATTTTATAGCAACTTTCATTTCAATATATGTTTTGTGTTTGAAATATTAAATATAACTTTATATATATATTATATTGAAACTTTTAAATTTAAAGCTATTTATTAAAAATAAGGCTTTAAGAAACTTATGGTTGTCTGAAATAATTTGTTCAATGTGTGATCTGTTTAAGTTTAATTAAAGCATATGATAAATGTTTCAATTCTGATAAATTAGAAAATGCATGAGTTTTCATTTATTTGCAATATTACTTGGGCATTATAATCTTTACATCTAGTCTTTATCTTATTTCTAATGTATTCGTTAGATTGGTTATGTATAAATTGGGGGGAAAATTCCAATCACAAACATTATTTTGCTTCTTTTTGTATTGTATTAGTATATTACTTATTTATGTTTATATTTTATTTTCCCTAGGTATAAGAGTCTTATTAAGCCTAAAAATGTCTTGGAAGCTGAAATCAATTCATTAAAAGAGGAATTAGTTAAATTAGAATCGCCTGTTGTTTTCAGCCATAATGATCTTTTATTGAAAAACGTCATTTACAATAAAGAAAAGGGTAAGTGAGACAAAATATATATAAATGAAGTAGAAATTCTGTTTCGGCTATAAAATTCACTCGCATGTATTGCTTCTAATATTTAGAAATGTTAAAAAAATATTGAAACTTTTATGTTCTGTAGAAAATTTATAAGTATCATAAAAATTTAAAGTTTTTCTTTTTACTGTTTCTTCAATTGACATATATTTATATCTTTCCCTTGGTTCATGACCTACACAACATGCAAATATCAACATTTATGACAGTAATTAGCAGTTTTAAAATGTCATGTGTTGAATTTCATTTTTGTATGTATTGCTTTTATATTCTGTAATTTCATGTTGTATTTTTTCTCACAGTATGCTCAAATTATGTAATTTTTACATTATGCTGTACAATAGTTTTATGTATATAAATATAATTGTTGCAATTTTTATGTTCATTTTTATGATTTACTACAATGAAAACAATGTTAAAAACCACCAGACTCTATAGTTAGCCAGTATAAAACTTGGTCATATGTCAAGAAAAAAATTTAAATAATAGTAGATTATTTAAAATACGTAAATTTTAAAATTTTTATTTATATTAATTGCTTTGAAATTTAAATGACTTAATAGATTTTTGCGTGTGTGAAGTGTGAAATTCTCTTATGAATAATTGAATATTCTTATTTAAATTTCTACAATTCAAAAAAGCAGTTTCTGTAAAGTATTTCCTCCCCATCATTATATTTCTAATTAAATTCCAACATTTTTCTCTTTTTTTTTATATCTGGTAGATTTTTATAAATTTTGGAAGACGTTTATGATTGAGATAAGAAGAGTTTATTTTTCGGAAATTGTTTTTTACATAAAATCTTAAATATTTACCTCCTAATAAGATTAAGAGTTATATGGCAGAAATTATCATTAATAAGATACCAAATTTAAAAATCTAGCAAAAATATGAAAATGTGTTTTCTGTTGTGATAAAAAAAATTCAAACATAGCATATAAAGTGTGATGGGGACTAATTTTACAAAATAAGCATATTGCTTGGATTTATACTTATTACATTTTTATTAAAAGGAAAAAAATCATTCCAATGAATAAAAATATTAAATATTTTTTAAATTTATGGACATTATTCACACATATTAAAAAAAATTATTGTATAGTTAATACTTTGCTCATTATGGGTTAAGAAGCCTTAGTATTTTTTGGATCCTTTTAAGCAGTTGCAACACTAATTTTTATGTGTTTAGAAATATAATTAAAGTAATAATAAATCCGAAATGCGGCATCACAGGAAATGGCATTCATTTGTAGTAAAATTTATATTACATTGTATTATCTTTGAAAAAAATTAAGAGATTACTGACTAGTTTTACCTATATTTAGAATTATATTTTATGAAATCTTAATAATTATGAATTTTTACTCTTTATAGAAGAGGTAACTTTTATTGATTATGAATATGCTGACTATAACTATCAAGCTTTTGACATCGGCAATCATTTTTGTGAATTTGCAGGTAAGTTACCATTTTACATTTATTTAGCATATTAATTGCATTTTTTAAAAAACTTCATTTTTTAAATCTGTTAAATATATATGGAACTCTGTCACAAAACTTAAGTGAGATTTGTTTCTTTTTTGTGAAGAAAAGGAATAGCACTTGACAGTAGAGTATACAGGAATTTTTCAAGGGGGTGTGTGTCCGGGGTCGAAAGTTTACCATTCTTGTTTCATGCTCCTTTTGATTTTGTCGATTTTTGGGAACAAAACTCAGTAAAAAACTAATTTTTGAATAAATAATTAGAATTAATTAATAAAATTAATCATTAATAACAAATACTTAATTAAATTTTATGTACTATATACTTAGAATTATAATCAATCAGAAAAAAATCAAGGACTTTGGGGGGTTCAGGCCCCCAGGTCTCCCCCTTGTGTGCGCCACTGGCACTTGAACATTTAAGTTTATTTCATTCCTAAAATTTTTTAAAATTTCTAATGGGGCTGTGGAGTAATGTTTTACCATTACAGGCCTAGAACATTCCCCAAGAGCTGGTATGTCTTTTTTAGTGCAACACCATATAGGTGGTATACTAATCATTGCAAATAATTTTGATGTGCAGTTTCCCCTCTGCAGAGGTAGACATCTGAGCTTTGCTGATGCAAAACTGTACCAGGAATTTAATTTTGCCAAGAGCACTCTATGGCCCAATGGTAGTGTATCACGCTTTTACACCACAGGTCTGGGTTCTATTCCCAGGCTGGGCGAGGTCAACTCAGCCTTGCATTCCTACTGCAGTGGGTCAATAAAGGAGTACCAAGCTTGCTTGGGAACTTAAACACTAGGGGTCTCGCTTCAGACTTACCACCGGATTAGGACATCTGCTCATGCACCTCAGCACTCAATGGTCACATAAATACTGGGATGGGCAGAATAGACCCTGGCCCTCATGGGCTGTTGTTGCACCACTGAGTTTGAGTTTAAGAGCACTCTAGCCAAACAGGCGCACAATGGATCTTTTACATCCTGCATAGTCATACGACATAAACTCTGTTAATTTTTTGCATCATGAAAATCCGACTTAGACTAAAGGTGAACCTACAGACTTATGTGTATGAGGCTGTTTTCAGACCATCTAAGCCATCCAGCCTGGTTCTTTCTAAAATATAAACAGTTTTTTTTTATTTTGCAGTTATTCTACAAAAGTTCATTTTCTATTATGATAAATTATTTTATGAGTCGAAAGTTTATTTTTTATTTAAAACCTGCGAAATTTATATCAATATGTATATTTTATTGTAAGTATGCATATGTATATCGTTATATATATTTGCAAATAATAAGTATTTTTCTAAATATTGAAATACTAATAATATTGATTTTCTTAGTGTGTTAAAACTTTATATTTTTTGGATGAATTTTATCCATTAGTTGAAACAATTTTGTGTAAATATATACAGATTTTTTTTATTTAATTTGATATGATTTCAAATTTTATTAATAATATTTTGTTACAATATTTTTCTATCTGTATTTGCAATGAGTTTTAATTTATTTATATATTGTTTACTTTAGGTGTTGAAAAATTTGATCCAAAACTATATCCTGATAAAGACTTTCAAATGCGATGGCTCAAAGAATATTTAGAAGCATGGTACTTAGAAAATGACAAAAGTTTAGAAGATGTTACTGAAGAAATTGTGGAAGACTTTTATATTCAAGTCAACAAGTTTGCTTTGGTATATTTGTTATTCTGTATTAAAATATTTAAGCAAAATATTTTTATGGCAGAAATATTTAGTAAATTTACTTTTCAGGCTGCTCATTTGTTATGGGGTACATGGGGTTTAATACAGTCTGCACATTCCACTTTGGATTTCGACTTCTTAGGGTAAATATAGTTTCATTATTGTCCTTGTTACAATTTAAGTTTCAAACTTGCTTTTCAAAACATGATTTTTCCTTTCTTGAGGTATGTTATATGTTTTAAATTTAAATGGATGTTATTTAATGTAATTTGCTGATGAAATGAAATATTGCATGTTAGTAACCCCTCAAGGTGTTTTTGTATTGTGCAAAAATATGTTACAAAGACTGATTTTTTAAATATCGAAATTAGTGCTTAACAAGTTACCCATCCAGTATAGTGGGTAGCAATGCTGACTACTGTGCCATAGGGCATGGGTTCTAATCTTGGAGAAGAGGTGGATGTTTGTAAATGTATAGTGCCTTCGCTGCAGGTGGGGGGTACTCTAAATAGTGGACGACGAGCCACAATTTCTCTCAAGAGGCTTGGGGAAGAAGAGAGATGGGAGGTCCTTGACTACCTTCAGGGGGTTTTCCCTCAATATATTGGGATGGAAACAAACCAAATCATACTGTCACCTGAATGGTGCTCAAAGGTACGGTTAACGACAGGTGTCACTTAGCCCTTTGCCATGATGAATTTTGTTGTGGGCCTCAATTTGGCTTTTGCCAATCAGGTGGCATTAGTAGCAACAACAATGCTTATAAAATGTCTGACCACCCCGAACTTCTTAAGCAATTGGCTCTGGAGGTGATTGATCTATACCAGGGGTGGTGAACCTTTTTGGATAATCTTGTTATTTTTTCTAAAAAAGTGTTTAATGGGGTATAGATGTGCCGTCAAATAATTTTGACTTTTGATTTTTGGAAAAATAATAAAATTTAACACTAATCACCCAAAACTCTTTATTTACTATTAAAAATACATTTTGCACTGTATAGCAGTAAATGTTTTGGATATACGTGTTATTCAAATTAGAGTAACATTAGTGTGACTTGTGTTGCTGCTGATCGGATGACAAATAACTTACATTTGGATTGTAAAATGTTACTTTTAGCAGAACACATGCTGAATTAGTGTCATCTGCCAAATGGTTTTCTAAGAGAGTCTTAAATGTTATTCATCTCTGAAAATAATGATTTTCGGTCATAGGTAGGTAAAAATATGGTTAAAAAAAGCATGAGCCAGCTTCTTCAAACAGTTAAATGTATCTGGAATAGAATTCCATGTTTCCAAAATTTCGTTACTGACATTTTTACTTACATTGCTTGTTAATTTTCTGTTTTAATTAATTCCAACATTTTTCTTGTTTTAATAAAATTTTGAATCCATATTGAACTAGACTGGAAATCAAGCACAGTTGCATTTCAAATTCTTCAATTAGCAGATGTAGCAGATGACCTTGCAAGGAAGGTTTCCATTGATCCTGTGAATTCGGAAGACCACATGGTCCTTGTGTTGACCAAGATCTACTCCAGGGCTAAAGAATTACATATAGAACATGGGTTGTCCCTCCTGTACACCCATGGTACTTTCAAAGACATCCTGGATCCGCCATATCATTGAAGGGTTCCAGATCTTATCAGACAGCATTCTCACAATTTTTGACTGGTCACCTGAGGTGCATGAATTTTGAAGGTGGCAAAATAAGCTTCCCAATTTGCACCAAATGTGACGTCAGTTCTTTTTCTCCTCGGTACATTCTGCAATGTCTGAAGTTTTACTGTGAGGAGTCTGTTGCTTCTTCCATTCTATTCTTAGACTTTGTGCAGATGTATGGGCTCATGGATCTAGTCTAGTTTCACTTGACCAGATGGGGATTAGTCTCACCACCACAACAATGATTAGCAATTATTTTAGTTTTAGTGGTGTTTGACGGCTCATTTAGGATTTATTAAAAAAATTATCAAATTTTAGAATTAAAACATTTTGTATATTAAAAAAAATGATTTTCAAAAAATTTATTTCTAAGAAACAACCGAGAAAGTATTTAATTTTCGATAGACCAGTTGTGACCAATCAAATATTGTCAGTAACTGATTTCCATTATAATTTGCATCAGTTTTAAAAGTGAAAGCTATTTTGATTTTACTGGCTAAGGAAAGTGGCTAAGGATATTGTATTTGAAACTGATGGATAAATTTTATATCAGATGGAACGATATAAGTAAATTTTGATAATGTGTATTTTTTACTGTTAAGACACTATTAACCTTTTTGGGATGGAGGACGCAAACGCTTGGAGGTGTGGAGGTTTCCGTCGCAAGTGTCACTCACAGGCGGGAATGTTTTTTGTAGTTAAGCCTAAATCCATAAAAATACCAAAATATAAACTCGTTCAATATTTTTCTGTATATTATATGAATGTCATGTGTTTTATATATTTCGTATTAATATACTTTATTTACTTCAGCCACTTAAAGTACAAGCTTTTAAACATTTTATTGTCAGCATTTGCAAAAAAGTAAGGAAAAAAAAAAAGACAAATTTTGTCTATCAGATCTAATTATTGATTAAAAACTAGACTGCAAACCTAAATCAAATGCTTTAATGAAAATAAATCTCTCATCTTTACTATAAACAAAATCCACATGTTCATTTCAAGAGCAGTCGTAAAGCACTCAATTCGAAAGCATTCCCTTCCCCTTACATTTTTAAAACAAAAACCATGTGTATGTGATTAATATCTCTCATTTCGAGTAGAGGGTCAGATCTCTCTGTATTTAAAATCTTATGGACATAGAATGGACAATTCTATTGCCAAAAAACTGAGCTTTCAAAATGTTCCGGACGCCTGGCTCACTGGTGAGTCATTCGGCCTACGGAGAAGAAACACGCTGTGTGTGTCGCACCCTTGAGTCATTCGGCCTCTGATGGTGTTTCATGCTGGCTCACATTTGGGACATTCATCCTGAAGGGGTTAAAGAGATCACAGAAAATCACTATTGATATACCGTATTTACTCAAATCTTAGCCACATCCGAAATTCTCAACAAATCTTTGTGAAAATGAAAAATAGTGTAGAACCTTGTCTTTATAAATCTCCAAGTGTCTATGACAATCTGCGAGGGGTCCATGTCAGCAAAAAAATAATTTGGGGTTCCATGAGGCATAAGTGGTGGTCTATGATAGTGGCTTTCATTAAACTAGAATGTGACTTTTTAATTTTAAAAGAAAATTTAATCAAGTGGATGTGTAATTTTACCTATTTAACAGACATATTTATTAAATTTAATGACATTAATTTACATTTACAAGGTGACAGCAAAAATTTTATTAATACAAGAACCATTTCAGCATTTCTTTCCAGAGTTAAGCTAAGGAAGTATAATACTGGAGGTGTCAAATTTTCTCAATTTGTCACCAACAAACTGTCAGGACGTTTTAACATACATTTAACATTTAAATGCATTTTATTTGGATTTTGAAACCAGATTTGAGAATGCTTTGACTATGGTAATACCACTGTAGGCAATGAAATTAATATGGTTGCATTACAGTAGGAACTGATCGTAATAAGCACTAACAGAGATCTTAAAGTTTAGAAATGGATGTCAGCAAATTTGACTTTTAAAAGGCAAACCTGTTATTTGTCCTGAATTATGAAATACTGTGAGAAAGTTTTTAATTGCTTTTCCCTGTGTTGCTGATCTCCAAAGCAAAACAAGGAGAGAAAAAAAAACTAGATGCTATTAACAGAAGAGATTTAAAGTTAAATCTGAATACCAAATGTTGAAAATTTGTTGTATAGTGTCAGATTCATCCCTCACACTCATTAAAATAATTTGTTTGTTATTTAGTTATTTTATTTAACAGTTACTTTATGTATCAATTAACTTTTTTAATTAATAATTAACGTGCTTTTTAAATTTTAAGCACTATACTTTATTGCATTTAGAAATTTAATTCTTTTAAAGTAGTAGTAGTACTCAAAAAGATATTCAAGTTGATAAATTAGCAAAAATTCAATATTAATTAAGCAGGGGTCTACCCCTAACATAAAATCATGGCAAGGGTTCTATGAGAATAAAAAGTTTGGGAACCTCTGTGTTATACTATCAAAGTTCATTACAAGATCCCTTTATAAACAGAAAATGAAGTGTTTAATTTTTAAGTAATATGACATAGCTTGAAAATTATTTCTCTGTAAAGGCTTTTTGTTTTTATATAATTTTATTTGAATGCTCCTTTCTTTCAGGTATGCAAAAGACAGATTGGATGAATATTTTGCACGGAAAGATGAATTTCTTTCTTTAGAATCAAGCCAAACTTGTCCAGACAAATCTAGTTAACAAAGCTCAAATTTGTTCAATATATGGACTTATCTTTGGTATTGGGACTAATTAAAATATCAATTTTAATTTATTTAAGTATGTGTTACTGTAACAGAGTTATGTTAAAACATTATTGCATGTATTGTTTAAAAAAAAACATTCTTTAAAAACGGTGCTAATTTTTGCAGTTATTGAATTAATTTCATTCACACATTTTATCAAAAAGTTTTGAGTGATATGAATAGATTGACACTAATTATATACATAAAAAATTGACACTAATTATATACATAAAAAAATTGAGACATTTTTGATTTTAATTTAACTTCTTCTTAGGCAATTAATTATAAAAATTAACTTTTGCATTTTATATTGCAGTTACAAATTGGAACTAAAATGTTCAAAAAGAAAATATGAAAAGCATTAAAATTTTGTAAGTTTATTTAATGTATGACCTTATCATTGAAAAAACAAGATATTTTGTCAACATTCTAAAAATTTGTGATTACTGCAGGGGTTAAAATTGTGTATTACAATTTATATAATTTTTTTAAAAAATTGTATACTTTTTTGAAATTATAAATCTGGAAATATTTAAAATTTGTATATTTTAATTTTGTATTTTGAAATATATTACTATTTTGTTCTTTGTCATTGAGTCATTTTTTCCCTTCAAAATGCTAAGAGCTTCATTAATTTTCACTGTTTAAATCACTTTATTATAATTTTTTTTTTAGTTTTATGTAGTTTGTGTGTAACTTGTGGACATAAGCTTTATTTCTTTTAATCCTTTCATATTAGTCATTATTTTGGTTGTATTTTGTAAAACTTTAACCAGTGTGAGTTTTACATACAGTTGTTGTATGTTGTACTTATTTAAGGATAAATTTTATTTTTTTTACAATTAAAAAAACTTAGGTAACAGAAAATTTTATTTGAATAAATGCTGTAATTTTTTATGGCTGAATTGCAGTGCATGTATTAAAATACAGTAATAAATTACAATTAACTTATTATTTTGGTGAATTATAAAAGCTAAAGTTATAACTGTATATTATAGAAGATAATAAACCTGTATAAATTTTTAATACCTTTAGATGGTGTTTAATATTATTTTAGTAATCTCTTATATAAATTTAGATTTTATTTTTAAAATTAAGTTTTATATTTTTATGTATTGTATTCACTGCTTTTAATAGATATGTTACTCTTAAACCTAAGAGAATTTTTATTTTTGACCAAGTTTCCATACTTGCATTTAGTTTTTGATTCTTAATGGATTTTTAATTGTTAATTAATCATGAAAATATTTAAGCATAGTTTTAAGCTTGGTAGTTTGATTTTTATTTAGACAATTATATTCTTGATGTAAAGAGAAAATTATGTGTTATTGAATAACTGAATAAAATGAACTTATTGTAATATATACTTGAGTACTTATAAATTAACAATGTTATTTATGAAATGTTTGATGCAATATTAATTAGATTTCATTATTTAAGTATGACAGTTGATAGTTATTTTTGATATATATGGTTTCTGTATTGATATGTTAGAATTTATTTTGATTTTGAATATTCTGTTTGAAATTATCCTTTCTCCTTATTCAGATTAGACTTTCTTGAAAATTTATATTTAAATCTTTCAATATAAATATTTTAAAAATTCTATT
The DNA here is from genome assembly GCA_019973935.1 of Trichonephila clavipes. Classification (NCBI taxonomy): domain Eukaryota; kingdom Metazoa; phylum Arthropoda; class Arachnida; order Araneae; family Nephilidae; genus Trichonephila; species Trichonephila clavipes. Next base: position 176,486 of record BMAU01019396.1, on the reverse strand, counting down.
TTTATACTTCTGGGAAGCTATTTAAATGCAAGAGGTGTTAAATACTGTTATTTAAATTTTTTTTTTTGCCTGACCTAAATTTTGAGATAATTGGAAATGTTATGACAAAATAATAAGCATGAATATCAGTGTCATGCATGATTACAATTTCAGTTAGCTATATGGATATATATGAGAACAAATAAAATGATGCTTTCATATGTATTAATTACTTTGCATGGAAAATTATATGCTAATGAATGATTAATTACATATTTCTACAGTTTTAGAATTCTTTTCTAAAATGCAAGAGTAGTTATTTAAGTCAAGAGCCAAACATTCTTTTTGTTAATAATTTGAGTCTCTCTAGTGGCTTAACCGAAAATATTAGTGCCCCTGCAAAGTCGGGTTTTGGTCTCCAAGCCGTATCTTGCAAAGCATTGCAAAACCGTTAAATAATATAGACTTTGAGCTCCCTGGAGTCCTGGCCCCTTGTGATGCATGGGTTACGGGAATGTACCTTACACCACTGAGTCTTTCTAGTTTTGTCTATTTTCAAATCCATTATACCAAAGTTGTATTGATAAAGTACTTATGACCAGTTTTTACATAGTTCCCAATTTTTACACTTGGGTTATCTTTTTTTATGTACTTTTTTGTATTAAAAATATTTGCATATGCAGTTTTTCTAAAAGTATTAAACATAATCAAAATAAATTTATTATTTAGTTAAGTTTGAATAATCTAAAGCTGAATTCAATAGGAAATTTATTAAAAAGTGTGCCATTTTTTTCAAATTAGAAACATATTGTACTTTTGTGTTGAATTTGTGATTTTTTTTTAAATTTAGCTATTTTTTTTTTTTTTTTTTTTTTTTGCATGTATTTAATCTTACAAATAGACTTAATGGATAATGTTTGTAATTGTTTCCTAGACTTTAAATTTATGGTTGTTATTTTTTCTAAGATTATTTTATTGTTAAGTTTATTGTGTTTTGTGATAAAAAGTCCTATTTTGCTGAAAAATTCAAAATATTACTTTTCTTCCAATATTTATTGTCATGTAATGATTTAAAATTAAAAAAGTGGGTAAAATTTCTTTGTTATAAATTGTGTTTTATTATTTACTGTTCGTAAATAGGTATTTAAAACCATTTTTATCGAAAGGCTTGGCATATTTTGGATGTTTTTGCTTCTCTCATAGCAAAATCTTTTGTATCAAATAAATATAAACAAGGGAACATGAACTGCTTTATTTTTCCCAATGCTATAGAATTGATTTTACTTATATTTTAGACATTAAGTCTTTATTATTGAAATGCTATTATTAACATTTAAAAGTAATTTAAATAATTTTTATACTTATATATATATATACAAGTATATCTAAGAGTATAAATAAGATTTTGTTCCCTGGTTTTTATATTTATCAAAATCAATTTTTCCTTGGCAAATTATAATTTTTGATTTGATTTTCTTATTTATAAAAAAACCTACATTTAGATAATGTTTTGTGCATAAATTTACTTATGGAACTTTTAGAGGATACTTTAAACATATATCTAATTATATCTGCTTTTGATCAGCTGTTGTATATTAAGTGAAAGGGGGAGGGGAAATGAGAGTTCTTGTAAACATTTAAAATTAAAATTATTGGTATTGCTTGTTGATATGTTTACAAATGCATTGGACTTTTTATTGCCATATTTGTGTTATTGTTTAGTCACATTTTTTTTCCTATTTGTGTAGTTTATTAAAATTAGCTTCATTTTTGTTGATTTGTTTGTAAATTATATGAAAATATATAAGTGAAAAATGTTCTTAAAGAACACAAGTTAGTTTTACGTATTCCCTCTATTTTTTTTCTTGTTTTTTTACATGAAGGTGTATTTAAAATGGGCTTATCACTCTTTAACTTCAATGCAATTATATAATTATACATCAAAGAAATAGTGATGACAATAAAATAGCATTTTAGTTTATGTAAACATTTTAATTTTAAGTTTTGGAAAAAATTCAATGCAATTTTTTAGTAAGGAATATTTTAATTGCTATAAATGCTCCTAAATATGCTTTATCTGTCAACTCTGTATTGATGTTTTTTGTGTAGTGTTTGATCTTGGGTGTCAATGTATAAATATGTGCCTGAATAAATGAATATGTAATTGGATTTTTATCCTAGAGCGGTTTTAAATGAGCTTTTATTATATTAAAAGTCACAATTTGTAACTAAATTGAATTTTTTAATATAATTAGTTATTTAATTGAATTTAAGGAAATTATGCAATTATGATTATTTATTTATTGGCTTGTTTTCTGATTTTTTTCTGCTGTGATCTATAAAAATTAGCTATAAATGAGTTGTTTTGTTTGAAATTGTTCTTTTTTTATCTTTCAACTTTTATTGTAATATATGTTAAATGTCAAACAATATTTGATGTGAAGCAAAAACTAGTCTTTCAGCATCTTTCAAAATTAGCATGGAAAACCAACAAAATTATTTGAGGTTGTATACAATCATTAATCCTTAAGTGTGTAAATAATATTTTATATCTAATTTGATTCCCTGCAGTTCCTTTAAAAACACTGCAGTACAAATTTTTCTTGTAAGCCTATTTACCATATATATTTGATATCTTAAATATTTTTATTAATGAGGATAATAAAATTTCAAATTTTCCCATATTCCAAATTGAATATTATATAAAAATTAGAAAAGTTTTTAAACCTTAATAGTTGCTGTTTTATAATTACTATAAAGATTTTAAGTCTGCAATGTGTTGTTTTATTGACTATTTTAAAATGTATTTGATTCTAATCATCTGTTTGTGTGATATAGTATTTAATCTGATCTCATTAAAAATATCTCGATCGCATTTATATGTTGTTACTCAAATTTCATGTACTTATTTTTTATATTTAGAGCTCATTTATTTTGACTGATGTATTTTAAAACTCAAATTTATTTATTGGGTTTATTCTACTAATATCTAAGCATTTTTTTTGTGAACGAATTATATTTTAAAAAGTATGAATTATATTAAATTTTTAAGTGAAAAAAACACATTAATTGAATTTGTTTGATATGTATTATAAAGTGCAATATTTGTTTCTCTTAGTGTTGTAAATGTTTTGTTTGTGTCTTGTTCTTTTAGTCAAGAGCATTTAAATCATCTGTTATATAAAATCTATACACACATATATTTTTTGTCTATGTATGTGCAGTTGTGGAGTATGCAATTTTAATGTGGCTTAAATTCTAATTTAAAGTTAATATGAATGAGAGTAAGGTGCTTTGTAATGGAGAATGGTTGCAATTTGGAGTTTGAGGTTTTTATCAGCAAAGGAGTTTACTTTTTATGAAAATGTATGTGATAAGATGACTCTGTATTGTTATTCAAGTTTTTGTATATTTTACAATTAGCATAATTTTGTATCACAGCCAAGAGTATAAAAAAATAAAGTGTTGTTAAAATTATATATATTTGTCTTGTATTTTCATTCCATAATAATGTGACATTTTTCTTTGATGTAAAATAATTTCTAAGTTGCATAAAAATAGAAAATATTAGGATCATGTAATGCTGCTTGAGTGGTGTAGTTGGTTAGGCACTGGACTTATACTCCCAAGTTTGCAGGTTCGACCCCTGCCCAGGCCGCGGTAGCCAAGTGGTATAGGCATCGGATCGTGGCTGACTTTGTCACGAGTTCGAGCCCAGTACCACTGAAGACCTGTCGTGTAGGGCAGCGATGCACGCTAAATCTGTCGAGAGCTGAAATGTCCTCCCGTTGGTGTGGTGTGGTAGTTAGGAGAGGGGGTGCCAGCTCAGGTGTCGTCCACGTCACTTGACCATGGTTCAAAATTACGTGGTCCGTCGCCAAAAGCCCTCGTGCAGCTGAACAGTGCGACGTTAATCTTCACTCACTCACTCACTCGACCCCTGCCCAAGTCAGTGAGTTTTCATTCAAAAAATCAACTTTATCTGTGATGCATGATTGTGTGGTATGTTAAAGAACCCCTGAGAGCCTGTTTGACTTCGGTGCTGTCTGCAAAATGAAGTTCCTTGTACAATTTTGCATCTTCAGAGCTTAAGTGCCTCCCTCTGGGAAGGGAACTGGGCATTAAAAGTACAGTGCGGCAATTGGTATCCACCTATGTGGATATCAATCCTAAGTGATACCAATTCCTGGGGAATGTACTAGATCTGCAATATTAATTACCAATCTGCAGCCCCATTTGAAAGGGAAAAAAAGGATCATTTAATTAAAGCATGCATATAAATATTCATAGGGAACTAGTTTGATATGACTAGTTTGATAGCTCCAAGTTGTTTATGTTCGCCAAGATGGGTGATAACATTACAATATGGTTACCTTGATAATTTGCAGTTTTTGGAATATTGCAAGTTTTTCTAGTACTTTTTAACTGATATTCTTTACTAATGTTAGTATATATTATGCAATTATTTTATTAATAATATTATGTAGATCCGGGTTCTAGGATTTTATGCAAAAACAATCACAAAGAAAATAAACAGTTTAAGATCGATGCGAATTTATTATCAAAAGTCCAATCCTTTAAGTACAGGATTTCAGCAGCAATATTCACAGAGTAAATCTCCGAAGGTCTTCACACCTTCAAAAGCACTCAATCACAATTGCCAGTGTTTAAAAATACACGTATGTAACAACTTATTCACATGCACAGCCGGGCTAATCGCTATTCAAAACAATGTTCCCTCTTCGCTGGTTGAAATCAAGACTGATCTCCGTATGCTGATGCTGGGCGTCACTGGGAAACGGAACGCGAAGCGTTCCTCCATCCCATATCTAGATAGTGTATGTGGCCTGATGTGGGTGGGCCTGCCTGGGAGAGAGTGTCCTGATTGGTTGGTCGAACGTGGCAAGAAGGCGTGGCTACAGAATCTGAGTTTTTCTTGAATACGGTTTCGGCGAAAAAGTCCTGAATTGTGTCTGAATGGCACTGTTGTGGTTGGTCAGTGGCACTGTGAAAGTAGGCACTCTATTGGTTGCACTGATGCGTTGGTACAAATCAAAGGGGAGGTCTAGTAATCTGTCCTGTGTGGGGGTTGCAATTAAGTAAAAAAGTTAAGAAGTTAAAAGAAATTAAATTAAACAAAATGCAAATGGAAAATAAAATAACAGGAAAATTTAGCAATGAAAGTCGTCACTCTCCACTCGGTGAGTGACTAAATTAATTGTTAGGGGGGATTATACGAATCTAGGAGTATTCTCCTAGGTCTTTTAAGATCAGGCATTGGGATGTAATTATTAAGCATTTTAACATTTTCGTTATTGATATTAGGTAAATTATTAAAAAAGGAGATTGCCAGTTTTTGAATGTAGGCTTTGAAAGGAATTATTTTAATATCTTCGTAAATTTTACTATTTCTGGCATTTATTAACGAGTTCTGAGCAACTTCGAGTATTTTAATATTAGAATTTGCGGCATAGCCCCACACAGGTGATCCATAAGTCAAAATTGGACGTAGAACGGCAGTGTAGAGAAGCAACTTATTGTATAGATTTAATTCAGAATTCCGGCCAATTAAGGGAAAAATAGCTCTTTGAGCTCTCCGGAATTTATCTCGCGTTTGTATTATATGTTGTTTCCAAGTGAGTTTTTTATCTAGAGTCAATCCTAAGTATTTTGTGCTCTGAGACCATTGGAGTTGTGTGGAGTATAGGGTAGGAGGTGTTGGTTGTGTTTTCCTGTTTGTAAAGAGAACCGCTATTGTTTTGTCAACATTAATTTTGATTTTCCAGGTGTCGAAAAAGGTTTCTAGAAGTTTAAGGTGGTTATTGAGTGCAATTGTGATTGTTTTATGATTTTTATAAGTTGCAAGGGTGACAGTGTCCTGATCGCCGTACCGGCGAGCATCTTTATTTATAGGCGTGACAGGAACTTGCAGAAATATAACCGCTCGTGTCATTGAGTCGTGACATTAGCGGAGAGAGCCTCTACTTTCTACAAAATTCCAGAGAGTTCCGAACTCGCCAAAGTCGCCAGATTGCCCGTCAACTTGGTTGCCAAAAATGATACCAACTTGGCTCTACCGCCAAGATTTCGCCAAGTTCTCATTGAATCGCCAATATAACGTAAGGGGCGGCATTGCTTGTGAATAGTACAATTTTAACATGAAATAAGTATAACAGAGTAGTATAAATGCATTGAGCACTCAAATACAAATTATTTACACTATTTACACAAAATTCGTAACAATATAATATAAAAATACAATTTTTGTTATATGCAATAATCTTATAATATTTGTTATTTATAATTTTTTAATTATATTTATTTATAAATATTAGTACATATTATGTTGCTTATTTATAATTATTACGTTTCATGCGCATTCTTGTGAATAATTTTTGTATTACAATACAATGATTTTATTCTTTTTTTACTATTAAATTATATTATAATTATTATATATAATATTTATTATTAAATCATACTATATGAATATTGTGTATAATTACTATTAAATTATATTATAAGATTATTATATATACTGTATATCATTAGCACATGCAACTTTTTATATTGCTATTCACATTATTTATTGATTGTAATCTTGGTTATTCTCAATCTCTTCCTATATTCTTCTTTAGAGATATATTTCAATGTATTTCAAAACAATTTTTTAAAATGATCTTTCTGATGATTTGATCCCGCTTGGCCGCCATCTTGGGATTCCATTCCAGCGACAACAATCGCTGCTTGGCGTGATTCCTTTATCGCGCAAAGCAGCGCTTGGCGTCATGCCCCGTGATATCAAACTAGCACCATTCATAGTTCTTGCAGCTGTCTATACTTGTATTTAGAAAGTTAATCATAAAGAATTTTGCTAGCAAGGCACTTTATATCCAAAATCTCTCTTTATTGTGGGGCCACGGTAGGCTAGTGATTATGGTCATGAGTTCGAGCCCAGTGCTACTGAAGACCTGTCATATAGAGGGTCTGGTGCGCATCTGAAACATCCTTCTGTTGGTGGGGTGCGGTAGTTTAGTTAGGGAGTGCCAGCGCAAGTGTTGTTCTCATTACTTGACCGTGGTCCATGGCCAGTAGCTCTCATGTTGCTTTGTAATGCGACATCAATAAAACATTCTCTCTTTTGTTGCATGTGAAAACTGCATGGAATTAAGTGGTGAGTACAGCATTTACTCGATTCTAAGTTGCGCAAGTTTTCGTGAAAAAATAACTGCACCCTCAATTCTCTACACATTTTTAAGAAAAAATAAAAAAAATGTGTAAAAGCTTCATCAATAAAAACTATACTTAAGAAATTTTTAAACACATTTTTAATGAGAAATAATATTTTATTTTACCAGTATTAAAGACTTTCAAATACATAGATGAACCCCTTTAATTACTCTAATCGTTAGTATTATACGTTTCAAAAACGATTTGTATCTCCAATTGCCCCTGACTTCGGAATTGGTGCCGGCATTGCTATTTCCCCACACTTAATCGCTTTCCGTACCATCCAATGCATTTGTTATGCACCCTTTTTTAAAAAGAACGTTTATAGAAAAATGTAAAATAATTATTTAAGACTTTTGAGCATTTGCAAGCAAAAGTTATATCATTTTGCTTAGGCCATCGACGTATATTTATTTCATCCATGTCAAACATTCAGTTGCTGCTACTCTGTTTCCATTTTTTTCTGCATATTAAATTACCTCCCTTTTCGTACTTGCGTCATAGTGAACTCGTCTTGATACTTTTTCTAAAATCTTTAATGTTTAGGTGATTATAAATGAAAGCTTATACAAAAGAAAAAGAAAAAAGAGTATGTGTGCTTATAACCATACGATAGAAGGGATAACTTCAAATTTTGTAATGTTATTTCTGGGATTAGTTTGGTGAATAAAAAAAAAGGTTATATTAGTATCGTTATATAAAATTATTTATTCATATGTCTGTACTCATAAAGTAATATTTTTTGTGAAATAATCCTATTTGTGAATTAATTGTATTCTAAGACTGCTAATTGTATTCTACACACACTGCTGGCCACTGTAAATGCAACACCTCGAAGGAAGCATGCAAATAACATGAAATTTACAACATGCATTAGCGGAGGTGAGATATGCAAATGATTAGAATTTCAGCGCATACACACATCACTCGCGCCTGTGGCGCCACCTCAAAGCGCGATTTAAGGCGTGGTGATTTCGACGATTTCAAGTTCGGCAATTGTATTTTTCTTGTGGATTTTTCAAAAAAAGATCAGTTATGTCTCGTAGAAAACAGCGATCAGCTTTTGATCAAGTATCCGAGTTCGACAGAGGAAGGATAGTGGACTACCGAGATTGTGGATTATCTTTCAGGGAAATCGGAAGTCGTGTTGGACGAAACCAAACAACTGTAATACGGATATGTGACCGTTGGATGCAGGATGGTACGACAGACCGACGTGGTCGATCGCATCCACCTCAATGCACCACTTCACGTGAGGACAGGCAAATTGTGCGCATTGCAGTGACGGATCGCTCAATCACATCACGAACCGTAGCACAGCACATTGAGTCAGTAACGCATCATTCAGTGTTTGTGCGTACCATTCAACGCCGTTTACAGCAGAGTGGTCTTTCCACAAGACGTCTATTGCTTTGACTACCCTTGACGCAGAACCACAGACGTTTCCGCCGCCAATGGTGCGATGAAAGAAGGATGTGGGTGGCAGGATGGAATGAAGTTGTCTTTACTGACGATTTACGCATCTGTCTGCAATACTAGAATGGGCGGATTCGAGTCTGGAGACACCGTGGAGAGAGGATGCTGAACAGCTGCGTTATGCACCGCCACACTGGCCCTGCACCGGGTATTATGGTATGGGACGGTATTGGATATCTCTCTCGCTCTCCTTTAGTACGCATTGCTGGTACTTTAAACAGCCAGCGCTACATCTCCGAGGTGTTGGAGCCAGTTGTCCTTCCTTACCTTCAGGGCTTGGCCACAGCCCTATTTCAACAGGATAATGCGCGACCACACGTGACACGCATTGTCCAAAGGTTCTTCGTCAATCACCAGATTGAATTGCTTCCCTGACCGGCTCGCTCTCCGGATCTTTCGCCGATAGAAAGCATGTGGTCCATGGTTGCTCAACGATTGACCCAGAGTACACCCCCAGCTGCCACACCAGATCAACTTTGGCAACGTGTGGAAGCTGCTTGGTCTGCTGTACCCCAAGAACACATCCAAAGTCTCTTTGAATCAATGCCGAGGCGTGTGGCAGCGGTGATCTCAAACAATGGCGGCTACTCTGGCTACTGATTCTGGCAGGAACCACACTTCACAGAAGTCTATAAATTTAATCATTTGATACTTGGTCAACATGTTATCTACAAAATAAATTTTGTTGTGGTATCTCTTGTCTTTCTTGGTGTTGCATTTACGGTGGCCAGCAGTGTATATAAATGTGAACTATTTTTTCCCCTAAATAGTAAATCTGGGTATGTCTCTATTTTAAAATAATTGTAATTTTCCTTGTGAGTAATATGTTCAATTTTTTTCTAAAATTGGCAAATCTTCATTATACGAGTATGAGAGAGATAAGAGACTGAAATTTAAAAACGAATGAGATGATTGATAATTACGATTTCAAGACAAATTTATTTTTGAAAACTTAACAGAAAATCTCAAACTTTGCTCCTTAAAATTTATTAGGTAATGGATCTGGTGTTTTTCAGAACATTATCAGAATAATTGCATAATGTCTGCTGTCGCCTCCTGTGGATTATGATGATCCTTTTTAATGAGAATAATTGCTTAACATAAATAATCATGAATAAAATACTGAATTGTATTTGTTTACAAAGTCGGTTTGGTGGTGTGCTCGCCTCGTAAGCTTAAGGTTATGGGTTCGATACCGGCTAGAGTCGATAGATTTTCTAGATGCGAAAATCGCAGCCATGCATGTCATACGATTATGTGGCATTAAAAAGATCCTTTGAGTATCAATTTGGCTCTGATACTCGGCGGGTGTTGTATAGTCACGGGGTCGAGTCTTGATGATAAAGAACACCTACCGTGTAAAGGGGCCGATGCACGTTAAATCTGTCGTGACTGAAAATTCCCCATGTGCGTGGTGTGGAAGTTTGGAGAAAGGGGTCGTTCTCGTCACTTCTCCACTTTACAAAATTATGAGGTCCGCCAATTGCTTTGCTATTGGTGAAACGTTAGTAAACACTCCTCACAAAAGGTTAGGAAGGAATTTAGGTACATGAGTGAAATTTTTATCTGCTCCATATGCTACCCTTTTTGGCAAGCAAGATTAACCGAAGCCTCAGGAATTCCTAGCAATTTTCTCTAAATAATCAAAGAAGAAGAATATAAAATAAGAATATTTCTTTTCAATTGATGTTACCAGTTGAAATTTATTCTTTTTGACAATTTTTTTTAATTATTTTTATTTTTTTCTCTCGAAAGGGTTGCATATTGGCAAGTCCCCAAATGTGAGAGCCATTTCATGGTGACATCATCTAGTGGCGACTCTCGCTACCAAATTTGGAGGCTTGAATTAATTTAATTTAAGCTCTCGTCGGCATGATTGAATTTTCCCGAGAGTATCAGAGCCAAATTGATACTCAAGGGATCTTTTACATGCTACATAATCATATGACATGCGTGCCACCGATTTTCAAATCCACAACCTTGGGCTTGTCACTATCTGAGATCGATTAATCGAAGAATCGATTTCTCGGGCCAAAAAAATCATTTTTTTAAGTCGACATGCAGCACTGAATCGATATTTCATCCCAGAAAATCGACATTCAGTTTTTTCTGTTTTGGTAAAAATCATAAAATTATTTACAATGAGTTGTACGTAGCCTCTTTAAAACCCGTTATATCACGGTGCTGGTGTTTAAAGGGTTAATTTACTGGCTAGGTCAAAATAACTCTATTTATAATCTTAATGTCACAAATACATGTAGAAAGTAAATGTCTTCTTTTATACCTGGCTCTCTCTGATATGGAAATAAAAATAATTGTAATTATCGAATGCCCTGAGCTAAAAAATTCCCTGGTTTTAAAGATAAGAGATCGTTTATTATGGTATCTTTCTTGTTTTTCATAAAATGGATTTATAAAGGGTGTTTTTTTAGAGGTATAGAACTTTAAATTGCAATAAAACAACCATGTATTATTCGATTGACATGAATTTTTTTTATTCAAAGATAATCTTGTGGCATTACATTCTAAATATGATTTCTGGCATAGGACTGCCACGGCTGGCTCGGATGTAGTCCAATCTGGACGTCCAATTTTCGATGACATTTTCCAACATTTGTGGCCGTATATCGGCAATAATACGGCGAATGTTGTCTTCCGAATGGTCAAGCGTTTGTGGCTTATCCGCATAGACCAATGACTTTACATAGCCCCACAGAAAATAGTCTAGCGGTGTTAAATCACAAGATCTTAGAAACCAATTCACAGGTCCAAAACGGGAAACTAGGCGGTCACCAAACGTGTCTTTCAATAAATCGATTGTGGCACGAGCTGTGTGGCATGTTGCGCCGTCTTGTTGGAACCACAGCTCCTGGACATCATGATTGTTCAATTCAGGAATGAAAAAGTTAGTCATCATGGCTCTATACCGATCACCATTGACTGTAACGTTGTGGCCTTCATCGTTTTTGAAGAAGTACGGACCAATGATTCCACCAGCCCATAAAGCGCACCAAACAGTCAGTTTTTCTGGATGTAACGGTGTTTCGACGTACACTTGTGAATTAGCTTCACTCCAAAGGCGGCAGTTTTGTTTGTTGACGTAGCCATTCAACCAGAAGTGCGCTTCATCGCTAAACAAAATTCGCTTATGAAAATCGGGAACAACGGCAATCTCGTTTTGGGCCCATTCGACGAATCTACGCCTTGCTTGATGATCGTTTTGATGAATTGCCAAAGCAAACTGAGAATAAATCACTTGACAGCTGTTAAATCGGTCGCCATCTTGGAAAGTAATGCCAACTTAAACTTCTATTCCTGGAAAAAAAAAAACACTCTTTATTTAATTGTAAATGTAGACTTGAAAAAAAAAATCGATCTTTTAGACTTCAATTTTTTTAGTGCATCGATTCATCAGATTACGATTCGAATCGATTTAAAAATCGATCTTTTTCGGAAAGTATCGCCATCTCTAGCTGGCACGCTATCTCTAATTATTGATTTCCCCTGATTTTAAGATATAGACACTGTTAATATTAGTATGAAAGATTTTCGATCGATAATTATCTTGTTCGTTCGTTGTTAGAATAAATCTTCCAGTTGTTTCATTACTTATATTTTCACTTAAATCAAACTGTTTTGAATAAATTTCTGATGTGTTTTTAAATATTTTTTTTTTATAAAATTCATTTTTTGTTTCTTTTTATTAAAATACCTCTGAGAAGAAACAAAATGATTGAAAAATGTATATTTCAATCGAATCTCAAAATACCTTTTGATAAGTCCTCGTTCTTTGAAGATACCGCCGAGGGCGAATAAAATTTCTTGCAATAACTAAACGAGTGTAACAATTTCTCGTCTCTAGAGGAACACGACATTTTAGGTGATATACTTCTAAGATTTTCTTTCCGCTTTTTTTCTTTTAGAATATTCCCATTTGCTAACTGTTTGAATTTTAAATTGAGAACTTTATTTTGCTCAAGAGATAAGCAAAAGAAACAAGGGAGAAAAAGAAAAAAAGAAAGAAGGAATTGGTGGATAAATTGAAAAAGAAACAGTAACAGACTCTCTCCCCCTATAATTCAAGTTCGAAAAATTTAAAAAAAATAGTTTTTTTAATACATTTTATCATGCAATGGAATAAACAAAATAAGGATTTATTTTTTCAAGGAAGGTTTATCAATTATCTAAGAAATAGTTGCTTAATATTTAATTAAGATGAATTAAATTATGTACGACTAAATTAAATGATTTTTTTTTGAAAAATAAAAAGATGAATAGTTGTTTTGACGCATTTTAATTTACAAAATTAGTTTTTTTATTTATAATATACGTTAGTTTTTTGTTTGTTTATATTTGATGTACTTTTTTTAAGCCCAAGGGTAAGTAAAATGAGTGGTTGGTGATGTTTTAAAACCTTTTTCACGATTGAAGAAAAATGATTTTGAAACAGATTCTTTGAATACATTTATGTGCATGATGAAATTTCCCACATTAAGATTGTAAACTTTATTCAAAGATACAGTCTACCTATTATATATGCATTTTTAAGTGAGACGATACCTATAGACCTATATAGGGAGGGAATCAGGAACGCTAGAAACATAAAACTGAGGCTTCCAAATAAATATTTAATGCCATTTACCTGAAGTTCAAGAGCATATAAGATGTGCATTTAGAAGAAAGTGTTTGCAATATCCGTGTTTAATTCAGTCGAACACAATCGTGGTGACTTTTATGTATTAATTTTTTTTGTAACATTTGGTGTAAGTATTCAAAACTAAAATGTTAAAATGAGCAACCACGAGTGCTTGGATAATGGAACGTCATTGTGAATTACAATGTTTCAAAATTACATTATGCTCAATTACTCCTTTAAGTACATTAAATTAATAGCACTATACGTGAAATAAGACTAAAAGTTCGCGATGGTCACACGACATGAGTAATCACGTGTGTTACAATGAGGTCAAAGTTGACCTATGACTTGTACGTCTGTTGTTGTTATTAATGCCACTTGATCGGCAGTGCCAGATCGAGGCCAGGGAAAATTCGTTATGGCAAAGGGCTAGATAGTACGCCTGTCGTTAGCCGTAGCTTTGAGCACCACACAGGTGACAGAATGATTTTACTCGGTCCCCCCCAATTTTGAGGGAGAACCCCCTGGAGATGGTCAGAGGGCTCTCACTTCTCTTCCCCTTCCACCAATCTCACGAGAAAACTTGCCACTCGACGGCTATTTAGAGAACTTCTATGCCGTAAAGGTACCCTACATGCACAAACATCCATTCGGGATTCGAACCCAGGCTGTACGGCACACCAGCCAGCGTCACTACTATCCCGGATGGGCGGTTACATATACGTCTTGTACTTATAAAATCAGCTACAGTTTTAAATTTGGTAATTAAGTAACTAAGTTCAAATATTAAAATTCCTTAAAAAGTTTAAAAAAAATCGTATGTTACGTGGGTTTTATAAATCAGGTACATTTTGTTTACCTTTGTGTGTTATTATTGTTGAACTATTATGTACTTCTTAAAAAAGTTTCTGTAAAAATCAAAAGTTGGCAACAAACGATGCACATGAACTAATTGGTTGGAAACATGTGATTGCATTTATCACATGACTATGGTGTCATATGAATTTAGTCTATTTTTAATGACTATGCTTAGAAAGGAATAATTTTTAGTTATTTATTCTGTACGCCGAAATATTTTTACTACCCCATTGTTATTATAGTGTAGAAAATTACAAAAAATTCCATAGTTTTATTTTTGTAAAAATCATTTTTATACTTATTAATATTACACTTTATCTTTCACACTTTGAATCTGTATTTAGATCACTAAATATGGCAATAACTTTTTTTTCTTCGATACGAGCGTGAACCAAGCATTTTCGAATGCCTCTTTTTAGGTATGAACTTTTTATTTTAAATATTTATGATAATCATAAATGATTCTCTCTAATTCTCAAGATTTCCCTCAATAATGTAAATAAAAAGGAGGAAGGTTAGTAAGTAATAAAACTGGTTAAACCCCATTTTTTAAAAATCAGTCCTCAGTCTGCACTGTTTATAAATACAGCAGAATCCATCTCTTTATTGTTTTCTATATTTCAATTATCTATTTTAATCTTAAGTAATCAAATAATTTTAGTCTATTTCTGCCTCTCGTAATTAGAACAAATTAAAAATTATATTTATATACTCAAATAGACACACTTTTTCATATACTCATTTTAAAATCAGATGATTAATAATAAAATTTCTTATCATTATCGAAATTTTGAATTTACTTCTCAGCTTTATTTTAACCTATTAAACACAATGATCAAAACTTGACAATTTAAATTTGTATTTTGAGAGGTAATAAGTTATATTTCTTGCAAAAATTTATTATGATTTATCCAGATATTAATTATATTTAAATGCAGTACATACTTATGTAAGCATATGCCTGAATAGAAAGTCAGACTCGCGGTCGTCACAGGGATATTGCCACTGGAAAAAATTGATCTTCTCAATTCAATAGACAGACCTGTCGCTCTGCCAAGAATCATTGACATGGCTTGTTTTTCAGACTTTTAAGACATATTATTTACAGGGGCACCGATCTAGATTTGGGCTTGTTGTCTTCCACCACATTGTGTTATGTACTTCTACTCTAATCACTCTAGGGCGGCTTTTTTCTTATACTGCTTTGGAGGATGTTTTCCTCTTGGACTTTTTTTGTGACCCTCCCAAATATTGGGGCAATTACTTTTATTTACCAGACTGCTAAGAGCCGTATTCTCGAAGGAGCAATGTGTGGGCGTGATTAAATTAATATACAGTCAAACCTCCATATTATGAACCTCTATATTGCGAATTTTTCTATATCCCTTTCAGGATCATGATCACATATATATGATCACGCGTTTCTGCCTCAACGGCATCATATATGAGATTGAGCTTTCCCTGCTCGTAGGCCCATGATTACACTGGTGTAATCTGAGTTAGGAACATTTTTATATTAATTTCTGGCTGGCATGTCATATTTTTGAGCCCAGTACCACTAGAGACACGCCGTGTATGGGGAAAGATGTACGTTAAATCTGTCGAGAGTTCAAACGTCCTTCCGTTGATGTGGTGTGGTAGTTAGGAGAGGGGATGCCATCTCAGGTGTCGTCCACGTCACTTGACCGTGGCTGAAAATTACGTGGTCCGTCGCCAAAAGCCCTCATGTAGCTGAACAGTGCGACGTTAATATTCACTCACCCTCTCGACACCAATGCATCCTAATTTTTTCATCTAAAAATTTTCCCTCTTACACACGGACTTCTTTGCTGAAACCGGATTGGCTAGGACTCGCTTCGCACTCTCTCAGAAAGTTTTCAGAAGTTTTTTCAACCATTTTTATCTTTTTTAATCACTCAATAAATTTGTAATACATCAAAGTAAATCCTCTTAATAATAAAAATGCAGTAAACGTTTTATAATATTTAATTACCTTATTTAAAAATGTACAATTTGAAAGTTTTTAAAGTCACTCAAACTATCAAGGACTGGAAATATGGGTTCGGTGGAATCAAGTGCTACACTCAAGAAATCAGTTCTAGCTCTAGTTTGATATTATTGTGTGGGGAAATTGCATTAATTTTCTGTATTTTAGTTATTCATGCATTTTATAACGTTTTCTATTGAATTAAATTTATACATTAATTAAAAATGCTTCATATTCAGATTTTTTCATCAAGTTTAGAAAATAATAATTTATTCTTTTAATTTAATAGCATCTTTTTTAGTCACATATTTTTATTCTTTGACGCTAGTTCTTGTGTTTATATGTTACAACAATAAAAATGTTAAAAGTTTTAATGAAGTGGACAACTTTCATTCGAAACCAAACTAACTTATCTCTATTAGGAAATAAATTTCGAAGTTTGGTCAAACATTTTTGATTAACACGTATTTCTTCCTTGCTTGACACTCATCACCACTAAGACAGTAAAATTATATATATAGTAGTTTGTTCAAGAACTACAGCTAAAGAAAAATTCCTAAGCCAAAATGACATAATTCTACTCATTTTCAGAACTCCATTTACAAGCGGTTTATGACTTGAGTATCCACACTGACGCAGTTCTACTTGTAAGCATAATATTCGAACTTATACGACGCCATATTATGGTATAGGTCAAAACTTTTAGGGCTTTATGAAAATAACAAAAAGTTTTATGGATGCAACGACCATACAGAGTTCAGTGTTTTGTTTTTACGAATTGAGCTGTAGGATGCACTTGGTGTTCTATCATCTTCTGAGTTATAAACTGTGGTTGTTGAGTTGGATAACTGATACTCAGACGATAATAATGTTACTCTAGAATGTGACGAGAAATTTTAAATAGTTGTTAGTTTTGTGTGTGTGGTTCTTGTTTTTCGTGGTTAGTATGGTTTTAGCTTGCAATAAAGAGTTAAAAGTTTTGTGTTTTGTTTCTGTATAAAAATCGTTTGAAAAATGCAATTTCGTAATCATTGCTTTGGTGGCAATATTATATTACTAAGTTTTGTTGCGAAATCATACAGATGTATATGTGTTACCATTAAAATGGGAAATCCGTTATTTCCTAGAATAACTAGATATTTCATGAAATAACCAGAAAAGTCATTTAACACAGTGTTCCTCAACCTTTTTTTACCGCCGCGGACCGGTCAACGTTCGTTAATTGTACCTGAGGGGGAGGACGTTGCTTGTTTATATTTTAGACTGTTTTGATTTAAAAGTTTTAATTCTACTGTATTTAATCGTGGCTTCAGAATGAAATATATCTACATCAAAATTAATGTAAAGTGATTTAACAAGGAATATAAAGTGATTTTCATAACAAAGTATTCCAAACCCAAGAAAAATATACCACAGTAAATAAAAAGGAAATATTTTAATGTTTCTTGTACGGACCGGTAGTATTTGATCCATGGACCGGTACCGGTCCACGGACGGGGGGGTTGGAGACCACTGATTTAAAGTATATAAAACATTATTGAGTTCTACAATTAACTAGGTTTTCTATAGAATAATAATTACTTGATCGTTATAAAGTATAAAATACGGCACTCGAAAGTTCTTTGAACCGATTCTAGCTGCTTTTAATCAGTGTTGAACCGCTCATAGCTGCTTTACAACAACATATGTGAGTGTCCCCTTCATTCCATTACTTTTAAACGTAGAATTTAGACGGTGTACTTATGTGTTTTGGATTATTAACAAACATTTTTGTAACCTGTGCTTTCAAAAAATGAGAGAGACTTCTGCAGGAATGAAAGACCAATTTATAAATATAAGAAATATTTAATGCAAGAGAGATTTGAATCTTTATTAAATAAGTGTGAGTCAAAGGAAAAAATCGTGAAACTCGGAAAAAATTAATTTTGACAGCAGAAGTAAAAAAAAAAAAAATAAATTATTTCATCAGCTTTTCCTTAATATTTTTCAATTATTCATTCGAAATAGAGATAAAATGTATTTTTCGGGAGGTTTTAGCTATTTATGATCAATTAATTTATAAAACAACTTTAAAATTTATTTTCTTTCACTCTCATTAATGGTCTATCATTAGTTATTTCATAGAATAATTAGGTAAAGTATGAAAATTTTCATGTATTATATACTTCAACTGACTAATCTAGTTTTTTCATGAAATACCTAGTTATTCTTTGAAAAAATTGAATTATACACTTTAACGGTAACATATATATAAAAATAGATTGTGCTCTATCACTTTATCAAACAGTCATCCCAAAATAGGCTTAAAATTTCAGGCATTTATTGTTCAAAATATTGATCGAAAAAACATAATTTTTCAGAATGTAAAAATATTTAATATTCTAACTGTATTAAAATGTTTCAATTCCTTTTTAAAAATTTTTAAAAATTCTTGTTCTTTTACAAATTTGTGATGAAGTCTTAGAAAAAAATGTAGTTTCAGTTATTTTTAGAAAAAAAAATAAAGATAATTTTGAAAAAGCTTTTGGGCTTTTAAGGGAAAAAATATTGGTTTTATTTATCGAAACTTAAAAATAAATGTGTTTTTTTAAATCTGCCATTATATATATATTCAATTTGCAATAGTTTAATTTTTTTATCTTTTATAAATATTGAACATTTGATATTTATATGTATTTAAATAATATGATATTCGTGGTACATTTTACTTATCTTTTCGTTAATAGATGGATATAAAGAAATTTGATTGGGTCCGTAATCCATTTCTGATAACGAACACGTTTGTATATGAATTAACTTTGAATGAATAGAAAAAACTAATTTCGCTCTGTAATAATAGAAATTTAATTTCAATACATTCGGAAAATTTAATTCATTCATTTTGGATTAAAATCAGAAGCAATTACCTCATAATATAGCCAGAAAAGCTTTCAAAATATTGTTACGATTTTCAACATCATATTTGCATGTGGATTCAGATTTTCAGCATTAAAAATACAAAAGGGAAAAACACAGATCGAGATTTTTAAACATAGATATAACGAAAGGAGAGTGGCATTACCATTTTTACCACCAAATGCAAATGATATTATCAAAAACCGTCAAGCTCTAATTTCAAATTTTATGTATTTTTATAATTAATTTGTAATGAATTACTCAATGAACATTTTATTGTGTTTATCCAGTGGTGCACACAAGGGGGAGTCCTAGGAGTCCGGAATTCCTCCCAAAGCCCTTGATACTTTTTTCCGATTGATTATAATTCTTATAGAGTACGTAAAATTTAACTAAGTATTTGTTATCAATGATTAATTTCATTAATTAAAGCTAATTACTGCTTTTACTGTTTTTTGTTCTCGAAAATCGGCAAAATCAAAAGGAGCATGATATAAGAATGGTGGACTTTTGACCCTGGACACCCCCTTGAAAAATTCATGTGTGTGCTAATGTCTTTGTCGTATATATATTATTTTATTTAACATTTAAAAATTATTACAACAAACTATTTTACATGGTGTTTAAAATTATTTTAAACTTATTTCATTGTTAGCGTGCCATCAAATTTTGAAATTGTTAAAAGTGTACCATAACAACAACAACAACAAAAAAAAAAGCTTGAGAATCACTAGCCTAGCCAAACGAATGGACTTAATTAATGTAACGTCACAGTCACATGATAACTCAGTCACGTGTTTTCAGCCAATGAGTTCATAAATTGAAGCGGCGTATTAATTATATCATAAATGTAATCACGTGTTTCTAGCCAATTAGTTCATGTGCTTCAATGTTGCCAACTTTTGTTTTTTGCAACTTTCTTTTAGAAAGTACATATTTGTCAACGATATAATAATGCACATAGTTAAACAAAATGCACTTAATTTAAAAGGATTCGTATATTGTAAGCTTTTTTTAAAATTTTGAAAACTGTTTGAAGAATTTTAACGCTTGAACTCTTTACCCAATCATCAAATTTTAAATGCTATCTAAACTTTACAAGTTGAACAAATAGCATGTCAATTTTTAATCAATGGGAAACACGTGATTGCTTTTATCATGTGACCATCATGAATTTAGTCCATTCGTGAACAGTGTGGGCCTTTGTAAGAAAAAAAAGAGCAATTGAACTAAAAGAAGCAGGGTGTTCAAACCACCCGATAACATGACACATCAGTCGGACCTATGTTATAATATGGCGATGTTTTCACGAATGGTTGAACGATAGCTGTACAGAGCGTTGAGTGAGTGAATATTAATGTCGCACTATTCAGCTACTCGAGGGCTTTTGGCGACCGGCCTCGTAATTTTGAATCATGGTCAACTGACGAGGATGACACCTGAGCTGGCACTCCCTCCCCTAACTACCACACCACACCGACGGGACGACGTTTGAGCTCTCAACAGATTTAGTGTGTATCTCTCCCCTATACGGCGGGTCTTCAGCGGTCCTAGTCTCGAACTCATGACATGCCGGCCGCGAGCCCGTTACTTTGGTCACTAGGCTACTTCGGCCACTTTACAGAGCGTTAAGAAGGTAGTAATAGACCATGTCAATAATAAGAATACAAACATGTTAATTTTTTGTATGCTTATTTTAAAGCTTACACATCTTTTTAAACATAATAGTACCATTCGCAAATAAAATTTCCTAAAATTTAATGTAAACAAATTTGTTTAAGTAAATGAGTAATTTGAATGATTGAAATGAGTAAAGTCGGCTTTCGGTATATGGCAGAAATCATCAGACATTGGAGTCACTATAAATAAACAGTTTAAATTAGCTTGCTTTTATATATCATGAATTACAAATTTTATTTACATCCTCTGCATTTGCATAAATGATTATAAAGTTATTCATCAAAATTTGATTGTGTATGATACATTGGAAAGCATGGTACTACAACCAACATCGCAATCTTGTTTCACTTCTTCCCTCTCTGTTTGAGCAGCAAATGATACACTGTCTTGTTGGATTAGTTCTCTTCTCTGTTAGGGGAATCTAGTCAACAGACAGGCGTGAAGAGGAGGGGGGAGGGCTCAACAGAAGGACGTTCTCTTTTAGCAGAAAATTCCCCTGAATGGAATTTTTCCATGAATTTCTCTATTATCATTGTGCTCTACTGAAGATGACTTTTTACCTCACCAGATTTTGTGTACAACACATATGAATTCAACAGTGCTATACCTAAGAGAAATAGAAAAATATTTTATTGTAATATTTTCCCCCCTTCTTCTTTTAGTGACATCTAGTAGCTAGAAAAGTAAGCAAAAGCTTTCGAAACCATAAAAAGCCCACGTGAAAAAATTCGGAAAAGACACTGATTGCGCATTGTAAATTTTTACAGTGCCCGAGCTACACTCGGGATGAGTGAGAACGGTACATTTTGCCAGCCCGAGTTCAGCTCGGGAAAAGCCGGAAAGGGGTTAATTTCAATCACCATCGATAAGAGATTTAGCCAATAAGAGACTGAGATTGTAAGAACCGTTATGTTCATGGCCGCTCAGCGATGCGCACCAGGCTCGTTTGTAGTGGTTCTGAGCGCATTCAAACTATTATCTTATGAATTAGAGTAGAATTGTTTCAACGGTGAGTCTTGCTTCGAAATGAGACTCGATTACTAAGAAAGACGTGTCTGGAGACATCCAGGACAAATGAAGTACTCACTTGACCGTTGTCTACAACACAATCTGACAAACAGGATTATTTTGCGGGATACTTCTTAATGTAACTGCCAGTCCCATTTGGTTGTCATTATGGCATTTTCACAGCACGGTGGTACATTCCAACTGCCCACTGTATGCCTTTCTACTATTTGACTTCATGTTTCTCTAATTATTCTCAGGCCGCCACGATCACCAGAACTATTCCCAATAGACACATTTAGATTTTTATGAGTAGGTATCTCTTGCAGCCTCCGAATGACGTCAATGTAATTTTCCAGTTGTAAAAGTTGCGGTAAACAATCCTGTCGGAGAATGTCTACGAATCTGTACCAGGTGGATAACATTTCATATCAGAGCCAAAGATAGACCAACTTATTATTTATTATTTTTTGCTTTTGTCCCTGTATTTTCTGAATAAAGCATTCAATTTCTATGACATCATTAGCATTTCGTTTTCAATACATTCACGTCACATCTACTAATCTTAGTTCTCATTTGGATAACTGCTTCTTAGAATGTCGCTTTTTATATGTTGAAGGCAGTGGTGTAACGTACACCCCCGCAACCCCCGCATCGCGGGGGGGAGGGCCCAAAACCTGACTGACGCAAGTGCCTATTCTTTGTAAAATTCAACGTAGGGGCCCAAAACTTGACTTTGCAGGGGGGCCCAAATGTTTTCCGTTACGCCACTGGTTGAAGGTATCCGAACACGTTCGGAGAACTTTTTGACAAAATAACATATTTAAACATAATAAATGGTTTTTTAGAATTCAATAGCAATGAATACTAATATTTAACCAACAACATTTAAAATAAATTGCCTAAATTTCACAAAAATCCCAATTATAAGTGAAATTTTAGCAATATTTTTCTAAAACTTTAAAGCAATTAGAGAAAAAGTAATAAGCTTATATTAGTAAAAGTATTACTCAAATAAATTAGATACATTTATCCACTAAAACTTTATTGTTTTATTAAAATTTGAAAATTTTATATAATGATTGAGTAAACATTATAAGAAAAGTCACATTCTTTATGAGACTATTATTTAAATAACAGGCCCTAAATCAAAAAGTATTCATACAATAAGAAATATTCATAAATATCAGGATGGAAAAGTTTTATAGAAGTACTTTTGTAATATTTTGAGTTATCAGACTCGCCATGATAGATTTTGAACTATTTAAATGCCCATTTCTGGTAGATCAAAGACCTACTTCCGGTTTTTCTAACTTTAAAAAATTGATTGTAGCTTGGCCTCTAAGAAGCATAGTATCAAAACAAAGTATGTTATTTAAAGCCAAAAGATAGCTCTATTCTATAAAATAAAAAAGCAAAAATATCTGTCTCGACTGCATTTAGTCATTTTCAACCTGTTTGGATACTTTAGTATACAATCACAGCAAAAATTCACATCTTTTATATCTTACCTTTGTAACATCGTATGATACATATTTAAATCTTTCAACATCTTATTTCTACGTAAGTGCGTTTACTGTACTGAACTTTTCAAGTAAGAAGCATCCATAATAACATACTTTTTCTAAAGTTAGTAATACTCAGAATGATTATATTTCTGATTTAGAACGAAAAAGTGAACGAATATTTTGTTTGTAATCTGATGCAGACAGTCTAATTTAGTTACCTATTCGAATGTTCCTGCTTAAGCCTTATTTATAGTCCTTGTAAATTCGATGAATGTTTCGCAGACATTTTCAGTAAAAAAGCAATTATGTTGTAAGATCGAAGCTGACTGTGAATATATTAATAATAAAATATTCTTTACACATGAAATAGGGAAGAAATCTGATCAAAAACAATCGTTAGAGAGGATTATTTTCTGCTGACAGCAGGAATTAAGTTTTACAAAACCAATTAAAATACTGTAGACGCTTTTCATGAGTATTCTAGAAATTGACTACAATTAAGTCGATATTTTTATCGTGCATTCCAAAAACTGATAAGATTTTGTTTCAAAATTAGATTCAAAGGGATAAAATTAGATTCAAATTCATTAGCTTTTTCAGGTTAAGGAAATATATAGCAAACAATAACAGGAAAAAGCGACTGTATTTTTATACATATTTTACAGACTATCTAAACGAAATTTATACTGTTTACCTTAATCTCAAAAATTCAAGATAAGATTTTAAAGAAATTGAAATAAGTTACACAAATTAAAATCACAATATATGTATGTATATACTATCGGATATAGGAAAATTATTTTTCCCCAAAAGTTTCCAAAATTTACTTATAATTAATGTTAAAAACTGAAAAAAAAGAACAAGGTTTTTTTTAGAAGTATTAGTATATATATACTTAAGGTATCTGACTACCTTCGAAACAGTGATTTTTCAAAAGCTTATAAATGAATAATATTTATGATATTTAGTGTCACTTAGATTAGAAAACGTATATAAAATTATTTTAAGAATATTATTACAATAAAAAAATATTTAAGTACAATATTTTGACAAAAAAAATTAACATAGAATAACCAATTTTCAAAACATTCTCCTTTTGCAAAAAATGCTCCTATTAAAATAATATTTTGCCTGTGTATAGCGCATACCCCTGTACAAAGGCTGAACAAGAATTTTTGAAATATGTAACTTAGAAGTTGAATTATTCATAATTTACTACAACAGAGGAAAGAAATTTTAGGAAAAAAAACGCCGATAATTATTTCAATGGGCGATAACTCTGAAAAAAATGTGAATTTTTCAAAAATTCTAGTTCAGACTCTCTGGAGAAGTCTTTACTTTATACAAGCAAAGTACTATTATTAAAGAAGCATTTTTTATAATAGGAGAACGTTTTGAAAAAAGGTTATTCTAAGTTAATTTTTTGCCAAAATATTGTATTTAAATAAATTTTTTTTGTCAAAATGTCCTTAAAACATATTTATACATATATTCTATTCTAGGTGACACTAAGTATCATAAAAATTATCTATTTATACGCTTTTTAAAATCGCGGTTCCGAACGTAGTCGGATACCTTAAGTAACTTAATTATTCTTTATTTTGTTTATTTTATTTATGGATCTGTTATGTTAGAGCTTTACAATGTTTCATTTAGATTAATACCTCACTAAGTAGACATTTTATTCAATATATGGATACGTAAATGTTTTAAAGTATATGACTTCGTTCGGAATCGTAATTTTGGAAAATTGTATAAATGAATCTATATATTTATGTTTGATATTTAGTGTCACTTCAATTAGAATAGACATATAAAACTGTTTTAAGAATATTATTACAATAAAACATTATTTAAATGCAATCTTTGGCAAAAAGGAAGAAAAAATGACATACTTTAAAAACAATTTACTTTTATGGAAAATACAGTTGAAACCCGATTTAACGAACCTCTATTTGTTGAATTTCATGATTCAACAAATTGTTCTCGTTACCCAATTAAAAAGAAGGCAAACCCCCGAATTAACGAATTATTTCAGCTTCTGGAAGATTTTTTTATTAGTTTGTATTAGAAAAAATTTGATTTATTTTTCAATCCCTTTTATTAACTCACTCCCACTTTCTCTCTCTCTCTCTCTCTTTATATATATATATATATATATATATATATATATATATATATATATATATATATATATATAAATTTAGCTTGTTCATATTTTCAATTATTTATAAAATAATTTCTATTCATTCAATCAAGTTCAAATAAAAATTTTTTAAACTTGGAGGGGATAATACTTGATGTTAATACAGTTTTTCAAGTATAAATTCATCAAATTTCCAATCGTTAATAAAATATTTTCTATTCATCCATTCAAAGAAGGAATTGACTTAAAATTTCTTTTTACACTCATGCACAAAAAATTAACGCACTAAGAAGGAGTCGTCAAAATGTAACGAAATTTTACATACTTGATTAATACTTTGATATAAGTAAATGATTAGAAAATCAAAGAAAAAGGATAATTTATTTCATAGAAAAAGGCAAAAGAACGGATGATTTAATACCCTGTTGAACCCTCCCCCCTCTAGCGCGAATGCACGATGCGATACGATCGGGCATTGAGGCATACAAGTTCTGTATGATGCCTTGAGACATTTCGCTCCATATTTGCTGCTACCTTGTCTCTAGTTCGTTCATCTCGTGGGATGCCCCACTCGCCGTCCCAAATGATCCCAGATACGCTCGATTGGAGATACATCTGGGGATCAGGTAGGCCAAGGAAGGGTAGTAAAAGTTTGAAGACAATCTTGTGACACCCTTGGCGTGTGAGGCTGAGAAATAGTCTTGTTGAAAAATGGCTCCTGGGAACCGTTGCAAGAGTGGAAACACGTGTGGTTACAAGATGTCATGGACATACCACTGGGCTGCCATAGGGCCACGGAACAATACTAGGGGTGACCATGTATTGTTGGCAATGACACCCCATACCATCACACCAGCTGTGGGAGATGTGTGTCGCTATAAAGCAAAGGCAGCAATCCAGTTTCCTCGTGCGTGGCACCACTCCAAACGGAGGCGTTGATGGGTGGGAGTCAAGGGAAGCACACGTAATGTGCACCACGATTTTAAATGTCTTTCATCCAGGCCCTTTCGTATGGTTTGAGATGACACAGGGGTCCCTAAAGAAGATGCTACCTGTACTGGATGGCGGCTGTTGAAGCAGTTGGCTGTACGCGTGCATTTCTTACGATGTGATGGTCTTCTCGACGACTGGTCTGTCGAGGACGTCCTGAGCTTGGTCTTCGTGTAAATGTTGTCTCTCGGATCCACTGGTCCCAACACCTCCTCACAACACAATCAAAACGACCGAATTGACGAGCTACTCGCCTAGCTGACCACCCAGATTCCGTTATGCCGATGATTCGCCTCCTCTCAAACTGCTACAGTTGCTCATATTGTCTTCGAAAACGGCGTAATGGCATGTCTACCTTAGCTGCTCCTTTGTAAGCGATTCAGCACACTCAAACAAGCTTTGTTTACCTGTTTTATATTCCACGGAGAAGGACGTTAAACGACCTCTACAGGCTATACGTATTACGCAATCACGCTGCATTTCTAATCATTTTCATACCTCCCCGACATGTACCTTCATGCCAAGTTTCGTTGCAATCCCGCAATTATTTCTTGGTGCGCTAATTTTTTGTCCATGAGTGTATATTATTTGTTTTCGAATGACATATCACTTTAATCCGAAAAAGACCTTGTAAGCTTCATATTTCAAAGGGAACGGGTGCCGACCATTATTAGATTTTACAGATCCAGGTGAGTCATGAGTGTAACCTATCGTGTGAGTTATGAGTAGGACAAGCAATCCTAATTCGCAAAGCGGGGGATATTTTAAAATTTTAACGATTCTGGTACATTTGATGACGGACTGCTTATTGTAGACGGACTGTTCTGGGAATTATTGATTTGTCGGAGCTAATGGATAACAATTCCATTGCCGAAATTGATAATTAAACTCCTAACAAAGCTGTCATATTCTATGTTTTACATTATTTGGAAACTGCGGAAACATACCTCTCTGTTATACAGCAGGATCTAAATGATGGAGTATTTTCTTCTCCACACTGTCGAAAATGATCGCTTTCAAGTCAGACATCAAAAAGATTTTCAAACATTTATTAAGGTATCCGACTTCGTTCGGAACGTTTGTTTTGCAAAAGCGTATAAATGGATAATATCTGTGATGTTTAGTGTCACTTAGATTAGATAGCGTATATAAAATCGTTTTAAGAATATTCTTATAATAAAAAAATATTTAAGTACAATATTTTGACAAAAAATGAACATAGAATGACCCACTTTCAAAACACTCTCCTTTTATGAAAATTTCTCATATTATAATAATATTTTGCCTGTATATAGCTCAGATCTATATTCAGAGAGTTAACTATAATTTTTGAAATATATAACTTAGAAGTGGATTAATCCATATTTTACTACAACGAAGGGGAGAAATTTTAAGAAAAAAACGCCGATAAAAAATTACTTCAACGGGTGGTAACTCTGAAAATAATGTAAAATTTTCAAATATTCTAGTTCAGACTCTCTGGAGAGATGTTATTACTTTATATAAGCAAAATATTATTATTATAGAAGCATTTCTTATAAAAAGAGAACATTTTGCAAAAAGGTATTTCTAAGTTAATTTTTTGCCAAAATATTGTATTTAAATAATTTTTTTGTCATAACGTCCTTACAACAATTTAATACATGTATTCTAATCTAAGTGACACTAAATATCATGAAAATTATCCATTTATGCGCTTTTTTAAAATCACGGTTCCGAACGTTGTCGGATACCGTAATAGGTATTTTAAAATTTCAATTTAACTTGTGCATAATAATTCACTAATAGCTGTTAACTGTTGAACAAGAAGTGGGTTATTTCTAATTATGGATATTTTTTGTGTAGTTGCTTATAGAATTTTTAAAAGGAAAGTGCAAAAATTTGTATTTTGTTTGGACCCCACTATAACGAATACCCCGAATTAACGAACGAAATGTTCGGTCCCGGAGAATTCGTTAAATCGGGGTCTGACTGTACTATAATTATAATGTTTTGCCTTTATAAAACTAAGAACTTCTCTCTACAAAGCCGGAACTAGGATTTTTGAAAAATTCAAATTTTTTTTACAGTTACGATAAATTAAAATATTAATTATATTTTTTTGTTAAAATTTCTCCATTTTCTTTGATATAATGAAATATGAATGAGTCCATTTGTAAATTATATATTTCAAAAATCTAGTTGAGGTTATTTTCAGAAGTTTTAACTACACATATGTACAATATTATTATTATTATTATTATATAGAAACATTTTTTATAAAAGGACAATATTTTAAAAAGTATGTCATTCTTTTCTTCATTTTTTGATAAAAATTTGTTTTTGAGTAGTTTTTTTATTGAAATACTATTTTTAAAACAATTTTTATGTTCTAATAATATTTTTAAATTAATTTTAGGAGAAGATTCTGACTCGAATGGCCGTAAATATTAAAAAAGAAAAAGTATTCACATTTATGTGCTTTTGCGAAATCCCGGTTTTGCGAATGTTGTCCAATACCTTAATGCCTTTATAATACTTCTAGACTTCGTTGAATGAAGCAAGATTTACGTCATATTATTTTGGTCAGCGTTTTTTGAGAGAGATTAAGGAATAAAAATCTCTCTAAAATACTTCTGTCAGTAGAATTGTTTTTAAGTCAAAAATGAAAGAAAGAAGCCATATCAGACATTAGAAGCCATAGCAGACATTAGAAGCCATAAAACACTTACCAGGAAAATTGTATAGGAAAATTTTTGTGGAAGTTGTTTTGTGATTTGACACAAGGAAAAGAATACTGTATATTTCCGTCTACAAGCCGAGAATTTTTTGGAACTTTTTAAAGTAAAGCAGTTGGCTTACATACGGATCCGCTAATAAAAGGTAAGAAAGATTCTAATAATTTTTTTTCTGTTTTTGAACTATTAAGCGCACAGACTTGAAATTTGATAAGCATATTTCTTTTTTTGTTGAGTAGAGATCCGTTAAGAACGAGCTTTGCGAAAATCCACTCACAAGATGGGTTGTGGGGTGTTACGGTAGCGTTGTAGGTACAAAATATTCCCACGTTTTTGAACTATTAGATCTACGTTCTGGAAATTTGGAAAATATGATTCTTTTCTTTGCAATGAGATCTCTTGAATTTTTTCCACTAATACTTAAAGGAAAACTCTTTCTATGAGTTGCTTGTTTGAAGAACCTCTTTCTGTAAGGGAATCGCGATATATATAAATAAATACTACTATTTAAAGCTGTGAATAGAGTAAACTGCTACATATATGCGTTGATGTTAGTTTGAATTCATGAGATTAAACTCGGAACTGACAGTGTATCCGAGTAAAATACTTGGAAACTTGTTGATCGAGCGGTGGAAGTTAGCAGTTTATTTTCGTTATTTCTTATACTATTAATATACATCTTAAGTAATAATTATCAATATATATTAAGACAGACTTGTCGCCCATCCAGTATAGTGGACGCTGACTACTATGCCGTAGGGACTGGGTTCGAATCCCGGAGAAAACATGGATGTTTGTAAATGTATAGTGCCTGCGTGGCATGGAGGTACTCTAAATAGCCGTCGAGGCGCAAGTCCTCTCGTGAGGTCGGTGGAAGGGGAAGAGAGGTGGAAGGCCTCTGACCACCCCAGAGTGTTCTCTCTCTAAATTGGAGCGGAATAGAGCCAAATCATACTTTCACCTGTATGGTGCTTAAAGCTACGGCTGACGACAGGCATCACTTAGCCCTTTGCCATCTTGAATTTCGTGGGCCTCGATCTGGCCTTTGCCGATCAGTTGGCATTGGTAACAACAACAACAACAAGACAGACTCACTTTTATTGGCTATTGCCAAACATTCATATTGTTACGAGTTTTGTGTAATGAATGTTTGAAATATAGGGTAAGTGATTTATGTCTGGATGTGTAATACGTTGATATTACTTTCTGTTGTACTTGTTTTATGCTGGAATTGTAATATTGCAAGCAACGACCTTCCTTACATTATAAAGGCGAATCGATAGAGACTTGGCGGGGTGCTGGCGTTGGGACCAGGTTGGCATCTTTTTTGGCGACCATGTTAGCAACCATTTATGACGGGCTGGTTACTATGTGGTTGCTTCTAGAAATTGCTGGAGAGGTATATTAATATCATGATGTATGACGTGAGCGGATCTTTCTTGAAAGATCCGTGCGGAATTTTAACAGAAACCCTTCAATGAAGTTGAGTCAGTATTGTTTTGACCGTTGAAGAGACGACTAGCGATTGGTTGCTACTGTCGAGCGAGTGCTTGCAAATAAACTAAACCATTACGCATTTGTATTTTTAGACACTGTTAGTTGTGTCTGAGCGATGTAGAAGGCGTGAAGAACTTCTGGGATTTATTCAGGAATTTTAGTACTGTATCCTGTATTTCAAGGATTGTTTTTCGACAATAAATTTTCATCGCGTGCTTCTGAAGAACTGTACTACTCTTTGAGACTGATAGCATAAAATTGTCGAGCCCCGATTTGCGCAGCAATATTAATTCATGATGATAAGAATAAAAAGCTTGTTGGTTTTTAGAAATCAATAAGTTTTTTCTCTCTCAGGTTAATCCTCCCACCGACGATAGCGGAGTTTCGCTACTTCTTGAAAAGAAACCAGATAAAAACATTTTTTTGCAGAAACAACTCCCTAACGGGGGTTGCGGGGGCGTTATAGATAAAATATTTTTGTTTTGGAGCTATTAGATCTACATATTTGAAACTTAGAAAAATATTTGTTTTATTGAGTAGAGATGCACCAAAAATAGTTTTTGCGAAAAACGACTCCGAGGAGAGAGGGTGGCGTAAAAGATAAATATTTATCTATTTTAGAAATTCAAATTCCTCGCCATTTTAATTTAAGAAACGAGGTTTATCAAAAAGGTTTTTGAATATAATCGGAAGTTTAATGCACAGACTTAAATATCAATAATTTAAAAACAATATGTAGACATGCAGCATCGTGAAATACGCAACGAAGTGGGCGGGAAACGGCTAATATATAAATAATGTTTGTGAAATAAACAAACATTACACATTGTATATTGTATTTATTATTAACATTTCATTTCTCTTTTCTCTGAGAGTTTTACATTGGTCTGGTACAATACAGCTTTCAAATAACCCTACATTTTTTCGTTTGTAGAATATTCATAGGGAATTCTATTGGGACTCCATACAATTTTTAGTACCTACACTAAATGATTATAATGTTCTTTTTTTCTGTTCGGATATTTGCATTCTGCCATAAATATCTAGAGACAACAAGAAAGCTCATCTTTTGTAAGCAAAGCTATTTCTAATATCTCAGAGCTTTTTCAAAAATGAATAAGCTTTCAGAAGTAATAAAAACAATCTCCAATAGATTTTAAAATTGCATTTTCAATAATTTAATATTGTATTGCACTTTAAAATGAAACAAAAGGAATTTAAACTGAATATAAAGAACACATAAGCCAAGGATACGATGTTTTAAATTTAACGTTTGTAATCTATTAAGCCTTTTTCGCTGTAATGTTTAGTTGTTTACCGTAAAAACCAATTTACAACAATAAACTTTCAAATATCTTTGTCCCTATTAATAATAACGAGTTTTTTCATTTCGAACTAGTATTCGTTACAAAGAACTTTCAAGACAATATAGTTTATAGGAATTTATGTACTTCAATAAAAGTATGAAAAGTAGTAAATTCTATAATTTTCTATACAAAAAGATAAAAATACACGAGAAAATAAACAGTATCTCTTGGAAAAAGCTTTTTTTTGTATCTTTACCATCTTAGCAATTTCTCACATTTGATTTTTGGGCGCTATAATCTTTTAAATTAAAAAAATTGTTTAGCTTTCGACAAAGCTTAGTTATTTTTGGTAAATAATAGAAGTTCTCACACTTAAATCTATATTTTACCCGTTTTAAGATTTTTGCATTTACCAGGTTTTTGCTGTTTTCTAGGTATCAAAACATTCTAAATTATATGGATTTATAAAAATTGAAATTATCTTTAACGAATAGTTTTAATGCAACACATGAACAACACATTTTACATGAACAATTACTTTCGTTTGTTAAAAATTGTGAGATCGCAAGACTCATATTGTTATGTTCTTTGAGTTTTTTGTCAATTTTTAAGAGAGGAATCCTTCTAATTTCAATGCACTTGCGTTAATTAACCTTTTCGTGAGCCTTAGAAAGAGATTACTTCCCATCTACATGATCTTACAAAATACACATGAGGGAAACGCAAAACCCATTATAATACGAGGGTTGGGGCTAAAGTCATGACAACTAGTTTTTTTCTTGAAGATACCAGTCCGGTTGGAAAATGCGACATATACAGACGAAAGGACAAGGTAACTACATGCGTGGACAATGAATAGCACTGAAATATTGTAACACTCTAATTTATTACGGTAGTATACAGGTCAATATGGCCTTCACTGTGCAAAAGAACGACATCACAGTACACATAAAGTCGACATGACAAACCTGGGCCTAAAGACTTTCAATGTAGACCCCTGATACTGTCACCACACGCTGCCAAAGATGTAGGAGGCGCTGAATGCCATCAGATTCAGCATTTGCTGCTCCATGAGTGAATTGGGTCACCTGTTGGCACACTGCATTAGCAATTTCCTCTCGTGTTGCAAACCGTTTACCACGTATTGGTTCCTTAATCTTGGAAGTGAGATCAAAGTCACAGGGCGAACTTCTCCCTTGGAGAAAGGATATTTTGATGTAAGCGCGCTGCTCAACACGGGTTACTTCCACCTCACACGACACTCTCCAACGGACTGATTTCACAGCCCTCGCTGCGCTACTACCAGCTATCACAGATCCATCTGTTGTTCTGCATACACACTATGCCTGCAGAACTTCCACATGACCCATATACGTTTGTGATCCGTTCACATATCTAAAAGAAAAAAAAATAGTTGCCATGATTTATGCCCCCCATCCTTGTATATTGGCCTTTCTGTTATAACGATGGGAAGCCTTATTTTCGCTTTAGTTTTGTACTACTGCTCATAACCCAGCGGTTATGACGTCTGTAAATCCGACAAAAAGATGGTACTAAAGAAGATGTACCTTGTCGTGTCCAAAAGCTGTCGCTGTATATAACGATGTCAAGAGAGGGGTTGATTGCTTCGATCAAAGAAAAGAAAAATACTAAATGAGAAGATCTGTAAAATAGTGGCATCGTACCTTTTATTTTCTTATTGACCTTGCAATCATAAATAGTTTCATACTGTGGCAAGTGAACAAAAGAAATAGAAGTTTAGACCAGCTAACGTTCCGTATAGCATTAGCTCGTCAGGTAATAGACGGATATTCCTCAAGAAAAAGGAAATGACGTCCTGCTAACTTCCAAGCAAAGAAGTGTGTAGCTATGGATAATGTGCGCTTCGCCACTGGAGAAAATCATATGCCAAAGATGGTCTCCAACTATAGACGATGTAGGAAATGTAGCAGGAAGGGACAAGGAAAGAGGACCTGCGACATATGTGCAGAATGTGATGTCCTCTTGTACAATGCAACATGCTTCTCGTCTTTTTTCACAGAAAACAATCACCCTTAAATTTAATTTTCTTTGTGATGGTGAATGGTTCCTTGGGAAGTATTCGTCTCAACCTTAAAATTTAAATGTAAACATAAAATTCGGAAAAATAAAATATATTTCATAAAGGCTATTGTTTAACGTATCCGACTACGTTCGGAACCGTGATTTTGCAAAAGCGTACAAACGAATATTATTTTAATATTTAGTGTCACTTAGATTATAATACACGTATAAAATTAGTTTTAAGAATTTTATTACAACAAAAAATGATTTAAATGCAATATTTTGGCAAAAAATGAACATAGAGTTACTTATATTCAAATTATTCTGCTTTTACGAAAACTGCTTCTACAACAATAATATTTTGTCTATATATAGTTGAAAACTCTATACAGAGTCTGAACTAGGATTTTTCAAATATAT
The DNA here is from genome assembly GCA_019973935.1 of Trichonephila clavipes. Classification (NCBI taxonomy): domain Eukaryota; kingdom Metazoa; phylum Arthropoda; class Arachnida; order Araneae; family Nephilidae; genus Trichonephila; species Trichonephila clavipes. Next base: position 142,112 of record BMAU01019396.1, on the reverse strand, counting down.
AACTTAGAAGTGAATTTATCCATATTTTAATACATCAGAGTGAAACAATGTTAGCAAAAAAATACCAATTATTTCAATTGGTTTTAACTCTAAAAATAATGAGAATTTTTCCAAGTTCAAGCTCTCTGGAGAAGTTTTAGCTATATACACGCAAAATCCTATTATAATGGAAGCAATTTTCATAAAAGGAGAATGTTTTGAAAATAGGTAGTTCTATACTCATTTTTTGGCAAAATATCACATTTAAATAACTTTTTGTTGCACTAATATTCTTAAAACAATTTTATGTGTGCATTCTAATCTAAGTGACACTAAATATTGAAACAAATATTCCTTTGTACGCTTTTGCAAAATCAAAGTTCCGAACGTTGTCGGATACCTTAATTGTTAATAAAACATAAAAAACTGCGAGAAATTAAAAAGAGAAATAAATAACCCATGAAAGGCTTAATATTTGTCTTTAACTCATGAGCTTTAATGTTTAACTGGAAACTGCATCATCTGAGCGCATGCTCAAAAGCTTGGATTTACTTTCATCCTGACTCGTTGAATGCCAGTTCAATTTTTGGGGAATATGAAGTCACTGGTAGGCAATTCAATAGACGAAGTGTAAGATGTCAAAGAATTTCTTATCCGTAAAATTTTCAAGTGACAAAGAACTTCCTAACGACATAATTGCCAAACATTGAAAAATTTCCTAAAGTTAATTTGTCAAATATCGAAGAATTTTCAAACGACATTTTATTAATAAGTTGAAGTTAAATTTTATACACGAATTAATTTAAATTCATAAAATGTTTTTCAGTAAGAGAAGAAACTTAGTGAAAGAAAGTTATAATAATAATGATACATAATAATAATACATAATAATACATAATAATAATACATAATAATACACAATAATAATACATAATAATAATACATAATAATAATACATAATAATACACAATAATAATACATAATAATAATACATAATAATAATACAAAATAATACACAATAATAATACATAATAATAATACATAATAATAATACATAATAATAATACATAATAATAATACATAATGATAATACATAATAATAATACATAATAATAATACATAATAATAATAACGAGAAAGAATAATTTAACTGTAGTTGGTATGAACTGCACAGTGTCTGAGCAACCAACATAAGAAATTTTCAAAATATTTTTTAAAGTGAATTTTAAGCATAAAATAATAGAGTAAAGATAGCAGTAATTAGTACAGTTAATCATAAATTAATAGAGTACAGTTAAGAAAAGAAATTTGAATGATGTTTGATGTTTTCCTAATCCGATTATATTAAATATTTGAAAATTGTATAATTGAAAATAATAATTGTATTTTGAAAAGGAAAAACAATTCACTATGTAAGTAAAATAGGAAGACTTTGCTGGAAAGGAAACAAACAAACAAAAGAAATCCCGTTTTTATAGAATGAGTTGATTAAATGTTTCTATTAAATTAGGAGGCATCAATATTTCACCCTCGAGGGCTAAATTTACAATGATTCGTGGGGCACACGACTGTTAAAAAATATTGTAGTCAGGAAATTTATATAAAAAAAATGGTGATTTGTTTTACAGGATTACTACTGATTCTAAAGGGAGAGATGGTGTTTACAGATCTGTTTTTATATCGATTTCAAAAAAGTTAAATGGAAGTCGAATTAAAATACTTTACAAACCTGTTAAAGGTAAGAGTCTATCTTTTTTTTCGAAATTTGCTGAAATTTTATGCATTGTCAGATTTTTTAATGTTTAAAATCATCTAAAATGTAATGAAATTTTTGAAAAATTCATCATTTTCAGAAAAGTTAATCACAAATGGTTATCAAACGTATCAGTGAAATACTTTAAATATCAAAAGTAACAGAAAAAAATGGCGTTTTTTACGACAAAAAGCTGACAAAGCAGTTTTTTTATTAAATTGCCTCAAATTCTAAAGATGTCTTCAGTGAGCCATCCACAACCCGTGGGCTACGGGTTGAGTGAGTGAATGAATACTAACGTCGCACTGTTCAGCTACACGAGGGCTTTTGGCGACAGACCACGTAATTTTGAACCATGGTCAAGTGACGTGGACGACACCTGAGCTGGCACCCCCATCTTCTACTTACTACACCACACCAACGGGAAGACGTTTCAGCTCTCGACAGATTTAACGGGGCTACGGGTTGAAGGCCCTTATATTAAATGACATTAAGTTTGAAAAGATAAAGGTTTACCTTAGACTCCTTAAATATTTATACAATACTTATACAAATTATTCTTGTATTTATGAAAAAACACACCGATACATATTGTTTTGACAATTAATAATACTTTTATAATGTATTTTCTTTTTATTGAAAGTATTTGTAAATATTTTATTGTAACTTATTCAAGATTTTTAGCATTAAAACAAACAACACACGTTTTAATTTCATTTATAATTATGCAGAACACCAAATAAATATGAAATATTTATGCTTCTTCGTTGCTAGTTTTAACGAATATGAACAAATATTCAATCTTGAAAATTTCCAGACAATTGAAAAATTGAAGTTTTGAATACCAAAGAGAGAGAGAGTAAAAGTATAAATTATAAATTTAATTATTGATGAATCGGAGTCAAAAGGAAACATTCATTTGCATTATAAATAATAACATGAATAAATAATCGTTAAACATGTCATGCCTGGAAACAATGAGACATGTGAGATTTAAAAATTCAGATGAAATTCAACGCAGATGTAAAATGGAGGAATATAAATTTACCGTAAGGGAAAAGGGGGGTATATACAAATCTTTTAACATCGAAAAAAATTGTAGTTTTAAAATTCTTCTTGAAAAAAAAACACAAACATTTTGTGGTAGTCATGTGCGCAAATTATTTTTTAAATCTTTTAATTGTTAAAGTATTTTGAATGGAATTTTTATTCTAAAAGAAAAAAATAATTTCTCACTCAAAGCTTTGAAAGTCAGTATTAGAAAATGCGTTTCCGAATTGGTTTTTGCAAAATTTTTAATCCTTCAAAGAGATTTGTGAATGTTTTCATGCGGCAATTTTTTTCTTCCAAATCATGAAACATAGGTCGACGATCACGTACTGCCTTTTTTATTTTTGGGTCATCTACCCTAATTCTCTACTACACAGACTTCTTTCATGCAGGAGAATGGTTATATTTAAAAGGACGTAGACGAAAGCACAAGACGTAATCTTTATGCTAAATATTTTTTTTTTTGAAAAAAAACTCATCGAGATAAGGGGATTAAACCCCTCCCCCCGGGATGGCCCGTACCTTAATCAAAATATTTCTTCATCAGTTCTCAAATTTTTTTCTCATTTACAAAGAAAACCTGAGAAGCCATACTGTTATTAAAATTTTAAGAACATGTTTAACCTGTAGTTTGAAATTAGTCTTATGCGAATTTTTCTCCCAACTTATTTTCCAAACAAACAAAAAATGGTGAGAACATAAGAAGAGTGCACTTGGGGGACAATATAAAATATGAGTGGAAAAAATTGTGCTAGCTTTAGATAAGGTTACAATAATTATGCAATTGTCACTGGCGTCTGGCATTTTACTTTATATCAGTTTGAACGAGAAATATTTTGCCCGTTTTACCAGCTTGGCATTATTTTCATTTCTGTGGAGACATATTTAAGGTGTCTGACTAGTTGTGGGAACCTTTTTTTTAAATTAATACTGAAAGTTCATTTTTAAACTCATTTTTTGTTTGATTATAACTGAAAACATATAAAAATGACAAAGAAAAAAAACTTCAATATATTTTTGTAAGAAAATTGACAATTTCAGGTTAAAATTAGGCATTTTTCGCACATCACGGCAAACACTGTAAAATAAATTCTAATGCATAAGATAAAAAATGCTCTTTCAATTTTATTCAGAAAGCGTTTACGTATGTTTTGCTCTATCATTTTTGAATAATTTCAATTTATCCGAAAATAAGGGGTCAAAAAGTGCACAAAAGGAAAATTTTTCAAAAATTTTGCATTTCTCACAAAGAAAAACAATCATAAAAAGGTAAATATATTGTTTTTTCTTATTCTCTAGTGCACAACATGCATACTATAATAATAAACAATGATGCTAAATTTCATGCAATTATCTCAAGGACTTTTGGAGATGTAGTGTTTGTCATGCGATAAAATATGGAAAAATCTGTTTCGAAGAAAAACGCATTTAAAGATTTAAAATCTAAATCTTAAAAAATTATACTGCTAAAACAATCTAAAACCTCTTTATATCAAAAGAATAAACCTTTTATAATCCCATATCAGTATTATATACTTGTTTCAAATTCTTTTTTTTAAAATTTTGTTTTTTCTTAAGGTCTAAATGCATAGTTTTTTTAAATACAAATTAGAGATATAAAAAGCACATTAGAAAAAGTTTATCACGTTAAAAAATGATATTTTTTATATGGAAAAATAGGTATATATTTCCGCTAAGTATCTTAGAGCTTAAGAAATATGTAATATAATATTTACTAATGTGTGTTATTTTGTCTGTAAATATTCCCAAAAATTTCTTTTAAAAAATATAGCTTATCTCAAGGTTATAAAAAATTGTAATGAAAAGCATATAAAGAACAGCTTTTAAAACTTCCATATAAATACACTTTGACTTTTTTTCATCCATAGTAATTTTGTTTTCTATGCAGCTTATTTTTCCGCGAAAATTTTCTATATTCTAAGGGGTAACCTACAGAAGTTAAAAAGCGTTCCACATAAAATTTTACAAATCCGTGTACAAGATCTTAGGAAGGGAAGTATTTTTGCATTTCTAATTATATATATATATATACTGCTCAAAACAATTAAAGGATATTGTAAGTTTTATATAAAATAAAGATATAAGCGAACTTTTTTTTGCCGAAAATGGAAGAAGAGAATCACAAATGCAAATTTTTCAGATTTTCAAACTGTGGAGTATGCTAATTTTGAGTTCAACATCAAAAACGTTGCTTCAGCGGCAGCGAATGAAATTTAACTTTCAACTGAAATGAAGACAAGGATGATCGGCATTCAGTGACTGCTTTATTTCGATGAGTACGATGTCTCAGCGAAGTCATTTAACCGATTCAGGAGCTTGGAGAGTTGTTGGAAGGTTAGAAGGGGGCTAAACTCAAGCCGAAGTAGCGCAAGTCATTGGAGTGTCACAAAGTGTGATTTCTCGGATCTGGAACCGTTTTTTGGAGACTGGAAGTGCAGGCCGAAGACACGGACAAGGTCGTAGAAGGGCAACAACGCCAAATGAAGATCATTATTTAGTGTTAACGTCTCGGAGACACCGAAATATGAACGCTACTCTTCTTCAACAACATCTTTGCTCGGCTACTGACACAACGGTTTCAACTCAGACTGTCCGAAACCGGCTCCATGGTGTAGGTCTGTATGCTCGCCGACCGATGGTATGTGTTAGACTAACATCAAGGCATCGTCGCGACCGCAGGGAGTGGGCATCAGAGCATGTGAACTGCAGGAGAAATGAATGGAGCAATGTTCTTTTTTCTGACGAGTCCCGTTTTTCTGTTCATCCGGATAATAGGCGTATTTTCATCTGGAGGGACCATGGCAGCAGGAATAATCTTGCGTTCACACATGCACGAAAGGGTCAAATTTGGCGGTGGGGGAGTGTTGGTGTGTGGTGGCATCTCCATTGACGGGCGCACAGACCTCTACATCATTCGAGATGGACCTCTGACTGCTCACCGATATAGGAATGAGATCCTCAGACCTATTGTAGTCCCTTACGCTCGCTGCAGCAATCGGAGATGACTTCATTTTAATGGACGATAACTGCAGGCCACATCGTGCTAACCTGGTGGAGGATTTCCTTTTCGAGGAAGGAATCGTACGAATGGAATGGCCATCATGTTCTCCAGACATGAATCCGATAGAGCACGTTTGGGACGCTCTAGGAAGACGAGTGGCTGGCCGCCAACCACCCCCACAAACTCTCCAAGAACTGTAAAGAGCTCTTCTGGAAGAGTGGGAGAGAATACCCCAACTCGTGATTAATAGCCTTATTGACTTCATGTCTCATAGGTGCTCAACGTTGCTGGCCGTCCGTGGAAACCATACCCCCTACTGAAAATGATTTCCTTTGAAGTAAACACCTTTTCTTATTCTTTTTTTTCTCATATGCACAAATTGTGTTTTTTTCCTTTTGTACACAAATGCGCAATAAAATGCATTTTTTCTGCCAAACGTGTGTAATTTATTCTCATACAACCTACTACGTCTGTCGACCATGTATCAATCAGCTAAAAAGTTTCCCAGCCACAAGATTCACCTAAAACCGCAATATCCTTTAATTATCTTGAGCAGTGTAAATACATATATATATATAATGATAATAAACCTGTATATTACAAATTAAAAGAATTTAACGTTAATATTGCACTTAAGCGAAATGTTTCAAGTTTAATAATTGTATCTTTAAGTAAAATACTCCATAAAATGTTACTGAAAAAGTCTTTCTGAGTACATTTCGAAACATTTTTGAATATATTTCAACTTTTTGTCACCAACTGACTAAGTATTATTGGGATTAGCTCTGTGTCAACATTCACCTTACTGCTAGCAGCAATGATGAAGCAGATTCCTTAGACCCCACAGACCTTGCTTTAGGCATAATTAATTAATATTTTATCTTTAAGAACAGAGTTTTCTATCAAATATATAAAATAAAGTTAAATATGAAACAAAATATCGAGAAGCAAGGGCATAAGAAAATCGGAAAATGACAAAAATTCTACAAATTTTTTTGCCAATTTTCACTTAAAACTGATAAATTATTTTTTAAAAAATATCATAATGTCCCGTCATTACCTTACGTAAGTTAATATTTTTTAAATAAATTCGATAAACACCAAAAAAGTGTAAAAATAGTATTAAAATGCAAATACTTCCAGTTTGGATACCTAACTTCCGGTTCGTTTTTGCTGCTCTCTCTTGACATAAAAACTGTTATAACTTCGTAAATAATTAAAGTGCAAACAAAAGTAAGGTATTTTTAGAAAGCAAAATTCAACTATGTAAAATATAATGTAAAAAAATTCGTCATTTTCATCAAAATTGACGTTTTTGCACTAGTCAGGCACCATAAAACTATAGGAATCCTCCCCCCCTTATTCGTCTTATATATGATACTGATTTTGGGGAAAATCTTTGCAGAAATACTCTCTTGGCTTACACTTGGATCAGCCTGTACTCTAAAATATCCGGTACATGATTATAAATTAAAAAGATACTGGAAAAAAGGTGCTGTAGTATCTAAGTTTAATTAAGATGAATAATATTAGGTTGGGGAAAAAGAAATCCATTAATTTTGCATGAAATTCAAGACTTTGTTTAACATGTTTCGGATTGCCCGATTTGGGTCAAATATGCACCGTTTTGTTGCATAATTTATTGCCATTTTAAAGGTAGCTTCATAATGCCTCTCTCATAGAAGTCTTGGCCTTTATTGGCGAGAAACTCTAGCAATCAATTTTCCCAATCTTATCTTGATCCCAATTTCTTATCACTCTGGAAGTTTTGCAAGGCGAGAAAAAGGTGGTAATTGCTGGTGCCCGGTCCGGACTATATGGTGGATGCATCAAAACTTCCCAACCAAGCTCCAAAAGGTTCTGGCGAGTTACTACAGACGTGTGGGGCCTGCGTTGTCCTGATGAAACACAACACCTCTTCTGTTGGCCAATTCTGGTTGCTCCTGGTCAATCACTAGCTTTAAACGGCCCAGTTGTTGACAGCTGAGATCTGAATTTAGTATTTGGCCATATGTAAGTAACTCATAATAAATTATTCCTTTCCACTCCCACCATATACATAGTTGAACCTTTCTGGCCGTTATTCCTGGTTTGGCCACCGTTTGAGCTGCTTCACCACGCTTTGACCACGATCGTTTTTACACAATATTATCGTGTGTGCCCCCTTTCTCATCCCCAGTCACCATCTGTTAAAGAAAGGGTCGATTTCATTCCATTTGGCCAAGGCTTCGTGGATGGAAATTCGATCCATCATGTTTATTTGTGTTAATTGGTGTGGTGCCCTAAGATCGAGCTTCTTTTTGAATCCAACTAGGCGCAAATGGTTTTAAACTATTGTATGGTCGATCTTTAGCTCCTGGGTGATGCTATGACTACTAACATGCCGGTCAAGATCGATTATTTTTGTGATTTTATCGACATTTTCGACGACAAGCCTGCCTGCGCGAGGTACATCTTTGGCATCAAAAATGCCTGAACGGAATCGACGAAACCAAAATTGCACGTAATTAGCTGTTACAGTATTGGCACCATAAACACCATTCATAATTTCAGACGCTTGGCTTGAATTTTCACCTTTATCAAAGAAAAACTGTAAAATGTATCGAATTTTCTCTTTGTTTGCTTCCATTTTTAACACCCTGTAACTCACAACTGAATGGACCAAAAAAAAAAAAAAAAAAAAAAACAGCAAAAGAATTTTTTTAGAGTGAAATGTCACGTAGAGAACGAGCATAAATTTGAAGTTGTTTGATCGATACTTCACGAGATATCGACACTTCAGCCCTCTACCGAAAAAATAATGGATTTCTTTTTCCCCAACCTAATATCAAAGTGTGTATATGATACATGTCTAAATAGTATAAAAATAAGAAAGGCTTTTCTTATGTAGCGGAATCTACTATTTCTCACATATATGTAATTGAATACGATCTAATTGTTAATCGATTAAAAATATGAAATGTTTGCATTGAACTCAGAAATGATCAGATAGAGATATCTAAGACCAGAATTCAAGTTTCTTCTTAAATTAAAATTTTAAAAGTAATACAGCAATAATAATTAACTAATTATTAAAAATATTTTGGGAAATATTTTTCTGTAATGTGTGAAAAAGTGTTTAAGAGGCATATATTAGTTATAAAAATAGTTTTAATTAAAACGCATCTACAGAAAAAAAATTCTATATAGATAAAAATGAATGTTTGTCTGCATGTCTCTTATGCCTTTCTAAGATATTCATCCGATTGCGATTAAACTTTAGGGAGTAGTTGGACACATGCCCACGAAGGTTTTTGTGTTTTTAAAACTATGTTGCGATATTTGCTCAAATGGCGTTGAGGGGGATTAAGGAGCGTTAAAGGTGATAATTTCCATTTTTAAACTATTAGACGTACAGTTTTGAAATTTAACAAGCAGGTTTCTTTCATAGAGTAGAGATCCGCTAGAAAATGGGTTTTGCGAAAATACGAGAGTCCCTCTGAAATTTTTGAGATACTCTTAGGTTTTTAAAGTTACACTTACAAAATCTTAGGAGTGTTCAAAGTAGTCTCCTCAGCATCAATGCACTTTTGTATTCGAATTTTCCAATGATTAAATGCCTGAAACCATACATTTCTTCGAATTGATGAAAAAAAACGCATTTATAGCCACATCAATGTCTTCTTCTCAATAAAAATGATGTACAAGTAAATTCTTTTTTAGATTAATAAATAACCAAAAGTCACACAAAGCTAGATCTGGAGAATAAGGTGTATGCTCTATCACTTTAATTCGTTTTTTCTTAAGAAACTCACCTGTTAATCCGGCTGTATGGGAAGATGCATTGTCATGGTGAAGCATTAGTCCCCTAACATTAACTTCTTGGAGAGAATTTCTGGAAGACATTTAGTGGTAGACCAGTTTGCTGTTACTGTCTTCTGTCTTTCCAACTTGATGGCTTTGATCTATCCCGAACTTCTGAAGAAAACGGCTTACATTACTTTTTTCATTGCTCGTTAGCTCTTCACCATTGTTGGCATGGGATCATCTTCAAAGACCAAACACTTTGCTTTCTTGACGTGTTGAAACGACATAAAACTAACTGTACGTTTCATCATCCATTACAATTTTAGAAATGACGTGGTGGCTACCATCATTTGGCAATTTAAGGGATTTTTTTGCTGATTCTGACGCGTTCCTCTTTTTGGTGCTCGGTTAGATTATGGGGAACCTAAAGGCAAACTATTTTTTTCATATGTAATTCTTCATGAATAATTTTGAATAGGACTGCGGATTCAAAGTTCAGTTCCTTCTGTATCATTTGGTAGGTACAGTTATTATCATCCATTAACATTTTTCGTATGGCAGACACATTATCCGGGATTACTGCCGGCAGTGGCCGTCCTGTGTGTTCTTCATCCTAAAGAGAATTGTGACTACTGCAAAATTCTTTAAACCATCTGAATACAGTATCACGACATGAAGATTCATCACCAAATGCTAATTGCAGTCATTGAACGCATTCCTCTTGATTTAATCTAGCTTTAAAATCATAGAAAATCATAGCACGATAATATTCTCGCGTGAACTCCATTTTCTCTTGTATCAAAAATTTATTCTGCGCTTAACAACTTGAAGTAAGTCAGTAAAAAGTCGTCTATGGTGTTAAAATACTTTGTATGTTTTCATACTAAACCGTTAATTTTATTTTATAACTTCTTGTGAGCATATCTCAAAAATTTCACAGCTTCCCTCGTATACCCCCAAGAGGAATTATGGGGGATTAAGGGGCAATAAGAGGGATAAAAATAGGGGGATAAAAATAGATATTTCCGTTTTTAAAATATTAAACCAACAGATTTAAAATTTGACAGGCCAATTCCTTTTATAAAAAAAAAAGTCCCTCTAAGAGCGGATTTTGCAAAATGCGACCCCCAAGGGGGTAGTGCCAGGGCTTAATTGGAGCTGAGGATAAATATTCCTGTTTTTGAACTGTTAGACCTACAAACTTGAATTTTGGTAGGTATGTTCTTTTCATGGAGTACAGATCCATTGCAAAAGTGTTTTTGCGAAAATCGACCTCCAAGGGGTGTTTCAAGCTCTTAAAGGACGTTATAGATATTAAAAAAAGTCTCTTTTTCAATTCCTATTATTAGCTCACAATCTCCATATATTTATCTATTTATTTATTTATCTTGATGGAATTTTCAATCGTTAATAAAGTACATTTTAAAGCACTCAATTGAGCTGAAATTTTATATACATGATTATTATAGATGACAATACAATAATTTAACTATAATTAATAAAAATTAATTGATTAAAACTAATTATTTAAAGAATTACAAATACAGCCATGTTGGCGACTTGTGTCAAAACTTGAAAATGCTTTTTTTCTCACGTTTTAAGGCATTCAGTTGAATTGAAATTTTATATACACGATTGTTTTGGATGTCAATGCGATACTTTAATGATAATTAATAAAAATTAATTACCCCTTAATGTTGTGATTCTGTCATATGTATATACATATTTATATTAATTGTAACTCTTTCATAAAATGTAGCTAAAATAAAATTTTTCTTGTTGATTTAAGTAGGAATTGATTAAAATTTTTTTTATATTACTTGTTTCAACTATTAGACCTACAGATTTCAAACTTGGCAAATCCGATTTTTAGTTGAGCAGAGATATGCTAAGAAACCTTTTTTTTGTTTAATTTGCAATTCACTTAAAATTGACGTAACAAAAAATTTCTTTTTCCGTCAATCTCAGTTTTATTTTTCAATTCACCCGTACGAAGAACGGGTATACCAACAAGTAAAAAATAAAAGTAAATGCTTTTACTATAGCAGGGGTGGGCAAACAGCGGTCCGAGAAGAACTTTTTTGTGGCCCGACAAGGCTATTCGAAAACAAAATAGAAAATGTTCTCCATATTTTTAGTCGGCATATATTTGTGAGCAAAATTTTCTTGCATGAGGATCAGCAAGAGTAAATATTGATGCACGTTGACTGACATTAACTCTCAGGCTGTGAGCAGAATTTCAACGAGAAATCTCCCTCATGACGTCAAAAAACTGTGGGTAAATGTGATAGAGAACGTTTGTCTCATTAAACTGATACTAAAATTAAATGTGCTTGCAGCACAATATAAATACCGTATTTACTCGAATCTAAACAGCACTATTTTTCTAATGTTAATGCTAATGAAAATCGGATGTGGCTTAGAATCGAATGCAAAACATTTATTGGATGTGGGAAACTGAATTTCCATCCCTTTCAAAAGGAAACATGTTTCTGTCTATTCTGGACATTTGCATCAAGGTCTTATTCCATTCCGTAGTTTATCTCTAGTATTCTGTCTATCCTAAAGATCGTTGGCTGCTAGCATTTAGGACAGAGCTTCTCAAAGTTTCAATATCCGCGACCCAATATTCAATCATAATTTTCATCGCGCCCCCCTCTCATACAATAACAACGCATTGAATTCAATAATGCTATACTTTGACGCTAAAACTACGATACGATCTCAACCTCTTAAGTGCCATCGGTGTATATAAACGTTTCGCTCAGTCAAAACGTTAATTTCCCAGGACGTATATATACGTCTTTCTGCAGGACGTATATATACGTCTTTCTGCAGGACGAACTGCTAACCATAAAATTATTCAGAAGGCTTTGAAATGCAATGAAAAGACCTTGACACTGCGAAGGATTTACTTATTTCAGATTATTTGCATCTTTATTCCTTCTCACACAATACATCGCACACGCGCCCCTACATTGAAAACAGTTGACACTGGGATAGCTTTTAATCGGCAGTTAAGGGATCAATTATAAATCGTACAGATTATTAAGATAAGTGCTAATTTTTTTAATTTAATTTTATGTATGACCATCTCATGTTGTCACTGGTAATTAGGAAACTTGCCCTTAGTATTGTTAAATTAATTAGAAAATATATTGTGTAGCACTGACACATTTATCAGTGTAATATATCAATGTAAATGTGTATTTTTTTGTCAGAATGTATTTTGTGTTCGTTTACTCTTTCAGTAAATTAATAATCTTTTCAAATAGTCTTTTGTTTTTGACTTACATGCTCGCGCCCCCCTCGTAGAGTTATCACGCCCCCCAAGGGAGGCGCGCCCCACAGTTTGAGAAACGCTGTTATAGGAAATAATTTTATATACGCTTTCTTTTAATCACCTAAATATGAGAGGTTTCGGTAATAGCACCAAGAGACGTTTTCACTATGAAGGAAGCATGAAAAGGGAGGCAATTTTATATGCAGAAGAAAACGGAAACAGAGCCGCCGACAGTAGAAATTTGACGTGGATGAAAGGAATATACGTCGATGGAGGCGGAAACAAAATGATATAATTTTTCCTTGAAAATGTTCAACAGTCTTCAATAATTCTTTTACATTCTCCTATAATACATTCTTTTTTTTTTAAAAAAAATGTTGCACAACAAATTTTAATGTCCCGGTGGATGCTGGTGTTCGGGGTTCGAGTAAAGATAAGCCATTGTAATTATAACGCACTTTTATTGGCTATTCCACTTAATAATACTAGAAAACTTAAGGGGAGAATGCACTTAAAACCCGAAACCCGAGGAGAAATCCCGTTCGACTAATTTAAATGTCATAGAAAGAAGCATACTTAATACTGGAGCACTCTTGACTCCAATACTCCTCTTTGTGTGCCTTCCAACTTGATTAACTATGTGACCTCCGGTCATTATCTTATTCATGCTTCTATATCCACTTTCAAGAAGCATTCACGTGCCTACTCTACTACTAACATTTAAAAAGAAGTTCTAATTCGTTCTAATTTGCATTATATTACCCAAGAGGATTAGTGGAATCGCTGATAGACCTGGTACAAATTGCATTGAACGACACGGAAGATGACACCATGAAAGAAAACGGCGACGCCGGCATCATTACCAAAGTCAGTTGTAACAAAGGGAATGAGGAATTATTTTTGAAACATGATTCTGACGGTCAGCGTTATTGTAGTTTCATGTATGTATTTAAAAGTTTTTATAATACTGGTAAAATAAAAAAAAATTATTAACTTCTTATTATTTCTCATTAATTTTTTTAAAAAAACTCTTAAGGTATCCGACTACGTTTGGAACCATGATTTTAAAAAAGCTCATAAATGGATCATTTTCATGATATTTAGTGTCATTTAGATTAGAATACATGTATAAAATTTTTTTAAGGACACTATGTCAAAAAAAATTATTTAAATGCAATATTTTGGTCAAAAATTAACTTAGAATAACCTTTTTCCAAAATGTTCTCTTTTTATAAAAAAATGCTTCTATAACAATAATATTTTGCTTGCATAAAGTAAAGACATCTCCAGAGAGTCTGATCTAGGATTTTTGAAAAATTCACATTATTTTCAGAGTTACCACCCATTGAAACAATTATCGGCGTTTTTTTCTTAAAATTTCTCCCCTCTGTTGTAGAAAAATATGGATAAATCCACTTCTAAGATATATATTTCAAAAATTCTAGTTTAGCCTCTGTACAGAGTACTCTGTACTCTGAGTTATATACAGGCAAAATATTATTATAATAGGAGCATTTTTTACAAAAGGAGAATGTTTTGAAAATTTGTCATTCTCTGCTCATTTTTTGTCAAAATATTGTCCTTAAATAATTTTTTATTGTAATGATATTCGTAAAATAATTTTATATACGTTTTCTTATCTAAAAGTGACACTAAATATCATAACCATTTATATGCTTTTTGCAAAATCACGGTTCCGAACGTATAGTTGGGTACCTTAAGTATTGGATGTCGATGAGCTTTTAACACAATTTTTTCTCTCAAAAACTTGTACAGAATTCCCGGGGGCGTAGAATCGATGAAAACATTTTTCCCCAAAATATTTTAAAAATAATGGCTGTGGCTTAGAATCAATGCTGGCTTAGCTTTGAGCAAATATGGTAAATGGAATTAAACTACTACTAATTTATTTAATTTATATTGATTGATTTTTATGTTGGAATTTATACCTTTTTCTGAGATGCGAAGTTAACTAATAAAGGCAATCATTTTAAAAAAGGGGAGATCCTCCAGTATGCTCCCCTTCCACAATGCGACCTTCGAGCAGAACAAATGCTCACACTTGCACTAACTTAGATCAACTTAGAACTTCGCAAATAAATAAAAAAAAACAGTATTTAATAAGAATAAACATTATGCTAATTTTTCAAAGAAATATATGGACTTATGATAATTTTTGATTTTGTAAACAGACAACTGTTTGTGTATAAATTAAAATAACGATGCAATAAAAGCTTAACACATAGTTAGCTTTGGGAAGCAAAACGTTTTAAAACATTTTACTCCCACTTCAAAAATAGTCTAACAAAGAAAAAAAACATTAGAGGCTTCGATACAAGAGAAGCTCTCCCGATGTCCAAATTTTTGCTATTTTAAGAACCTCGCTCAATAAATCTGAAATAATGGATACCATTAAACCTAAATTTCCTCCAAAATATACGCATTCCTGTCTTTTCTCTACGCCTTGTAGATATCAAGCTGCCTTCTTAAAAGCATGGAAGAAACTTCGACTTTTTTTTGAACGCCAAACGATTTTTTTCATGTTGCCATTCAGCCTTGCTATCATCACGTCAGTTGTCGCATCGAATAACTTGGATGCAGTAGTTTCAGATACTTATACGAGACACCTAATATCTGGTGTCAAAAACAAAATAGATCTTTTCTGAAGTGCTTTTCAGTGGAACGCCATTTTTATTATTTTTGGAATTTTTCGGCAATTTTTCTTCCAAAGGGGTTACAGACCTTTATATTGTTGAGTTTGATAGACATTGAAGCAATTTAAATTACTCCTTTCGAGTTTGGAAGTAAAAAAAAAGCTTAGAGACGATGTATGGTATCTTTATTGAAGCTTAGAATTCTTGAATTCTTCAGCTTTGTGCAGATTTTTTTCCTTTCTAGAAAGCAATTTATTACAATAAATATTTGCTTTGTAACTCTATTTCTTACCAAGACGAGACGAAAGGAAGATAAAATATGTATGGGATAGAGATGATGGGATTATTTATCATTATTCGAATAAATTTCTCGAGCTGAGAAATTCCAAAACTGTTTAAGCGCGTTGGAGGTTTAAAAAAAAGTGAATTTAGGCATATTTTCTTCTTGTCATAGCATTAAATATAGTTTGTAACATAAATTTCAGTTCGTGATGTAATTAGATTTCGTAATATTTTATCTCATTTTTTTTTATTAATTTGAATTTCTGAAGATACTATTGTTGGATAGAGAAATATTAACATCTGAAAAATGTAGATTACATTCCTTTGATTATAATGTGTCAATCCAAAAGTATTTTTACGTTTTTTTTTAATTACTGAAAATATTTTGTAATTATTTCTTAACATTTAAAATCACACAATTAAAATCTAAAAATAGCTTATAAGACTTCCAATGAAAGATGGAATTTAGAAGTTAAGGATTTGTTTCAAATTTCAAATTACCAAAAGCAAAGCAAAATAAAGATTTTTATTAATTATGTATTCTTTTTCCTTTGAAACTTTTTTTTGATGCTATTCTTTTGTTTCGTCTCAGGTCTATTTCGTGTTAACATCCAACCGTAGTTAACTAGCAAGTTTTAGTTTTATCTTCCTTGAGATTTGCGCTCCATATCTTTGTTGTCTTGATGGAACCTTTCGCCTTGTTCTTCATTGATTTATAAAATTTCGGGGGAAAAGTCCTCAGGTGAGCGAAAAAAATGTACAGGGTGTTTCTAAACGAATATTGGAGTTTTAACACTTTATTTTATTTATTACATCTAACTTACAAGTATAATTCATAGAACGAAGGAAAGAGTAACAGAAACAGTTTTACATCTAAGCTTCAAAATGGCCAATGTGAGCCCCATTCATCACACGGCCCACATCAAGTCGACACAAACTTCGTTCAGTGTGTCTGAGGTAATTCTTGCAACACCTGCTTCAATCATGTGTCTTAGTGTGGAAGGTTAGTTGGTAGCGGAGATACGTACACACAATCCTTAATGAATCCCTACAGATAAAAATCTCATGGCGTCAGATCGGGTGAACGGGGAGGCCATGCTAAATAAGCTTTAGCGTGAAACCCTTTGAGATCAATCCAATGGTCGGGTACAGTGATGTTCAACCAATAGCGCACTGACATGCCAGTGAGCCGGTGTACAATCTTGCTGCCGAATGAAGTTATCCGGTTCACTTTCTTCCAATTGAGGAAGTAGCCAAAGTTGTAGAGCATCAAGATAGGCAGAACCAGTTACAGTTGGTTCTCCGTAAACGAAAGGCCCATATACTTTTCGCCGAGATTATTATCCGAACTTAATACAAAACACTCGTTGCACAGTAGCAGGAGATTCTGTCTTTGCAAACTAGAGAACACAAAACGCTTTTGTTCACTAATCGCCATTTTTCTACTAGCGCACTGATCGGCGGGGAAGAGTAAAAAATTGACGTACGTTTCACGCGCATGCACACACGTGCCTGCAAACAAAACTGTTTTAGTTGCTCTTTCATTCGATGTATGAATTATACTTATACGTTATGTGTAATAATTACTATAAAGTGTTAAAACTAAGAAATATATATTCATTTACAAACACCCTATATTTTGATCCACCCAACTCAAGCTTCTTTTTCCTTACTTGTTATGGCTGTCTCAAGTTATTTATTCTTCATAAACTTAAGTATATCTGGACCAACAAAGATTACATCTTTCTCAATTTGACTTCAGATAAACCTGGAAACTTTTTGCAAAGGTATTTGAAATAATCTCAATCCATCTTTGAATCCATCTTTTGAATTATTCTTGTCTAACTGCTTCATTATAGCTAATTTTTATATGCAGAATGGGGCATAGTTCGGCTCAACTGAGCTGTTCCGAATCACATTTTCGATGCCTGACTAAAAATTTGGTCTTTTCGGTTATTCGGTTTTAATCTAATGTTGAGTCTTATTACGGCTGCCCCCGCTCACAAATAAAACATGGGAGCTTTGTAAAGAGTGTTTTTTTTCCAGGTATAGAAGTTTAAGTTGGCATTACTTTCCAAGATGGCGACCGATTTAACAGCTGTCAAGTGATTTATTCACAGTTTGGTTTGGCAATTCATCAAAACGATCATCAAGCAAGGCGTAGATTCGTCGAATGGGCCCAAAACGAGATTGCCGTTGTTCCCGATTTTCATAAGCGAATTTTGTTTAGCGATGAAGCGCACTTCTGGTTGAATGGCTACGTCAACAAACAAAACTGCTGCATTTGGAGTGAAGCTAATCCGCAAGTGTATGTCGAAACACCGTTACATCCAGAAAAACTGACTGTTTGGTGCGCTTTATGGGCTGGTGGAATCCTTCTTCAAAAAAGATGAAGGCCACAACGTTACAGTCAATGGTGATCGGTATATAGCCATGATTACTAACTTTTTCCTTCCTGAATTGAACAATCATGATTTCCAGGAGCTGTGGTCCCAACAAAACGGCGCAACATGTCACACAGCTCGTGCCACAATCGATTTATTGAAAGACACGTTTGGTGACCGCCTAATTTCACGTTTTGGACCTGTGAATTGGCCTCCAAGATCTTGTGATTTAACACCGCTAGACTATTTTCTGTGTGGCTATGTAAAGTCGTTGGTCTATGCGGATAAGCCACAAACGCTTGACCATTTGGAAGACAACATTCGCCGTGTTATTGCCGATATACGGCCACAAATGTTGGAAAAAGTCATCGAAAATTGGACGTCCAGATTGGACTACATCCGAGCCAGCCGTGGCAGTTATATGCCAGAAATCATATTTAAAATGTAATACCACAAGATTATCTTTCGAATAAAAAAAATTCATGTCAATCGAATAATACATCGTTGTTTTATTGCAATTTAAAGTTCTATACCTCTAAAAAAACCACCCTATATGTCTTCCTTGTTGACCAAGAAGCAAGGATATAGTCCAGCTATGATGAAAAGTCAGCTATGATTAAACGTCAGTCCAGCTATGATTAAGTTAGTCCAGCTATGATTAAACGTCACGAGTGCCTAATTGGCACAGATGTATACTGGCTTTCGTGATAAAAAAAGACAAATTTTAGGCTCCTTTACGATAAATCTGTAAACAACTTCCATTCATTTTTATCATAGGTAATATTAAATTCTCTCATCAATCGGGGAATTTTCGTTTTCCTCCTGTTAGGTATTACTAGGCTCCCTTCACACCAAACGATTCCGAGTCTGTCGGATCAATCCAATTCACAGCGATTCTGAATGAACCAAGATTTGCTTATTCGAATTATTCGAATAAATATTTTAGTGCGTATCTTTTTCATACTTTGAGGTTAATTCCTATCGCTTTCAGTAGCAAACAGAACAAATCATATGTTGCGACTCCTCACATGGATATTATTTATTGTCAAACAAGTGGACTGGGTATTGCTAGTCAAGATTTTGGGACATATGGGCGGCAGAATGCATATTTGAAAATGGACAAAGTATAAAATTTTCATTAAAGATATAATTATTCGATAGAAAATTATTTACAATCATACCTCATTTTTTTTCAGGATTTAAGTTACTATTGCGTATTTACCACGATAACACGTCAGATGTTACACATCATATGCGACTACTCTAAGACTTGTTTCTTTTTTTGATTATATATTTAAAACAAGTTCTCTAATACATTAATGAATTAAAATTTTTACATGTCATTTACATTTTGTTTGTTTCATATAACATAACAAAATTTGAAATGTATGTAGCAATAAGATGGAATCTTTTTAAAAAATTAAAATTATCGACAATATTGGTGTTTTATTTTATTTTAATATTCGTATAAATATTTAATTTTGTTTTCTCCCAAAATTAAATAAATTCTTATCAAATTGATCCCTGAAGCTATTTCAAACACATCCTTCAGAACCCCCCCCCCAAAAAAAACACACACATTTTGCTTTAAAGTATTATTAAGTTAAGAATAAAGTTTTCAAATTTCTAAAATTGAACAAAATAATACATGCAAAATTAAATTTATTATTTACGCAACATTAGCAGGAATAAAATATAGCCTGCACAGTCGGTGACAAGAGATAGAGTTAGTTTACGTAATGAAAAATAATACGATAAATACCAAAAAATATAAGCACCAACTGTTGGCATAAAAAAAAACTCATGCTAACCCTAACTATAAAATCATTATCTTCAAACATCTGAAATAAGTTTCTTTTATAGAAACTTATTTCAGATGTTTAAAAATTATAATTTTTAAAATTAATTCAGATGTTACATAAAAAACAATAAAAATCAACACTCTATTTGTCAGAATTCACTTTTTCTATAAGAAATTGCTCTCGGCTGCTGATGAATGATAGAAGAAAATCTGACCTGCTGAATCGTGCGGGGACAAGATTCATGACAGATAAAACCAGATTCGTTCAGTGTGAAGGCAGGAAGTGAATCTTGGATTATTTGAGTGGAAAATTACGAAGTCGAATCTTGGTCGATCAGATAACATTGATCGTGAGTTAATTGGAATCGTTTGGTGTGAAGGGAGCCTTATATAGGCACATACATGTATAATTATGGAACTAGGTAGTGAAAGGATTTTTTATGATGCTTCTTATTTATAATCGCTTAAAATTGACACTAAATATGTAAATGTGCAAAATGCTTGGATTAAAAAATTTTAAATTTTTTTTTATGAACATTATTATTGAAAACGAGATTTGTGACTATATATTTTTAAAATGAAATATGTTATAATCGAGCAAAAATTATGTTATGAAGAAATATGTTAGAACTTCGCCTAAAATTTAACATAATTCTCCACTTATTACTGCATACTTCATGCAGTTTCCAATAGAAATCACCGAAACAAGACCATAAAACAAAATCAACGCCTTGGTATTTTATGAACTACTTTTAAAACGCATGTAACACCAATAACGTAAAGCGCATGTAACGCATAAAAACATCAATATCGAAGTAAAATCTTAATACCTGAGGAATATAATGAAAATTACTCCACCAAAGTTAATGAGAGAAATAGTTTTACCTAGAGTAAATATGTAAGGCAATGCAATTAAATTTTTGATTCAGCGAATTCAGAAAAAAACAGTATACATAAAAAATTATGTATGCTCTGAATTTATTGTGTAATTAAATTCTTTGAAATAGTTTAAAATATATATTATTAATGAAGTAACAAACTACGCTATGAAATTTCAGCTTCTTCCACATGCTTGATTCCTTTTTCTATATCGATAAAATATATTTTCATAATTTCATTCTTTAAAACTTTAAGAAAATAATGCACTCATGCATATTTATGAAAATTTATACAATTTTTATTTCTTTTTTGTTAAATAACATTTAATAGGATAGGCAACTGCTTCTAAATTGCAAAATAATTAATATTTGTCCACTATTTTTATCACTATTTCAAAAAGACAAAAGAATTCTATTCGCGAAATATATTAATTTCTTGAACTTAGTTACAAAACAGATTTTTTCCCCTTTTTCATAGCAAAAATGCTGCATTTTAAATATTAATTTCAATTTCTATGCGAGAAATATTTCAATATTAATCGAAGGAATCTTTTACATTATTTACATTTCTTAAGCAGAAAATTCTGTGCCAAACGATTTAATATAGGAAATTCACTCATAAATATTCATGAAACATTTGCATTTTATCGAATTATCGCTTGCGAAAATATTTCACTGATTTAAACAATAAATATTAAGAGCTTCATCATTTCAAAATGAAATAGTAATTATTAATTTAGTAGACATTTTAGTGCATTAAATATTTCTGTTAAGCTTGCAATTAATATGTATCTTGAAATTCTAGTTCAAAATATGCATTAGTTGATGTAATTTTTCAATTTTAACCATTTTAAAGCTTATGACACATCATTTTAATTAATTTTTATGTAACAAACTTTGGCAGGAAAATATTATTCTTAGAAAATGCGCTTTTCGTTTGATTCTTCTTATTGTAATAGGAATAAATAGATTTTTTTTATTTAAAGCATTTAAGTTAATTTTATGGTGTTATAAATATCTAGGGTTAACACGTAATGCATGTGTGTATTATTAATATTGCAATGCGTATACAGTGGACCACAAAAGTGTTTTTACACTTGAAATTTTCTCTAAAATTTAATGTTTTCGACTAATAAAAATTAATATATCAGAATTGTAATTTTTTATGATATCTGCAACTTGTTCTTAATGGAATAATATAACCAATTTTTAAAAGATAATATAACTATTATTATAAAAAAATTAATAATCAAAAAATTACTAAAAATTACGTCACAGTACGTCATTTGTACACTTAAAAAATCTCAACTTAGCTTTAAATATTGAAATTTTTTTCTTAGTGTAATACTAAGTAGGATATATTTTAGCGTTCACAACCACTTTTTTAAATGTCTTGGTATAGACTTGCTTATTTATTTATTTATTTATTTGTAATTTCTGCTCGATGTTCCTCCATTCTTCTACGATTGTTGTTTTTACTTCACAGTTTGTTTTTTATATGTCATGTCTTCTTTTTTAAAATCAAATTCTCGCGAAATATGTTTTACTAGGATTGAATCAGGTGATTTAGGAGTTTTTTTTCAGAATTTCGAACACACTTACAGAGACACCAACTGCGTACATTGAGAGCAGTGCGTTAGGTGTCATTATCTTGTTAAAAATGAAGCGCTCTGCATTATCCAAATTTTGGACGGATAATTTAAAATTGTTCATTAAAAAATTTAAATAGAGCTCATGATTCACAATACCCCATAAAAAAAATACTAAATTACCTATTCCTGAAGTCGATTTACACCCCCACGCAAGAACGCATCCACCTGCATGCTTCAATTTTCTAATTAGATTCTTGGGATTAAGTTTCAGCAAATTCAGCATTGAAAGCAAATTGGTTGAGATGATAGAAAATTCAACATTTTTGGTTCCTATGGGTGTATAATAGTTTGCAGAAGAAAAAAATATTGAACTTAATCTCAAGAATTTACTTGGAACAAGAACACGCCCACCTCCATGCTGAAGCATTTTTTGATGGTACTGTGAATCATGAGCTCTATATAGAAATTTTAAAGAACAATTTTAAATTATCCGTCCAAAATTTGGATATTGTGGACTACATAATTTTTTTAACAAGCTAATGACACCAATCGCACTGCTCTCAATGTACGCCGCAGGTGTCTCTATAACTGTCAAAATTATGAAAAAACCTCTTAAATCTCCTGATTTAAGCCTAGTAGATCACATTTCGTTAGAATTTGATTTTAAAGAAAGAAAACATGACGTGTGAAAAACAAGTACAGTTATGTATTGCAAGGACAGTTTAATAATCCCGATTGATGTTCCTGCATTTTGAGCTCTGATTATGTAACACGTTCCATAAATTAATCTATTATAGAATATATTCCATGCAAGTATTGAAAAATCAGCCTGCTTCTAATTATTTTGTTCCTAAATCTGAACTCATGCTCACGCTCGCACGTATACAACATACAAACACACCACGTTTGTTTCGTATAGTTAAAATAGTTTTCGGTGTTGGCATCCTGCATTTTGAGCTTAGATTACGTTATACGTTCCATAAATATAAAAAATGGTTTAGTGTTTTGTTCTTTTGTTACTCTTTTGGATACTTACATATAAGTGTCACCGCACTATAATTGGCGCTCCTTCGAATTGTGCCAGGATATTGAGAATCGCGTCAAGTTATCAAACATGACAATAAGGTAATAAGCCAATGGACATAGTGTGCTAACTTTCTTTCAAGTTTTCGACGACATCATCGTCTCTGATTGATTTTTAAAATTTTTTCTTTGTAATTATTTGCTGTTATGATAAGTTTGCACGATTTGCGGGGTGACAATTTTAGTGTGGTGACACTAATATGTAAGTACCCCTTTTGTATCCTATAAAATATAATATATAAATATATGGTATATGGATAGTTAACACATCTTCATTGTATGGAATATTATTGCTATAAAGTTTGTTTAAACTATTAATCAACAATAAAATACATTAATTTTTGAATTTTACTCCAAATTGCAGACATTTTTTTCTGATGTGAACGAAACATTTTATTATATTTACAACAAACTCAAGAAAACTAAATTATTACATTAATTTAGCTATATTTCATCAAATTAATTTATACAGGATATTTGTAACTGCAAGATAAAATGAAAATCAATTTTACTTTGTCTATGCAATTTCTATTTTATTTCACAAGTAATGTTCTTCCATCATCAAATACTTAACCTGATTTATCTTATTTACAAATTTAATTTTAAATTTTACATTTTCTGCTCTTGATAAAATAATTTGATACAATATCAAAATGTTTTCTTACTAAATCAGGATTTAACAATATTTTCTGAGAAGTAATTGGTTAAACATATTAAAATTTTAATCAATAATGTTCGAATAAGACAAAAATGCAATTCACATCCTTTATAAATAAGAATTTAATTGGGTTTTATTCCTCTCCTGACGAATTTTAAGGTAAATATTGAAACATAACAAACAAATAGTAAATATTTAGAAATTTGAAATAAAAACGTTTACTCTAGAATATGTTTGCTCTTCCATTAAAATTTATGGCATGCAATGTATGTTTAATGTTATTTACGAAAATAAAATTATGTATGTTGAAAAAAAATAAGTACAAGTGAATAGAAATATGTGTATATTTATTTAGTTAATTTTATAATACAATGCTTATATACAATTTTATATATTGTAAATTAAAAAGAGTATGAAATCTTTAAAGGAAAGCTTTGCTCCTAATAGTATCAAAACAGTTTTAAATATTTTTTATTCCTTAATTATACTTATAAGGATGATTTTTCTTTCTTGAAAGAAAGAAATTATTACATATTTTTTGAATGCATTCTGTGATACTGCAAATTCCCCTTTCCCCACCCGCCCGAAGGGCTTCAAAACCGATAGTATCTAATTTGATTTTCGGAAAATATTTGTAATCCACTTTTAAACATCAATTAAAAAATAAATCATTAAGTGGAGTTAAATTTTCTTGCATTTTTTTTATATAAATTGTATTTTAATTTACACTTCAGTGCCCAATGGTTACGTATACTGGGTTGGGCACAGTAGGCCTTGGCTCTCATGAGCTGTTGTGCCACTGAGTTTAGTTTAGTATTTTAACTTACCATAAGCTTTCAGGAAATGTTTATTTAGTTGGATTAGATTTGGTATTTGTTGTGAATGGACTGCCGTACTCGCAAACGTGCATCCTCAAGTCTAGTTGCACGCTGCTATGCTGCTTCCACAGCACGTTTTTGAGCCATTCTTTGTCGGCTTTGCTCGTTCGCTGATGCCAGTTAGATGCGCAATTACTCGTCGCACTGATTTTTCTTTGCGAGTATTGCGACCTAAGTTTGATTTTCGGCAAGGCATTATTTTTATGTACTGAAGCTGACTGACTGAACTTAAAAAGAAGAAAGAAAGTTCAGACTAAAACATATAAAGTTGTAAAACATTAAAAAAGGGGAAAAAAACAGGAACAAAAAGAAGGGGAAAAATAAAAGTACTTACGAAATATCTAACTTCAAACATAGATCAATCAACACAGCTCAATTCCGATGCAATGGGAAACAGAACATTTCATTCTACATGAACAAAGCACTCCAAAGATCTCAACTTCACTATACAGTTTGAATTCAAATTACAATTAATTGACAGAACAGAATTCTCACCAATTGCACTGAGAAATAAGAAAAAACAAAGAGCTAAATGAAGAGCAATGAAAAAATAACCTATACTCACACAAAATCAACACTATCGTAAAAGACACAGCTCAATAGCAATGCAATGTATCACAAAATAATTAAAGTGACTGTTTACATTCAAAATGTAACAGACACCTGGAAGTATCATTAATGACGCAAGTAACATAACACTACCAAATCAAATTTGTGCATCGTTTGCAATCATATGTTGACTGTGCCTGCTCTCCAACGGAGTTAAGGAAGAAATATAAATCATTCATGGTTAAAGATATTTTACATATCGAATACACGAGGAAAATTCAAATATGAACATGGATTACACATAATAAATCTTCGACAAAACGTTCATAATAATTGAAGATTTTTACAGTTTCCAATCGTTTTCTGCAAAAATTAGGGCTTATCTTTAAAATTAAATGGCTTAGATCTAGACATGAATTTCTTATCACATGGAGAATTATTTGATATGTTCTAGACCAGACAGATCAAACAATCGTTTCTGTATCTGCACAGACTATGAAGCTACACAAAATATTGTTTACCCAGAAGCATTTTAAAATCTCTCATCTCACGGACTCCAGAGCAGAACAATTTAGTCAAATTTGGCTATATTTTATATGTAAAAGATAGCTTTTTGATTCAAATTAATATAGTAATTTTTTTTCTTTTCTTGAAGACTACACCTCATTTATATGTTTTTGACTGTTTTATGAACTACATGAGCTTTTTTATGAATTTTTGAAATTATTTGTTACTTGCATATTATCGCAGTACATTGGTGACATTATATGAAACGAAGCACCTGGTTGCCAATTCAGTGCATACAACAAATAGGAAATAGGGGTTGCCAACTTGGCAAGTTAATAATAGAAATGTCTATTGTTCCGATAAAACGCAAGTACCATTATTTCTTATAAATATTAATGGTTCGCATTTATTTTTGTTCATGGTTCTTTATTATATATTTTTCTGATTTACATGTTTTTGATGTCAAAAATTAGCCAATCGGCGAGAAGTGTTAATTCTGAACGTTCCTGTCCTAGAGGTGTTTCTGTCATGTACTCAATAGATGTCGAAGCCTTCCCACTAGATGCTGGATTTCTATGACTATATCGAATGCAAGCAGGTCTCTGGGAGGGGGTCTCCAGACACGTATACGACAATCACAATACTGCTTACAGAAACGGAAATCGTTCTGAAAAGACGAAATTGTGTCACTTCTGTATCCTATTTTGTCATTAGGAGTACCAGAGCCACCGTCTCTCTCAATACTGCATTGTCAAGGAAAGCCGAAGTAATGATCCATGTTGCTGACAGTCTAAGCTGCTGCAAACATCATTGCACCGTACGAGCGGGTACTGAGTGTTCTGTACACATTCCCGTTTCCTGATTAATGGTCAGTGATGTGGTTGTACGATTTTGCAGGGCCGACCTCACAGTGTGTCTATCCTCTCAGACGTTAGTCATCGGAGGGTGTGAAGATCTTGCATGCCGTTCGGTATGATCTTCAGAAACGTATTGCTTCCATATTTGGATGACAATGGTTGGATTTTGACCAGTCCGAAGGACGATATTGTAGAACGATGATCCACACCCTCGATAGGCAACATTACTGTCTTTATCAAATTGCGACACTGGAAATCATTTTTTTTTCTTATTTGAGGTATAATAGGATATTCTGAGCAAACTCCGACCTTACAAAGCGCTTCCCGAATGAGAAACCCTCAGCACAAGTTTTCTTTTATCCAGTGCTTCAGTTATTATTTCTCCCCTCTGCGTCGTATAAGTGCGCTGAAATACTTATCATTTACATATTCCAACCTTTTCTTCCTTACGTGTGATTTTTACATTCTTCAGAACTTTCCATCCTGGAGTTGGAATTTTAATGACCAGCATTGTATTGCATTATCATTTAGGTTTGAATTGAATACTTAGCACTGAAAATGAGTCACATTCAAACAGTGGATTTCTTTTACATAAATCACACAAAATTACACACAAGCTGAATCAGAAGAATCGTTTTATGACAAGGATTTGAAAGTAAGATATATATATATATATATATATATATATATATATATATATATATATATATATATATATATATATATATATATATATATACCGTAAAATCCTGCGCATAACGCAGACTTAAAAAAAAAGATTGGAATTTACGTTTGCGCGTTACACGCCGAGTATAGGAATGAGAGTTTTAAAAATGAAAACAGATGAACATAGAAGAAAATTATACTTCTATATACATCGAAATACGATTTGTTTAAGAGAAGGTTTGCCTCCTACCTATCAAATGACTCACTAGTTCAAAGCCAGTCATTCCTGATTTTCTTTTGTATTGGGGTGTAGAATGACAATGAGAATTGCACCGCATGCCACATGTGGCTGGCGTGCCATAGATTGCCCACTTCTGTTATACAATGAGTAATTACACATTTTTATATTAAGATGTATTAAGATAATCATCATAAAATAAATCCTTGTTAAGAATTATTAAATTAAATACTCACAAGACAGTAGAAATTGTTAAGGAAATTAGCAATTACTTTATTTTTATCAGAATAAAACACTTTGATAACACTACATTTTCAATTAAAGACAAAACATGTTTTCGTAAATATTTTCAACTAGATTTTCTCTACTCACAAGCCTCAGTTGAATGTTGCACACGTTGTTATCAATTGATTTGATTTAATTTAATTACATAAAATACATTATTTCAGTGTAGGAGATTTAGAAACAGATTTTTTCTCTATCAGATTCTCAAGCATTTTTTTACAATTTATAATGAAAGTCGCGATTTCACGTAAAATTGCTTTTAGGACAAAGTAAAAGAAAACATAAAAAGATAAGAGATATATTTAATTTCCTTATGATATAAAACAACTATTATTTTTTTGCGAATAGCAATAGGGCCTACCTCGTAAATTGGGTAAATTCATAAACTGAAAAATAATTAACTGGGATTTGATCAATCTACTGAGTTATTTTCGTACAGAAAAAAATGATAATTTTGATAAAAATATAGCTTGAATAAAGTAAAACTCTTTTCAACGTAATGTTTTTTAACATTTTTCGTGTAGGCTAATGTCATTTTCTTGAAGAATAAAGGTATTTTCAAATAACTATATTAAAAATGAATTATCTTAATAATTGTAAATGACTAATAAAGGGAAATAAATAATGAAGAATAATTAAATGGTACAAGGAAAGTATACTAAGTATATAAAGTATTTTACCTAAAATAAAACTTTTCACACTTCGTAATATCGACAATTTATCCCTTAATTAATTGATAAAATTTATGTTTGCCTAAAAGTTTATTGATCTGAGAACAAATTGCTAAAATAAATATTTTTCTCTTTTTTTTAGTACTTATGGATTATAACAACCTATTGGCTACATCTTATGAATCGAAGTATCTGGTTGCCAATTCAGCGCGTACGACACATAGGAAATCGGGGTTGCCAGCTGCCAGCTTGGCGAGTTATTATTAGATTTGGCGATTGTTTCTAAAATAAGTAAGTACCATTTTTTTTTATAACAGAAGAATATTTTTTGTGTTTAAGAATTTAGAGTAAAAATATTTTACTTCACTTAATTACATTGGCAAATTTCGTTTTTTTAAAATAGCAGGGTCTTAAATTGTAACAATTTTAAAATGAAAATTATTCTTTGAAAATATATATATATATATATATATATATATATATATATATATATATATATATATATATATATATATATAATGCAAATACTTTTCTATTGTTTTAATTTTTTGAGTTTTATATAAAAGTGTTAAGCTTCCAATTTTCAAAAAACAGAAAGTTCTTTAAATCGAAAGATTAATTATAACTTATATAATATTTTTTCGGTACTTACGTATTATAGCAACCTATTGGCGACATTATGTGAAACGAAGCACATGATTGCTAATTTAGCGTATACTATACATGCAAAATTGGGGCTGCTAACTTGGCGAGTTATCTTGAACGTTGTCGATTGTTGCAATTATACGTAAGTACCAGTTTTTCATATACCAATCTTTCTTTTAAAATAGCTTTTCTCCTGTAAGGTGTTTGTGGTTATAAATGCAGAACTTTTCAATTTTTTAAAAAGAAATTTAGCTATTTTATTGTGAAAACAATTCTTATTTATTATTGAAATATTTTAAAATTGAAATTCTTCGCGCGATATACAACTAACATTATTATTCTTTGATATTATTAACGTTCCTAGACCTTTTAAAAACTTAGATTTAGTTTTAGGGCGTGGTAAAAATACGCTGGGGTATTAATTTATATAAAAATTCATGCCGAATTGTATTATGTGAAATTCTGAAAAAATACATTTTTCATTCAAAATTGTAACTGAAAGTTTATGAAGATTTAATAAGTTGAAATGATTTTTGAAAAAATATGAGCACAAAAGTGAACATGTATTTTTTTTTTGATTTCATCAAGAGATTGGATATCTTTTTAATTAAAAGGCACTACTAGGGCACTTTATTATATTTTTACAAAATTTGAAAAATTTGTTTCTTAGGTGTAACGACTTTTTTCTAAATATGGGTTCAAAAATTTCACCACACGCACGCACGCACGCACGCACGCACACACACACACACACACATTGTTACGTAGATCCGGATTCGAAGATTTTATGCAAAAACAATCAGAAAGAAAAATAATCCATTCTTTAAGAGCGATACGAATGTATTATCGAAAATCCAATCCTTTCAATACAGGATTCATCGGCAATATTCACAGGTGAATATCCGAAGGTCTTCACACCTTCAACAGCAATCAAACACAATAAACAGTGCTTAAAAATACACGTAAGTAAAGATTATTCACAAGCACAGCCGAACTTCTATATGAAACTTCTAGAAATCTAACCGCTCGTGTCATTGAACGTGACACTAGTGGAGAGATCTACTACTTTCTAGAAGATTCCAGAGGGTTCCGAATTCGCCAACATGGTCGCCAAAGTCACCAATTTGGCCGCCAACTTGGTCGCAAAAAATGATGCCAACTTGGCTCTACCGCCAAGATTTCGCCAAGTTCTCATTTAATCGCCATTATAACGTAAGGGGCGGCACTGCTTGTGAATAGTACAATTTTAACATGAAATAAATATAACATAGAGTAATATAAATGCATTAAACACTCAAATACAAATTATTTACACTATTTACACAAAATTCGTAAAACTGCCCCCTCCTCAAAGACTGCACGTCCCGGGCAGTACAATCCTTGAGTAAGAGGCATCTATTTACAGGCAAACTACTCACATAATAATCACATATAAAGTAAGAAATGCATTCCACAGCATATACAATACAAATAAATTAAAAGCACATGAAGAGATGTAAACATAAATTCCTATATTAAAATAAGACTAAGGAATTGGAAAAGAAAGAAATAATTTACGTTATTTACAAAATAATTGATGACCCGGGTCTGAACTTAAGGATCTTTTTCATCTTGACCAAGATAAGGGGCTAACCTATTGTAATGTATTAACTTTGGTTTTGAGTGTGGTGATTTCTGTATCCGCACCACAACGTCATTCAGTCTTTTTAGGACTATGTAAAAACCTTCTCAGTTGGTCTGCAGCTTTGGAGAGAGTCCTTTGCGACGTTTCGGATTCCATAACCACACTTTGTCACCTTCACGGAAATCGGGTCCAGTTGCTCTTGCGTCGTATCTTCATCTTCTCGGAAGCCATTCCAATTCTTTCCCTAGCCAGATGATGCATTTTCTCCATCCGTGCTTGGAGTTTCTCGATATACTCCTCAGGCACCAAGGGTGCATCTGGTGGCCGGCTGAACAGAAGATCTGCAGGCAGACGAAGATCACGTCCGAAGAGCATCTGGGATGGGGAATAGCCTGTGGTCTCGTGAACGGTACTCCTGTAGGCAAGCAGGAAAAAGGGCAATTACTTGTCCCAGTCCTGTTGATTACTGGATACCAGGAGAGAGAGGCTGTTCAGGATGGTCCGATTTAACCTCTCTACCATGCCGTCAGACTGAGGAAGTAAAGCTGTTGTCCTGGTTTTGTCGATGGCGAGTATTTCACACAGTCTCTTGCAAACTGCAGAATTGAAGTTTCTCCCTTGATCGGAGTGCAGTTGTAGTGGGACCCCGAATCGTGAGATTCAGTGTTGAACTAGAACTTCTGCAACAGTTGAGGCCTCTTGGTCGGGAATAGGATAGGCTTCAGGCCACTTCGTGAATTAGTCCTTAACAACCAGGATGTTATTGTTGCCATCTGACGATCTCAGAAGGGGACCTAGGATGTCAAAAGCTATTCGTTCGAAAGGCGCTCCCACATTATATAGCTGCAATCTTCCTCTTGTGAGTTTTCTGGGACCTTTGCGTGCAGCACAAAGGCACAAGTGCGACAACACTTTTCCACGTCACTCCGCCCATTGTTCCAGTAGAAGCGCTCTCGACCTTTTTGTAAGGTCTTCATAACACCAAAATGACATCCAGTTGGACTGCCATGCAATTCCTTCAGGACTGTTGAAATTCTGTTCTTTGGGAGTACTAATTGCCACCTGAATGTTTTTCCGTCCTCAGACTCCCATTTTCGATACAAAACACCATTCCTCAGATGGAGAGAGTCCCAGAGAGCCCAGTAACGCTTCGTTGTAGGATGGAAAGGGACGATGTCTTGCCAGCTGGGATTTTCTTCAGACGGCTCTTTGAACTCTATGATTGGTTTTATTTCAGGATCAGCCAGTTGATCTTTTTGGACGCTTTCATCAATCCACGGGTCCAATGCCAAAGTTGATGGCGTTGTAACTTGGCGAACTATTGGGTCTATTACGCCAAATTTCTTTTCGATTCTAGAGCAGTATTTGCAGCTCTCAGGACAGGGGTCTTCTCGAAAGGGCGTTTGCATTTCCATGTGCTGATCCTTTTCTGTGGCAAATTTCCACGTCATACTCCTGTAGTCTCTGTATCCATCTAGCTATTTGGCCTTCTGAATTTTTAAAATTCAGCAGTCTGGTCAATGAGGCATGATCTGTTCGCAGCTGGAAACTTCGACCGTAGAGGTAAGGGTGGAAGTGCTCCACGGATTTTACGATAGCGAGCAGTTCCTTCCTGGTCACACAATAATTTCTTTCTGGTTTGGACAGACACTTACTAAAATAGGCGATGACACGCTCCTGACCATATATCTCTTGAGGCAATACAGCTCCAATACTCTCATGACTTGCATCCGTATCCGGAATAAATTGTTTCCCAATTTTAAGATATGCCAGGATTGGAGCAGATGTTAGTGCGTCCTTAAGTTTGTTAAAGGCGTTGTTACAATCAAGCGTCCACATGAATTTTTGTTTTGCCTCGGTCAGCTTATGGAGTGGTCTGACGATCGTTGAGAAATGTTTCACGAATTTTCGGTAATACGTGCATAAGCCCAAGAAACTCCGGAGCTGGTGAACATTCGTCGGGCAGTTCCAGTCTTTCACAGATGAGATCTTATCCGGGTCTGTTCGTACACCTTCTGCCGAAATGATGTGTCCGAGATAGGTGACTTCACGCCGAAATAGGTGGCACTTGGATGGACTTAATTTCAGGTTAGCTTCTTTCAGCTTTTGTAGCACACGTCTGATATTCTTCAGATGTTCTTCGAAGGAGCGCCCCACGATGATTAAGTCATCAAGATAAACCAGGCAGGCCTCGTACGAAAAAGTCCTCCGAGGACTGTTTCCTATGACGCTCGAATGTTGCATGTGCATTGCACAAGCCGAAAGGCATAACCTTAAATTGCCACAGTCCTTGTCCCGTGGTGAAGGCAGTTTTCTCTTTATCGTCAAGGTGGAGTTCTACCTGCCAATACCCGCTCTTGAGATCTAGGGTAGAAAACCAGGTATTGCCGGCAAGTGTGTCCAGCGTGTCATCTATTCTTGGCAGAGGATAACTGTCCTTCTTGTTAACGTCATTCAACCGACGATAGTCCACGCAAAATCTGGTAGATCCATCTTTCTTCTTGAACAAGACGATGGAAGATACCCAAGGACTTGACGATGGTTCAATGACATCATTATCTTTCATGTCCTTAATGAGGTTTTGACTTCTCCCTGTTCAGCAAACGGTAGTCGTTGGGGATGCTGCTTAATAGGAGGATGCTCTTCCGTATCAATCCGGTGCTTCGTTAGTCTTGTTCTTCCAAAGTCCTCAGATGTTCTCGAAAATACGCTTTGGAATTCTGTAATCAGCTCTCCGGGAGCGCATCTCTGTTTCTTGTCTAAGTCAATGTTTTGTAGTAAATTCTTGACTAGGTCGTCTTAAGAATGGTCTTGGCTATTGCATTTTCGGTCTACACAAGTGACAGGAGCACAAGCTGCGATTACCTCTCCTTCCTGGATAGTCCTGGTCTTATCACTAATGTTAGCCACCCTCACTGGGATGACTGACTTCGAGAGGTGTACTACTGACGAAGCTATCAGTACTCCTCCTTTTGAGTTATCTTGATCCGGATAATCAATGAGGCCGAATCGGAATTTTCTATTTTCCACTACTAAAGCAGGTATTATACATTCAGTTCTAGGTGATAAAGAGAGTTTGGTTTTTGCAATAATTTTATGGTTGGATTAAAATTGAGTTTGTAAGCCAAAAAGAGTGATGTCTTCAAATTTTGAATGCATATTGCTATTTTCAAAGTCCAATTTAAAGTTATTGTTCTTCAGAAAATCCAGTCCAAGAATACAGGGGTCGGTGGTATCTGCTATATATGCCGCATCGTGATAGTCAATGTTTCCAAACCTTAGAGTGATGTTAGCTTTACCATGAACATGAATCTTGTCACCCGTCACTGTTTGCAAGGAAACGAAGGGTGGCGTCCAGATAATACTAACTTGTGAGTTTTGAGCCAAATCTTTTCTAATTATATACTTATTGGCTCCAGTATCAACAACCATACGGCACGAGATGTTATTAATCTATCCTATTACGTAAAGTACCTTTTGTCACCACCATTTACTGCCATAATCAGAAGAATTTCGTAATGGGGCTTTTTATTATCTGCAACCTCCACCCCACGAGATGGCCATATATTAGTTTTCCTGTTTGGAAGAAGATACGTTGTTCTCATCCTTCCTTGATCGGGGACAGTTTCTTCTCAGGTGTCCAGTTCCACCGCATCCCCAGCACTTAAAATTGTGTTTCTCTTGGTTCGAAATTCCAGCCTTTATGGTTTGCATTTCCTCTTTCAATTTCTCCATCTCCTTTATCAATCGAGATTCACATGGCTCATCTCCAATCACCCTAGCTCCTCGGATAGAAAGGCGATCTTTGCGACTTGCTTGAGTGGCGGCCTCCAATTTTAGGGCACATAACAGTGCAGATTTAAGATCTTGGACATCTGCCATTCTTACAGCCTTCTGAATCCCCCCCTCCTTCAGGACGTCTACGAAATACTACAAAGAGATTACTTCTCGCTTAGTTGCTGAGTGGTCGGAGAAAGCCAAGTTGGAGAGCCTTTTTACTTCGGAGGCATACTCCTGCAAGCTTTGTCCGGTTTTCTGGAGTCTTGTTTTCATTGGCAGGCGTGCGTAGTCCTTGGAGTATTTCTGGCCGAACCGAAGATCTAGAGCTTTATATAAGGAGCTCAAATTCAGTCGCTCTGTGTCGGGAAGAGTTTGCAATATTTCAGCGGCTTCACCTCTAAGGGATGCTACTAACTGACAAGCCTTGACCCCTTCAGTCCATCCGTTGGCTTCAGAAATTATACAAAATTGAGTGTTGTATACCTTCCAGTTTGTTTTACCATCATAGGTGGACAGTTTCACTGATACTGGTGAGACAGGAACAGGTACTGCAGAAGCAGGCACAAACTTCTTTTCGTTCATCTTCTTTCCGCAAGCTAAAAGCTTCTTTTCAAGATTTTCAACTTGCCCTTTAATTCTTTCTTCAACTTGCTCTTTAATTCTTTCTTCAATTTGCTCTTTAATTCTTTCTTCAACTTGCTCTTTAATTCTTTCTTCAACTTGCTCTTCAATTCTTTCTATTTCTTCCCCTACTTTCTTCTCTATCTTCTCATCAACTACTGCAATCTTTTCTTCAACTACAGCGATCTTTTCTTCAACTTTCAATGCAATTTTTTCTTCCACGCTATCGATTTTCTTTTCTAAAGTGTTTTTCAGATATTCTTGACATTTATGTACGTTTTCCAGACCTTTCTCCATTCTATCCTTTAACTCATTCTTAGTATCATCCAGACCTTTCTGCATCTCTTCTTGGCCTCTTCTAGTCTCTTCTTGGCCATTTTTCAAGGCATTGATGCCTTCCAAAAGAGCCTTCAGTTGCTCATCCATCGCTATTGTTATTGGCATAAAATCCCACTTCTGACACCAAACTGTTACGTAGATCTGGGTTCGAGGATTTTATGCAAAAACAATCACAAAGAAAAAATAACCAATTCTTTAAGAGCGATATGAATTTATTATCGGAAATCCAATCCTTTCAATACAGGATTCATCGGCAATATTCACAGGGTAAATATCCGAAGGTCTTCACACCTTCAACAGCAATCAAACATAATAAACAGTGCTTAAAAATACACGTAAGTAAAGATTATTCACAAGCACAGCCGAGCTAATCGCTAGTCAAACAATCCTCACTACTCGCTGGCTTAATCCAGACTACTCGCCGTACCGGCGAGCATCCTTTTTATATGCGCGACAGAAACTTCTAGAAATATAACCGCTCGTGTCATTGAATGTGACACTAGTGGAGAGATCTACTACGTTCTAGAAGATTCCAGAGGGTTCCGAATTCGCCAACATGGTCGCCAAAGTCACCAATTTGGCCGCCAAATTGGTCACTAAAAATGATGCCAACTTGGCTCTACCGCCAAGATTTCGCCAAGTTCTCATTTAATCGCCATTATAACGTATGGGGCGGCACTGCTTGTGAATAGTACAATTTTAACATGAAATAAATATAACATAGAGTAATATAAATGCATTAAACACTCAAATACAAATTATTTACACTATTTACACAAAATTCGTAACAATATATATGTATATATTTTAACTATATATATCGTAATAATGTATTAGCGATAAATCTGATATATATTTAAATTTTAATAACTTTATTGAACAATGTATTGAACAGGGATATCCTGCTAAACTTTCTTTACGGTTATATTTCTAATAGTTCTCTGTGAAATATTACTATATGTATTAATTATTATTGACAATATGTTTTAATATTAGTATTTTTAATTAATTATAGAATCATTTAATAGATGGCGCCACATGTTTAATAATTAAATATGTTATATTAAATTTTTTTAAATATTCTTATAATCTTTTATTTTCTATAAAATTTTATATCAATATTTATGGCTTTTTAAATGAGCATATATATATATATATACAAATATACCGTGGCGCATACAAGGGCGGGGGTCCTGGGGTCTGGACCCCTCTCAACGCCCTTGATATTTTTTCCGATTGATTATTATTCTAAGTATATAGTACGTAAAAATTTAATTAAGTATTTGTTATTAATGATTAATTTTATTGATTAATGCTAATTATTTATTCAATAATTAGATTTTTACTGTGTTTTGTTCCTGAAAATCGGCAAAATCAAAAGGGGCATGATACAAGAATGGTGAACTTTTCACCCCAGACCCCCCACCTCCATATATATATATATATATATATATATAATCAAATATAAAAGAATTTTTTCAATATATAATCATATACATATACATACACATATATATAAATTTATACACACATATACATATACATACACATATATATAAATTTATACACACATATACATATACATAAACAAAAATATAAAAATAATCATATAGTTATATACCTAAGATAACTAAAAGAAGGAAGGAGGTACATAGTATAAAGACAAATTCCTGGCCTTAGGAACCAAGATTGCAGGTTTAAACAAGTTTTTCGGCGCCAACCTTCACCTGTAATTTGTCATACTATGTACCAATAGGAAAGGAAAGAGTTTTATGTGTAGAATTTAAATATTAAATCATTAAACTAAAGAACATATGAACATAAACATAACCTACTAAAACGTATTTATAACGATGGCCAAAGTGCAGTATCGTGTTCCCGCCAAATAGGGAGGGCAGAACCACATAAAGTTAATTGCGATACGATATAAGAAACGATTAATTGCGATACGATATACGATAATAAGAAATATATATATATATATATATACATTTAAAAAATCATAAAAATAAAAATAAAAATCATAAAATTAGCGTAAAATATAAAGAAACTCAGAAAAATATAAATATTAAGAATTTTTTTAAAAAAGCATGTGGCGCAATCTATATAATAATTGTAGGATAAATTAGATATTGTCTAAATTTAATAAAACATTACAAAACATAAAAACAGTAAATAATTACATTAATACAAATTGTATCATAAAAAACTATTATAAATATAATTACAAAGAAAATTAGCAGGGTATCCATGTTCAATACAGTGATTAAAATTTTTTTTAAGATTTAAAAAAATATTAGCTTTATCGCTAACTAATACTTTATTGCGATAAATATAGTTAAAAATAATATTTCTATATATAGATATTGATAAATTAGAATTCCAGTAAGGCACTTTGATGATATTAAAATTAAAGGCATCTCTTTTATCATAAATATTAGAATGTAGTTTCAAATCCTTAATATACAGTGATACATCTAGGTAATTTGTTTTGATTGGATTATTATTAATTTTAACTAAGTTTAAGTAGGACGGATAAAAATTAATAATAGGATTTAAATTATCATTTTTACCAAAAATAATTAAATCATCAATATATCTAAAAATGTAGTAGTCATTATTAATAGCATAACTATTTTCATAAAAATGTAAATAAAGATTAGCCAAACTATTACTAGCTGGGCCCCCTTGTAGGAGTCCTTTCTCTTGTTTATATAAAGAACCAATAAAACTGATATAATTTTCTTTTAAGACAAAATCTATGAGAGTTTTAAATTTGTTAAAATTAATATTAAGGTTATACATACTGTGGTTTTCTAAAATTACTTTAATAATATCATATAAATCAATGGAATTGAAAAGATCTTCAAGGTCATAACTATGAACTGAATAAATATTTTTATCATTAAAACAATCTATAATCTCTTTACTATTTTTAATTATAGCTTTATTACATTGCTGATTAATAAAGTTTTGTATAATATTATGAAGTAATTTGCCTGCAGTAGTAATATATGTTCTAAAACCATTTGTCACAGTTCTAAATTTAACCGGACTTTTATGGAATTTTGGAGTTAAAAAATATATGGAAACTTAATTTTAGGAATACAATAACCTAATTTTTATAAATAGCAATAATACGATTACTAATTTCATTATGTGACAAATCTAATTTTTTAAAAGAACCATTATTAAGAAAGTGATCATAAAGCATATTATAATAAAAATACTTTTAGCTGAAATGTAGCATGTATATATATATATATATATATATATTACATGCTACATTTCAGCTATTCACATTCACATGCTTTGAATCTGTATTAGGGTCCAGAATCTGGCAATAACTTTTATTATTGCACTCAGATTTAGGGTGGGCTCTGCATTTTCATGTGCAATTTTTAGGTAAGTTACCTCTATTTTGTAATGGATTTAGATATTCCTATCCATTACTGTCAATAGGTTTTTGCTCAGTATTATTTACATAAAGGGGGAAGGTTGGCAGGCCAAAAAACATGTTCAACCCCACTTTTATATAAATTTTTTTTATATATTAGTTGTCATAAGTCAGCAATGTTTATAATACTGCAGCATCCTTTTTGTAATTTTAATCTAGTGTCCTTCATTGTATGTTCTCTTTACTGTCTCTGTGTTTTTTTCGAATGAGATTGATGCGAAAGTTTATCTCTTGTTTGTAGAGAATTAGACTATATATATATATATATATATATATATATATATATATATATATATATATATATATATATTTATTTATATAGACTTTATATTATTCTATCATAATACTAACTTTACTTTTATGCGGCACTGCTTTTACTCTTGGTGTAATTGGCGGGAAACATAACATGTTGCTATACTGACGAAGTAAGTCCTATCTACTTTATTGCATTGACTAAATATATACTAATAAATATTAGAGGGCTATAATTATATCGTTATATTTTAATGGTATAGTGTATTTTATTTGTAATATTTAACTTTCTCATAATACTATTTTTTCCTTTCCCTTTGGCTCAGTGTATAGGCAAATTACAGGTGAATGTTGGATAGCCCTAAAACTTGTTTAAACCTGCAATCTTGGTTCCTAAGGCCAGGAGTTCGTTAATGTACTACTGTGGGTAATATTTCCTATCTTGTCTAGTTATACTTATGTTTTATAGCTCTTTGTATATATTTAAGGGTTGTATATATATATATATATATATATATATATATATGTAATCCAAAATAAAAAATCCAATATATATATATATATATATATATGCATACATATATATATATGTATATATATATATATATATATATATGCATACATATATATATATGTATATATATATAGAGAGAGAGAGAGAGAGTGACAACGGCCAGATTGAGTTAAATATACATTTATTAAGGGGAATTATTTACAAGGGAGGGCTAAAAGTTAGTAAAAAGTAATCGAAACATCATTAGATCGTTGGATTCCACGAGGCGTTTCGTTCCAGCGCCCTCGTCATCGTCTCATCGCCGTCGCTTCTCTCGGTCGTCTCTCGCGCAATCGTTCTATTCGAGTCTGGTTTACTCGTTATCCTCGAACCGCCTTGTCAGATAGGTGGCGCTCTCTTGGCATTACGTCATTAATGAATATAGGAGGGATACGATATGTGCACATCCATTCCTACATCGGCCATCACGACCAAGCATGCGTCCTCGCATGTAAAATAGTGTATTTCAAAATTTCATGAAAGAAAACTGAAAAGCTAGAGGAAATAAACTTACAAATAAAACAATTATTAAAACAGACAAATATGTATCAGAAAATCAAAACTAATAATAAAGAATAAAAAAAAAATAGGTATACAGATGGAAAGAAGACAAACAATACAAAGCAATCTTGAGTATGGTGATAATGTCGAAAAAAATGTTAAAGTAAAAGTTTGCGTTCGTAATGTAACATTCATTTGTTAGGCCATGGTTTCAAGTATTCGGCACAAGTACTTGTTTTGGTTGGGCCATCAAAATTTCCACATTTTTCGACGTTGTAGGTATCGTTAGGTTTTACTTGTGTTATTTTATATGGACCGATAAATTTATTGCAGAGTTTTTGTCCAGGTCCTTGTTGCGTTTTTTTAATAGCAACTAAGTCCTTAACACTGTATAAATAAGGAGATTTTCGTCGAAGATTATAAGACTTTTTGTTTTCATTTTGCACTTTAAGTATTTGCGTTTTTGCCGCTTTACGTAGGAGTTCTCTGTTTTCATTAAATTCGAGTTGTAGTTGTTCGTCGATTAATTGTTGAATGCGCAAATAAGTCTTGTTATTGATTTGTGTTCCAAAGAGTAATTCAAAAGGAGTGGTGTTAATGCTTCGTTGGAATGTTGAGTTTAAGACTTCTTGTAGTGAAGGAACATGTTTGAACCATTTCGTGGGATCGTCTTCTGACATCTTAGATAAGACAGGAATAATTGTTCGATTAATGCGTTCTACTTGACCATTAGCACGTGGCAAACCTGTAGTAATATGGTGAAGTGTAATTTTTTGTTCCGAACAATAAGTGTGGAATTCGTCAGAAGTGAAAGTAGTTCCACGATCAGTGATAAGAAAACGAGGATTTCCAAATGTAGTTTTTTGAATGTCTAATTTTTTTATTACCTCAGAAGTAGATGTAGTTTTTGTGGGGTATAACCAAACAAATTTAGTGAAAGAGTCAATGACAGCTAAAATGAATTTGTAGTTTTTCTTGAAGTTGCTAAAGGACCAAGATGATCGATATGGTATGTATTTAGTGGTATATCATCTTTGACAAGAGGATGGAGAAATCCTTCTTGTTTACCAGACTTTTTATTTTTCAATATACATGTTACACAATTAGAAATATATTTTTCAATTTTGGATTGAAGTTGCGGTATAAAATATTTATTTTTTATATGTTCTAGAGTTCTTTTAACTGAAAAATGTCCTTTGTCGTGAGCATTTTTGATAAAGTGATGCTGCATCTCGTCGGGAATAACAAGGACTTCGGCACCGTCAATAAATTTATATAGTATATTATTTTTAATACAGTAGTTATCATATGGACCCTTTTGAAGAAGAGCTTTTATGGAAAGAATGTGTGGGTCCAGCTCTTGAGATTCTTTTATCCTATGCACAATAGAATCATTACACTGGTTTGTTAAAACCTGTATTCTACTTAAAAGCGTCGACATGGGCCATTTGTGAGCCAGAGCGATGTAAAATGGTGTAATCATAATCTTGTAAATTCAGGGCCCAACGCGCGATTCGTGTGTTTAGATCTTTCTTACTCATAGTTTTTGTAAATGCATTACAATCAGTAATTATTTTGAAAGGCATTCCTAAAATGTACACTTTAAATTTTTTGAGAGCTTCTATGATTGCTAAAACTTCGAGTTCGTAGCTAGTATATTTTCTCTCCGTTTCGGACGTTTTTCTAGACATGTAATATATAGGATGTAAGGAATTATCATCGGGGAATCTTTGTAATAAAACAGCAGCAAGTCCGTCGATTGATGCATCAGTATGTATTTCGGTTTCACAATTTTGTCAATATATACCTAAGACAGGTTTCTGACAGAGCAAACGTTTTAACTCGTCAAAGGAAGCTTTTTTGTTTTACATCAAAATTGAAAGGGGTATCTTCACGTAAAAGATCACTAAGTGGCTTAGCAATTACAGAATAAGCAGGGATAAATTTACGAAAATATCCAGTGAGACCTAAAAAACGTTGAACTTCTTTAGTTGTTTTTGGTTCGGGGTAATTGACAACTGATTTAGTTTTAGAAGGGAAGGAAAAAGTTTATTATTTTCAATAATATGGCCTAAAAATTCAATTTTCCTATGCAGAAATTGACATTTATCAAAATTTATTTCCAATCCGTAATCACTGGACACTTGAAGAACTTTTTTGAGTCTCTCAATAGCCTCAGATTCATTTTTAGCAAGGATAACTATATCATCCATGTAAGGGAGAACAATTCCTTGAACAACTAAGTCACGAAAACTGTATTGATAAAACGTTGAAACGTTGAAGGGCATGTAGAGAGTCCGAAAGGCATTTTAAGGAACTGAAATTGACCATTTTGTGTTACAAAGGAGGTATATGGGCGACTCTGTTTGTTAACAGGCACATGGAAAAAACCATTACGTAAATCAATGGTACTGAAAACTCTAGTATCCTGAAGTTTATCTAAAATATCCTCAATGAGGGGCAGAGGATAGTGATCCTTAACTAACACACGATTTAATTTTCGAAAATCAATGCAGACTCGTGGACTGCCGTCTTTTTGCGGATTACTAGGACTTGGCTAGCATAAGCAGATGAACATGGTTCAATAACACCATTTTGTATCCATTCATCTATTTGTTTATCTACTATATCACGTTCAGTAAAAGGTAACCGTCTTGGAGAATGATAAATTGGTTTATCGTCCGTCATGGTAATGCTTAACTCAATATCCGTCGTTTTAATTTTATTCGGCCTATAACATACGAGTAATGCCTCAACATCATTACGAGTTTGTTTTGGAATTTCAGGGCCAATATCAAATTTAGGAATGTCGTCAGTAATTGCGAAAACAAATGGTTGTGGAGAAGCGTCGGATACTTCGATTTGTAGCTTAGAAAACATAACACTATCAGGGGTGATAGTCAAATTAGCTTGTTTAATTAGATTACAACCAATAATAATATCAAAGTTCATTGAGTGGTTGGGGACAACATTAATTTTAACAGGAAAGTCTTGGTTGTCAATTGAAACAGTTGAGTTGAACGAAC
This sequence comes from Trichonephila clavipes, assembly GCA_019973935.1. Lineage (NCBI taxonomy): Eukaryota > Metazoa > Arthropoda > Arachnida > Araneae > Nephilidae > Trichonephila > Trichonephila clavipes. The sequence continues at coordinate 98,458 of BMAU01019396.1, read as the reverse complement.
CAATTACATGAGTTTTTGAAAGGCCAAAACCAGTTAGTATATTACCACTATTTATTAAAGAAGGGGAGCCTAATTGATTCCATACACTTTCTTTCATTAAGGTTACTTGACTTCCGGTATCAACTAAAGATAATATTTTTTTAGATAAAATTTTAACTTCTTTACACATAGTAGTTAATGGGGTAATTTCATCAACATTATTAGAAGAAGGGATATTTTTTTGAGGACAAGCATCAGATTTATGGCCAAAATTTTCGCATAATATACACTTTGGACCACGATGTTTATCTGGGCAAAATTTAGAAATATGACCGGATCCCGAACAATTAAAACAAGTTACGTGATTCCTATCTCTGAAATTTTTATTCTCAAATTTTGAATTAGGCTTTGGTGCATTGAATTTTGGATATCTATCATTTCGATGTTTATGAAGTGTACTTTCAACATCACGGCGTTGGCTACTAAAGTTTGGACTACGCGACGTATCATAAGAGTGATTTTTGCTTTTATTTTGAAATATTTTGTCATAAATTCCTAATTTTTCTTTAAATTCCTGAATTGTTGTACATCCATATAATATTAGCTTATTTGAAGGAGAATCGGGGATTCCATTAATACAATATTCCATAATTGAAGTTTCGTCGAGAAACCCTTGACCTCGATTCGTTAATTCCCGAATAGCGACTAAATATTGGAATACCGTTTCATTAGGCCGCATTTTCTATGTTGTAATTCCTTATGCAATTGAGCTTGATTTAATTTTTTTTTTCGAATTCCTGAATAAGTAGTGTTTTTATACAACTGTAAGAGTTTATACCACGCTGAGATTGAATAAATAATTTTGCAGTTCCTGTCAAAAGCCGTTTTACAAAAACAATTTTTTGTTGTTCGGTTATTGGGCAAAACGTTAAATTTTCCTCTACATCAGAAAAAAAAATGTTCAATTGAGTATGAGTCATCTGCACTGAAAGAACGAAGAGTTAGAAGTAAATCTTTAACAAAAAGCCACGATAAATCGTTTTTCGAAATAGAGGGAACAGCTGACTCATTAATTTGGTTAAGTGCGTCAGCCGATTTCCTGTCTGTAGAAAGTGGGGGGAAGCAAAGGAATTTTCTGCATCCCGCGGGGGGCATTCTTCTACATCTCGTGTATTTAATTTATTATGAAAAGCGGATAAATCAGCTAGTGAAAACAAAATATTATTACAAAGTTCTTCGGCAGTTCCATTTGTTTCTAGTTGTAAAAAATTAGCTAAACAGATTAAATCGGGTAGTTTAAATTTTTTTAAAATAACGGCGGAATAGTCTTCAATATCAAAATCTTGTGCGAAACCCGTAAACTTTCGCAATTGTTCTCTAGAGGTCCTACTGAATGGGTGATCGTTAAAAACAACAGAATACAATAATTTTACATTTTGCGTATTGCCAAATTTCAAAGCTTGCGCGATAACTGGGATATCATTCAGTGTTAAGTAAGACATAATAAATCACTTAAATTGAACCAAAATACGTAAAATATACAAATATTTGCAGATCACTTAAAATGATATATGAGTAAAATATTTCAACACAGAAAAAAAAATTAATACGCTATGAAAAGATTAAAGTCTAGAATAAAATGTCACTAGTAGCAGTTGTACAAGTTAAAAAAATATATCGTATCACAGTCACATTAGCAGTTTCAAAATATATTTTCACAATCACTGAGAGTTTGTAAAAAACAATGGAAATAAAAACTCACGGTAAACTTTTGCATACAACGTCTTGATTGTTGAATATTAACTTTCATGAATGTATAATAGTGTTGAAGAAAATCTTGATGTGTCGGCAAAATTATCGACTAAATATCTTCACAATCGTGAATTTTCACACAACACTTGAAATTGAATGAAATCGTCAAACACACGTTGAAAAACGCTTTGAAGAATAAATGCGCTTGAATTTGAATAAAATCGTCCAACACACATTGAAGAACACATTGAATAAATTCACTTATCTTGCATCGTCATCGTCCTTTTACTTCGGTTTTCTAGGGGATTTTAAGTTAAGGGAAAGGCCGAGCCTCCATATAGAGAGTGACAACGGCCAGATTGAGTTAAATATACATTTATTAAGGGGAATTATTTACAAGGAGGGCTAAAAGTTAGTAAAAGTAATCGAAACATCATTAGATCGTTGGATTCCACGAGGCGTTTCGTTCCAGCGCCCTCGTCATCGTCTCATCGCCGTCGCTTCTCTCGGTCGTCTCTCGCGCAATCGTTCTATTCGAGTCTGGTTTACTCGTTATCCTCGAACCGCCTTGTCAGATAGGTGGCGCTCTCTTGGCATTACGTCATTAATGAATATAGGAGGGATACGATATGTGCACATCCATTCCTACATATATATATATATATATATATATATATATATATATATATATATATATATATATATATATATATGTAATCCAAAATAAAAAATCCAATATATATATATATATATATATATATATATACATACAAATATATAAACGAAATAAAAATAAACAGATAGTTATAAACCTAAGATAACTATAAATATGAAGAAGGCACAGTAGTATAATGACAAACTCCTGGCCTTAGGAAACAGGATTGCATGTTTAAACATGTTTTGGGGCCGGCCAACCTTCACCTGTAATTTGTCATACTAAAGGGTGTTTTTTTCAGAGGTATAGAACTTTAAATTGCAATAAAACAACGATGTATTATTCGATTGACATGAACTTTTTTTATTCGAAAGATAATCTTGTGGCATTACATTTTAAATATGATTTTTGGCATAGGACTGCCACGGCTGGCTCGGATGTAGTCCAATCTGGACGTCCAATTTTCGATGACTTTTTCCAACATTTGTGGCCGTATATCGGCAATAACACGGCGAATGTTGTCTTCCAAATGGTCAAGCGTTTGTGGCTTATCCGCATAGATGAATGACTTTACATAGCCCCACAGAAAATAGTCTAGTGGTGTTAAATCACAAGATCTTGGAGGCCAATTCACAGGTCCAAAACGTGAAATTAGGTGGTCACCAAACATGTCTTTCAATAAATCGATTGTGACACGAGCTGTGTGACATGTTGCGCCGTCTTGTTGGAACCACAGCTCCTGGACATCATGATTGTTCAATTCAGGAATGAAAAAGTTAGTAATCATGGCTGTATACCGATCAACATTGACTGTAACGTTGTGGCCTTCATCGTGTTTGAAGAAGGATTCCACCAGCCCATAAAGCGCACCAAACAGTCAGTTTTTCTGGATGTAACGGTGTTTCGACATACACTTGTGGATTAGTTTCACTCCAAATGCGGCAGTTTTGTTTGTTGATGTAGCCATTCAACCAGAAGTGCGCTTCATCGCTAAACAAAATTCGCTTATGAAAATCGGGAACAACGGCAATCTCGCTTTGGGCCCATTCGACGAATCTACGCCTTGCTTGATGATCGTTTGGATGAATTGCCAAACCAAACTGAGAGTAAATCACTTGACAGCTGTTAAATCGGTCGCCATCTTGGAAAGTAATGCTAACTTAAACTTCTATACCTGAAAAAAAAAACACTCTGTATGTACCAAGATGAAAGGAAATAATTATATATGAGGAATTTAAATATTAAAAAATCATTAAACTAATAACATATGAACAAAAACACATATAACCTACTTTTATTCGCAGTGTAGACGTAGGTCGGGAGTGCATCAACTAGTAATATGTTCTCGCCAAATACAAGGGAGTGAAATCAGATCCGCATAAAATTAATTGCGATAGGATATTAAGAAATTTATATATATATACTTTTAAAAATCATAAAATAATATTCATATAAAAATTAGTGTAAAATATAAATGAAACGCAAAAATGTATAATTATTATTAAAATTTAATAAGCATGTGGCGCCATCTATTTAATAATTGTAGAAAAAATTAGAAATTGTAGAATTATTTAAAAATCATTACAAAACATAATGACAGTAAATAATTACAGTAATACAAATTGTATCATTAAAAACCATTATAAATATTATTACAAAGAAAGTCAGCAGGATATCCATGTTCAATACAGTGATTAAAAAATTTATTAAGATTTAAAAAAATATTAGCTTTATCGCTAACTAATACATTATTACGATAAATATAGATAAAAATAATATTTCTATACATAGATATTGATAAATTTGAATTCCAGTAAGGCACTTTGATGATATTAAAATTAAAGGCACCTCTTTTATCATAAATATTACTATGTAATTTCAAATCCTTAATATACAGTGTTAAATCTAAGTAATTAGTTTTGATTGGATTATTATTAATTTCAGCTAAGTTTAAGTAAACCGGATAAAAATTAATAATGGGATTTAAATTATCATTTTTACCAAAAATAGTTAAATTATCAATATATCTAAAAATATAGTAGTCATTATTAATAATATATTTATATTCATAAAAATGTAAATATAGATTAGACAAACTATTGCTAGCTGGGCCCACTTGTGGGAGTCCTTTCTCTTGTTTATATGAAGAACCATTAAAATTGATGTAATTTTCTTTTAAGACAAAATTTATGAGAGTTTTAAATTTGTTAATATTAATATTAAGATTATACATACTGTGGTTTTCTAAAATTACTTTAATAATATCATATATATCAATGGAATTGAAAAGATCTTCAAAGTCATAACTATGAACTGAGAGAATAAATATTTTTATTATTAAAAAAATCTATAATCCTATATATATACATATATATGTGGAATCGGTTGTGGAGTCGTCATCCAATTGAATCTCTCAACGAAAGCACGCAGTCTTCGCGCGCAGGCGCAGCTAATCCAAAGTGAAACCAAAACTTTGACCATTGAGAGAAAAGAGCGGAGAAAGGGACTGAGGTACGCGAGCAGGCGTTCCCGTCGTCACATCATGAAAATCTAATTGTAGAATAGCTACCTTTTTATTTAATTAATTTTTGTTAAGTTCAAATAAATCTGAAGAAAGACAAATGCCTTGGACCCCTTGTTGTCTCCCACAAATTATGGGGGTTCGGCCGGGATAGATAAAATTTCGATTTTGATCAAAGTTTGGAACGCGTGAACTAAAGAAGCGTCCGTGGAGGAGACGCGCCGCCATTTTTTGGAAACTTGGCTCAACCTGTGTAGAGGTTAAATTTTTCATTTGAACCCAGCGTGAATATTCCGCCTGTGTAGAGGTTGGAACTATTGATTTAACACCTGCGAAGAGGTGTCCATTTAAAGAATTTCAAGAACTATTTTTCGTCTAACGATATAACCTGCGAAGAGGTTGTGAGATCTGTGTTCTTCAGCGTGGAAGAGAATCAGTGTATTTCTTCAATTATTGGATACATCGTATGTGCGAGCAACAAGGGAGCTAGAAAAAAAAGGTTGGATCTTTCCCTGTTTTTTCTAAAATGTATAAAAACTCTCTTAAAGAGGATCTCATAAGAGTTGTTGAGGATCTAGACGGTACTGTGGAGAGTACGGACACCATAGCTAAACTAAAGACTAAAATTGAGAAGAGTAGTACATTTGAGAGTGATGCAGATTTCGTTAAAACTTTAATTAAAAACTGTATAGATGAGAGGGTATCGCGAAACGAAAGAGAGGCAACTTTAGAAAAACAGAAAATTGAGCTCGCAAAACTACAGTTAGCACAGTTAGAAAAAGAAGTCGAACTTCAAACGGCTAAAAATAAAGCATTAAGTTTAAATCCTGCAGCTAAAGTCGAAGAGAAACAGTTCGAAACAAACATAGAAAATATGATCAAAAGCATTAAAACTTTATCTCTTCCTGTTCCCACCAGATCTGAAAATTTTAATCTGTTCTTCCAATCGTTAGAACGCGCATTTTTAACCAAGAAAATAAATGACGAATATAAATCTGAAATTTTAATAAATCTTCTGGGCGAAAGAGCTCATAATGTCTTATTGTATATTAAAAAAGGAGGAATTAAATGACTATGAAAACTAAAATCTATAGTACTCAGAGAATTCCAAGTAACCCCTCGCGAGTGTTTAAACTCATTTAAAAATGCTGTAAAATCATCAGGCGAGACATACATCCAATTTGCTGCAAGATTGACGGCAAACTTCCAATATTATTGTTCGTTAAGAAAAGTTAATTCCTTTGAATCTCTATGTGATCTTTTAATTTCTGATAAATTATTTTAAACTTTAAATAAGGAAACCGCAACTCATATTGGCATTCGAGAAGCGGAAGATTGGTTTAGGCCTATTGATTTAGCTAAAGAGTGCGATATTTATATTTCATCTAGAAGCGGATCACGTAAGGAAACTCCTATTGCTTGTGGATATACTGAAGACCCCTTTAAAAATAGACCACGAAACTATAAACCAAAGATTAGAGATAACTATCCCCAAAATCTTGAAAGACAAAATAAAAATTGCTACATATATGCGGTGATTCATCTCATTACGCAAGAGATTGTGAGAAGCGTTTTAAGCCTAAAGAATCTAACGGAGCGTTTTAAGCCTAAAGAATCTAACGGCCACATCCATAATAGAAAAAACGCGAATAGTTTGAAAGTCAAGAGTGAAAAACAAAAAAGCGATGAGTTCGCACAACAGCTCCAATACGTAAACATTTTTGTAGAAAATCAGCTCGTAACAGCCTTGATTGATTCAAGTTGCCAGATCCCAGTTCTAAATTCCTCACTAATTAGAGTGAACAAACCTTCCGAAGAAATAATAACATTAAGCTCATGTTTTGACGAACAGCGTATGGTAGAAGTTAAGCCAATAAATATTTCTCTTACTCAGCACTCTCCCAGTTTAAGTGTTCGAACGGCAATATCACCGACCTTGACCGAAGAATTTATTATACATCCCAGTGTATATACTGAAATAAAGAAAATAAGCCACGCAAAGAGCGATGTTTTATTGAATGAAAGTGAATCCTCTTTAGGTGCTTTTTCTTTTTTATCTGTTGCAAATGTGATAGAAAACTCTAGTTATGATTTGTCACATGTTAAAAACTTTAATATTAGAAATGATTTGAGTTCTCTAATTAAGAATTATAAGCCTAATAAAATTAAGAGTACTAAGTTAAAAATGGGTATTATAAGAGAAAAACGTTTTGATTATTGTTCACCTATAGTATTGTGTAAGAAAGTCAATGGTGCCATGAAAACGAGTTCCGTGGACTCCAATTCCCAGTCGCCCACCCCTTCACCTATGGAGAGTAAACATAGTTGGTTCGCAATGCTCCGGAGGCTCTTCAAGCACTGGAAGTGGAAATGGAAGAAAAAGAGCGATCGTTTTGAACAGACGTCCAGAACTCTAGAGAGGAAAATATCGATGCGTTCAACCAAAGAGCTTAACTCTCCGTCGGTAACGTACACGTCGTCCTCTGTTTTAGAAACCTACAACACCGTTGTGGTTACCAACTCTGGTTTTCCTACCGTACTATCGTCATCTCAGAATCATGCCATGCCTGTGAAACACAATGTTTCTCTGTTGAACCTTCCGGATGTCGAAGAGGTGCCTTCACATGATGGGGAAATTGTTCTCTCTGTTCTTCCAGAACCTCCAATATCGTTGAAAGATATTGAGCCAATACTACATCCACAGCAGCAGACCACATGAAGATGTGGGGAGAAAATGTCTAGTTACGCAAAATTATGCTATGTTAAATCTTTGTGTATTTGTTGTATAGTCCTTGTCTGTTCCGTCTTTGTTGTATGTTTCAGATTCTCCTCTGGTCTCCATGAAAAAAAAAGAAATAAGTACCGCTGCGGACAGCGTACGGTCAGGTTGGCCGTTGTGGGATCGGTTGTGGAGTCGTCATCCAATTGAATCTCTCAACGAAAGCACGCAGTCTTCGCGCGCAGGCGCAGCTAGTCCAAAGTGAAACCAAAACTTTGACCATTGAGAGAAAAGAGCGGAGAAAGGGACTGAGGTACGCGAGCAGGCGTTCCCGTCGTCACATCATGAAAATCTAATTGTAGAATAGCTACCTTTTTATTTAATTAATTTTTGTTAAGTTTAAATAAATCAGAAGAAAGACAAATGTCTTGGACCCCTTGTTGTCTCCCACACATATATATATAATACAGAAAGAAAGAACATTTGAAAGAATACAGAAACAATTAAAGTTTTATTTCTTTACTTTACAGGTGTTCTATGTGTGAAAATTTTGGTTACGGGGTGGGTGAGGTCGATAGCTCTGATTTTAACCACAAATGGTGTGGTTATTCTAGAAATGTCTAGAACGGATTATGAGCAGACTTTGAGTTATGTATAACTTGACTGCTCAAGCAAAAGGCGTGGACTGTATACTTTAAAAATTGTTTGTTTATTGAGGACGGTAGGTACGTCCGCTCCGAGGATGCATTACAAGCATACTGACGAAATGTAAACAAGGAGGACTACTAGCGCCCTCTGCACATGCGGGTCGTAACAGAGTCCCCGCCATTGAAATGAAATTTCAATACAAATACATAATGCAATTGGCGATACTTACATACAAAATACACAATATTTGCAAAGCAAAAAGGCATGCACAATATTTACAGTACTTAAATGAAAAATACACAATATTTACAGTACTTAAATGAAAATACACAATATTTACAGTACTTAAATGAAAAATACACAATATTTACAGTACTTAAATGAAAAATACACAATACATTTTATGATACTTAAATACGATTGAAGTTAATTTATACACATACAATAATTACTAATAACAAAATTCATACAGGTAATATACAAAGATTTCTGATTGTCCTTTTTAATATGTTTCCGTTTGGCATACGCAGGTTCACAACTCGCACTTTACCATCGGTGCCAGGAAAAATTTCAGTTATTCTTCCGGTACTCCATTTCGTACTAGGAAGATTTTCATCTTTAATTAAAACTAAGGTTCCTACAGAAACATTATTTTTGTTAAATTTCCACTTGTGACGTTCTTGTAAATTATTCAAATAATCGCGTTTCCAAAGCTTATATATATGTTGGGTAATTTTCTTTACTCTTTCCCATCTCGACAACTGATTCTCGTTTATATTAGTTATTTGCGGTTCAACTATGGATGTTAGGGGTCTACCTACTAAGAAGTGTCCAGGGGTCAGTGTTTCGAAATCATCGAAATCTGACGTCAAAGGAGTGAGTGGTCGGGAATTTAGCACAGCCTCAATTTCACAAAGTATTGTGATGAACTCTTCGAGAGTTAAATGTGCGTTCCCCACGACTCTTTTTAAGTGGAATTTAAATGCCTTTACTCCTGCTTCCCATAGCCCTCCATGGTTTGGGGACCTGGGTGGGATAAAGATCCACTCTATCGATTCATTTGTCAAAAATTCTGCTAATGTGTGATCAGGCAATTTAATCATTTTGAACAATTTTTTAATTTCGGCATTTGCGCCAACAAATGTTTTAGCGTTGTCGGTGGTGATTTTTGCACACTTTCCTCTCCTACCAAAAAAAAAACGTTTTAAACTTGCAATGAATGCTTGGGATGTGAGAGCTGTCACAAAATCTAAATGAATTGCTTTTGTACATAAACATACATAGACTACTACATAAATTTTATTTAATGCCCCTTTTCTTTGATTTTTAAACTTAATGAAGAATGGGCCTGCAAAAATCAACGCCCGTGACATTAAAGGGATAATTCGGTGTTACACGATCTCTCGGTAGGTTAGCCATGATTTGATTCATAGTGATGGGCTTGTTCTTAAAGCAATTCACACATTCATGAATAATTCTACGACAGTTATTTCTGCCATTGAGTGGCCAGAATTTTTGACGAACAAGATATAAAAGTGAGTGGGGTCCTGCGTGCAAATATTTTTTATGATAATGGCTCAATATAATATCAGTTAAAACGTTTCTACTAGGTAAAATCATGGGAAATTTAGCTTTCTCATTTAAATTTGAATTGGCAAGTCTGCCTCCTACTCTAATGATGTTGCTCTCATCAAGAAAAACATTAAGTGGAGTTAATTTGCTTTTCATAGGAATAGGCTCACCTGCCAACAATTTGCGCATTTCTTCATAGAACTCCCTTTCATGCAATGAGTGGATCAGCCAGTTCTCAGCATGACTTACCTCCTGTGAAGTAAGGGGTCCCTTTTATCTTTGTAATTCTGGTTCTGCAGTTGTGTATGAATCTGTAAAGAAAACTTACAACACGAATTAATTTTACATAGTTGTTTGAAATATCAATAATGTTTTCAAGGAAATTGTTTTTAGTCACTGTCAATGTCAAGGAAATGTCCTCTTTTGGATTTGAGTTCTTTCTCATTTCCGTTAAATACACTCTTTCTGGGATCGCTTCATCTAGTCCTTTGGTCTGGAAGTCAATTTGACGTAGAAACCAGGATCCATTCCACCACTTGGAGTTGGTTGTAAGAGCGTCTACGCTGATTCCTCTCGTAAGTAGATCTGCTGGGTTGTCCTTGCCGGAACAGTGGAACCACGAGTTAGGATCGGTGAGGGATTGGATTTCGCGAACCCTGTTCGCAACAAAGGGTTTCCATCTATGGCTTGGACCTTTGATCCAATGTAAGGTGACCTGAGAGTCCGTCCAGAAAAAGGCTCTGGTTGAACACTTCTGATCTAGGATTTTCTTGACTTCCTTTGCTAAGCGTGCAGCAAGCAGAGCGCCCATCAGTTCCAATCTAGGCAGGGATAACCTTTTCAGAGGTGCAACACGGCTCTTGGATGTTACAAGATCAACGCTGACTCTGTCCTTGTGCTTGACTCTCAAGAAGGCGGCTGCTCCATATGCTTTTGACTGGCATCAGAAAAGGTATGGATTTGGACTTCACTTGAATCTCCACTGGAATCGAGGATCTTTCGCGGAATCTTTAACTCTGATAAAAATGGAAGTTCTAACCACCATTGTGACCATACTGCATGAATATCTGGCGGTAGCTCGTCATCCCAGGATAACTTCCGTAGCCAAAGTTCTTGTAATAGGCATTTGAGCCTAATCGTGTAGGGTGACAAGAACCCAACTGGATCGTATATTTTCCCAGCTGATTGAAGCACAATTCTTTTTTGTGATGGGTTTTGACGTGTCCAATTGCAGAAGTCCTTTAACATCAATTGTAAAATAGTCGTGGACAACATCCCATGGTATCCCTAAAACCTTTGACGAAGGGATTTTGGAACTGTCGTCCGGGTGACGAGGATGTGTCTCAAGGCCTTCCCTTTCCCAAGTTCTCATCAATGTTTGATCATTTGAATTCCATTTGCGTAATTTCATGCTGGCATTCTTCATGATTGTTTCAGCATCCTTTGATACTTTTAAGGCTTGGGAGATGTCATCAGCACCACTGATTACGTCATCAACATAGAGACAAGTGTCAAGCATTTCAGTTGCTGCTGGATATTGCTCACGGTAATTCTCGATGTGATGCTTAATTGTTGCGGAGAGCAAGAAGGGGCTTACGTTGACTCCAAACATCACACGCTTAAATCTATACACTTGAAACTTGTAGGGATCTGTTTGATTTGATCTAATGTCTGAAACAAAAATCTAACTGCATCTCTGTCCTCGTCACGTAATGAGATTTGCAAGAATGCACGTTCTATATCTGCGGTGATAGCAATCGTGTTCAAGCGAAAAGAAATTATCAGGTGGAATATGTTTGGGTTTAAATTCTCACCTGACCATATACAGTCATTAAGAGATGGTTGTCCATCTTCATGGGAACTTGCATCGAAAACAATGCGCATTTTTGTAGTTAGGCTTTCTTGGCGAAAGACCGCTTGGTGCGGTAAATAGAATACTGCTCTATCAGTTGGTTTTTCAGTTTCTAGAACCCTTTCAATTATTCCTTGAGATTCATATTCTTTCAAAATTTCGGAATATTGTATGTACAGAGTTGGATCACGAATGAATCTTCTTGTTAAGGATTTTACACGTTTTTCTGCTACGGAAAAATTGTCATTTAACTCTTGTGTATGGCTCTTCCAAGGAAACCCAACTTCATAACGACCACTATTGAAACGTACTGAAGATTTAAAATGTTGCATGGCTTGGTCGTCTGGGTCACAACTAGACTCTGCTTTAATTCCTATTGCTTCTAAATCCCAAAATTTTGTTAAATTTCTATCAACCTGATCTTGGATGAAATTGCAAAAATAATAGTTCGATGGTTCGTTTTGAATGGAACCTGTTACAATGTAACCAAATACTGAGTCCTGCAATATTATTGAATTGTCATGTAATTTTATTTGTTTACTTTTTAATAATTCATAAAAATATTTCACCTCCCAGGAGAATATCAATTCGTTTGGGAATATTAAATTCCGCATCTGCATATCTTATATTTTGAGGCAATTTTATTTTTGTTAAATCCAATGGCTGTGTAGGAACGCAACCAGTAATTTTAGGGACTATGAGAAAGTTAAGTTTTCTTTTAAATGAACTTCCGTTCGAAATTTCAGCGGAAATTCCTTTCCTCACTGAAATGCAAGCTCCATTCAAGCCTACAATAGTTGAATTCATAGAGTATTTATCCAACCCGAGGAAATTTGACGCTTCCAAGCTACAAAGGCATTTCTGGCTTCCTGAATCGAGGATCGCGTTCATTAAAAGCCAACCCCCTGTCGCACTCTGAACTTTGACCTTCGCGGTCGAAAGCAAAACGGATTTCTCCCCGATCTCATTGTAAAGACACATCGCGGCTGGACTCGGGTCATAAATGACCCCTGATGAACTCTGTACAGAGGAGGGGTTTCTGTTTATCGCTCGGGGGACACTTGTTTTGCAAAGAAGAGAATTGTGGTTCGCATTACAAACCCTACATTTCCTGTTCAGTTTTAAACAGTTCTTAATAAGGTGATGGCCTAGACAATTAAAGCATAGGTTTAAGGATCTCACTTTGTTGCTTCTTTCTTCAACAGACATCTCGTGAAACATTTTACACTTAAAAATTGGGTGTGTCTCTGAAGGACATAACGGACAGGTTTTTTCATTGCTTTTCACGACAAATGATCTGAATTTTGGAGAATATTCGTTCTTGTTTTTCAACGAAGAATTTCTTTGTACGTTTTCTAAGGCTTGGCTCCTTTTATTAAAAAGTCTAAAAAATTATTCCACTTAGGCAAATCATTAGAATGTAATTTCATTTCATATTGTTTACGCGATTCATCATCTAGACGTTGAGTTATAACAAAAATTAACATTGATTCACACAAAGCGTTAGGTTCTAATTCTAGTTGTTTTAAGGCTCTAAGATGACTCTGAATTGAATCTATTAAACTTCTGAGATGAAAAGCAGATTCAAATTTTATTTTGTTAGGATTTAAAAGTTCAGCAATATGACTATTTACAATTAATCTTTTATTTTCGTATCTACCTTCTAAAGCTTCAAATAAAGATGAGTAAGAATCGTTTACAGTTTGCAATTGTTTTGCATGGCCTTTCAGGGCAGATTGCAAATAATATAGTTTTTGCGAGTCTGATAAACAAGCGTTATCATGAATTAATGACACAAATTGGGATTTAAATTGCAACCAATCTATATATTGTCCCGAAAATTCCGGTAAATTAATGGGTGGCAGTTTCACATTGTAATTAGCGAAATCATTTTTCACAGATAATTCAGAGGTATCCACATTAGAAGATTCAAGTAAGGTATTGAGACTCACCTCTAAATTATCTGCGTCCACTTCCATCGTGTCCAAACTGGTCTCGAAATCCATCAGCTCTTCATCCGAAAGAATTCTGTAGCTTTCGGTCCGAAGTTTGTCTATTTTTGCTTTCACTTCAGAAAGCGATGCGAGTTTAGTTCTTATTTCAACTTGATTCAATGGTGAATCCACATTTTCCAAGGAGTTTCTAATGCGTGTGATCTGACCGAGCAGATGTGCTTTCCTTCTGTTAAACACGGTGAGTTCTGATAGTTCCTTTGGAGCCATTTTGAATTTTGGCTCCGGCTCGACGGACCACAAAACTGGGTGAGGTCGATAGCTCTGATTTTAACCACAAATGGTGTGGTTATTCTAGAAATGTCTAGAACGGATTATGAGCAGACTTTGAGTTATGTATAACTTGACTGCTCAAGCAAAAGGCGTGGACTGTATACTTTAAAAATTGTTTGTTTATTGAGGACGGTAGGTACGTCCGCTCCGAGGATGCATTACAAGCATACTGACGAAATGTAAACAAGGAGGACTACTAGCGCCCTCTGCACATGCGGGTCGTAACACGGGGCATACATCAGTGCCATAGTCTAGTTTCTGTCACTCAACATGGTATTGCCAACGCCGTTGACAGCACGTGTTATCCTTTCATTCAGTTCTGCTACATCACGTGTCCAAGGCAGAATGAAAACTTGTTATGTAAAGAATCAAGCTTTTTGGATAGCAGGTGCTGTCAATAACGTTGATAGTTTAATGTTGAGGGACAGAAACTGGACTATGGCATTGATGTATGCCATATAACCAAGGTTGTACGTATTGAACAAATACAAAGCATGAAAAAAAAAGTTGAAATGTTTCAATATGCATTCAAATGTACTTTTTTTGCTGCATTACTAGACAGCTTCGAAACTCGGTTGAGAAGTATGAATAACCTTATAAAGAGTGTGTTTTTTCCAGGTACAGAAGTTTAAGTTGGCATTATTTTCCAAGATGGCGACCGATTTAACAGCTGTCAAGTGATTTATTCTCAGTTTGGTTTGGCAATTCATCAAAACGATCATCAAGCAAGGCGTAGATTCGTCAAATGGGCCCAAAACGAGATTGCCGTTGTTCCCGATTTTCATAAGCGAATTTTGTTTAGCGATGAAGCGCACTTCTGGTTGAATGGCCAGGCATGAAACAAAACTACCGCATTTGGAGTGAAGCTAATCCACAAGTGTATGTCGAAACACCGTTACATCCAGAAAAACTGACTGTTTGGTGCGCTTTATGGGCTGGTGGAATCCTTCTTCAAAACCGATGAAGGCCACAACGTTACAGTCAATGGTGATCGGTATAGAGCCATGATTACTAACTTTTTCATTCCTGAATTGAACAATCATGATGTCCAGGAGCTGTGGTTCCAACAAGACGGCGCAACACGTCACACAGCTCGTGCCACAATCGATTTATTGAAAGACACGTTTGGTGACCGCCTAATTTCACGTTTTGGACCTGTGAATTGACCTCCAAGATCTTGTGATTTAACACCGCTAGACTATTTTCTGTGGGGCTATGTAAAGTCATTCGTCTATGCGGATAAGCCACAAACGCTTGACCATTTGGAAGACAACATTCGCCGTGTTATTGCCGATATACGGCCACAAATGTTGGAAAAAGTCATCGAAAATTGGACGTCCAGATTGGACAACATCCGAGCCAGCCGTGGCAGTCCTATGCCAAAAATCATATTTAAAATGTAATGCCACAAGATTATCTTTCGAATAAAAAAAATTCATGTCAATCGAATAATACATCGTTGTTTTATTGCAATTTAAAGTTCTATACCTCTAAAAAAACACCCTTTATAATGATTAAATATGGTCTATGTAGTAATGGGGTCCATGTACTCACAAACTTGGAAAAGCATTAGTATTAAAAATGTACTTAGCTATAAAAATTTATGTTGCTGTAGATCTCCCAAATTCGTAAAATACAGCATCCACAATACTACTGGATATAGTTTCTTATGAAATATTTGAAAACACAAACCACATTAAGAAGTATTTATAGAATACTTGGCCATTTGCATTAAAAAACACCGTAAAAGACATATTTAGACATGTTATTACGTATAAATAACAAAAGTACTATTTTATTTAATTCAAAGTAACTAATGTCTAAGGTAGTATATTTTTAGAATATTTCTAAGCTTTTAAAAGCATGAAAATAACTGAATTTTTTTGAGCAATCTATAAATAACTTGGCTGTCTATGCTTAAAAGTACCATAAAAGAAAGATAAAAATGCTTTGTTACGTGCAAATAAAGAAAAAAAGTAGTAGAAATATTTATCTTAATTAATTGTGCTAAAGGAGACAATTTTAAGCATAATTCTGTACCTTAAAAATAAAGACAATACTGTTTTCTTGGAGACAACGTATCTTATTGAATACATTTGCCTTATGCGTGATAAGCGTTAAATATTTGTGTTTTTTCATAGGTTTTTACAGTTTATTTCTAACAGGAATTTTTAAACCCTTCAGCAAACGATTTTTCAAAAAAGAAATTTTTTATGTGTTTTATACTAAAAGAAGTAATGCCTTTTTGACTGCAAACTGTGCGCGTTTCATTTTCTTTTTTCCCTAATAAGAAAGAAACCAATTTATTTACACAAATTACCTTTCATTTCTTATCGAAAAAAATAAATCTAAGATTTTTTTTTGTCATTTTCAAATAGTTATCTTAATGAAAATAAGAGAATGGAGTTTCTCTCTCTCTCTCTCTCTCTCTCTCTTGATTTCCACAACATCCACGTTCGAAGAATATGAGTATTATTCCTTCAAAAATAATGCAAATTCGTACAAATAAATGAACTCATAATTTACAGTGGGAGTTAACATATCTTAAATTAAAATTTACTTTGGGAGAATTTTTTGTTCTCTTTCAAAGTATTTTCCAATATATTCTTATTTTTCTTATCACTTTACATAACTAAGTTAACATCTTTTCTTTCTGAAAAGTCTGAGAAATTGGACCTCACAGCGTATAATAATTGTACGTACCTTATCGATTTCGTTCAACAAGGCAAGACATGCGTGCTTGTGTGTTTCCAAAATCAAAAGCTAATTCTGAAAGTTGAGATCTGTATCCGCGATAAGATATTTTAGTATTGGTTTTGACTAGGGACTTGATATTTTAGAAATAAATGTATTTCTTGATAAAGATCAGAAACGTTTGTCTCTATATTTCTGAAATTTCTGAAGTAAAAAATAATTCTTATGTACTCAAGCAAAATTGACTCGGAATATTTGAAATTATGAAATATTAAAGGTATTCGAAAGTATCTTGGAATTACTATCACAATCAGTAAGAAAAAAAAAGAATTTAAAAGCAAAAAAAAAAGTTTAAACAAACTTTTAGACAAAAAACTGTTTATAATTTAATAGTAACAGGAATTTTAAGGAATATTACTTCCGTTACCCTATAGTAATAGTAGTAGTCTAGAAATTTAAAAACTTAATTCATCTCATAAAAATAGCAAAAACTAATAAATAAATAAATATAGAACTCAACATTCATTATGAAAAAATAGATTAAATTAAACAATAAATTAAAAGTACAGTTGCAAATGTACGTGTAGGAAAAATAGCCGATATAACGCCAATTATCTAATAACAACAGATTTATTACTGGATACGGACAAACAAATGACTACACGAAGACAAAATGATGTATATACACAAATAAATGTTATAAAATTATTTACAATAGTGTAAAACACACTTGTTACAAGCAAGTCTTACAACGCTCCAGAAACATCTGTCTAGAGCAATTCCACTAGCAGGGACACAAGTAATTCCTGTCTGTCTTGCATATAGCCTTATGGAAATTTCCAGAATGGTCTATTCTAGAGACTTCTCGAGTGTTCCTTGGCTATATTATTTTTCTCCAAATTTATCGGCAAATTTCCCCCCAAGGGAGATGAAATTGCCAATCTGATCTTATCTTCTAGGATTTCCATATATTATTGGTGAAGTTCGTGCTGGAAAGCGCACTTTCCTTGTAAAACTCAATTTTGTTACAAGTAGTGCATCACTGCAGGGAAAACAGCATACGTGGCAGGTTTGAATGTTGTTCCAAATTTTTATTTTAATTTTTCAGATAGTTTTTGGATCATTTAAAAAATTACGCTTCTACTTTTTAAATTTAGTGGAAAAACCCCTTTGTTGCAAGACTTCTCTCCCTTTATGCTTGAAATTTATTTTTTTTAATGAATTTTTATTTTTCCAAAATTCAGAATAATGTAAATTTTGGAACTTAAATGACGTAAGCTGCTGATCTTCTATAGTACTTTTTCTGCTAGGAGGAATGTGTCCAACTTTGAAATTATGTCTACAGTTTTGTTTTTCCAAATAATCAAAATATTAGCATAAGATTCAGCTTGGAAATCCTTTTCGGGAGCACGTCACAAAATTCTTTATATGGTTACTTTCTTGAATTTAAATATTTTGCGACTAACGTAATTGTTTTTCTTTTGTTGTGGATAAAACTGTGCAACCGTAACCAGATCTTTGCTTGAAAACTGTCCTTTTTACATCTTTTATAATGAGTTGATATTCAAGTGAAATATAAAGCAATTGATTTCGATCAAGGGATGAAGTTTTTAAAGAAAATTAATCATAGTTAGCAATGGTTAAGTAAATATAAAAGCTGAAAGACATATCAAAACAAATGAAAGATGTCATGGAACATTGATTTTGATTGAAGGCTTCACAATTTTGTGCTATAGCATGACTTTGAGCTGCATTCTCCAATAGTTCTCGTTTAAATATTGATTTGCTACTATTATTATGAAGCAAAAATATGAGTGATGAAGTATACAAAAGTATAAAAACTAAGCGTGCTGGAATTTTTTTGACCTACTTCATTTAAAAATATGATGCTCAAAATTTAGCTAGTTGAAACCCAATAAAAAATTTGAAAATTTCTATCTATTTTGATAGTGTCAAGGTTTGTTCAAAAAGTATCTAACCTTTGGTCAGAAAAAATACCTTAGTTAGTTTTCTCTTAAAATATGTGTCTGAAAATTGATGTATTTTAAGGGAGTCAGTAGGCAAAAAATAATCAGAATATTCTGATTTTAAGTTTTTGATATATATTTCTGATATCTCCAATATCAAATTTTTCCAGGGATATAACATGTTTACCATTTTATGAATAAGAAGTGTTTCAAAACAGCTTTTAAAAGAATTGTCAGCTAACGTGCCACGCCCACTTTGACAGATAAAATTGTCAAAATTGACCTTTTAAAACCAGGGAAGCAGTTGCAAAGCTTCTATCTTTTTTTTATTC
Organism: Trichonephila clavipes; assembly: GCA_019973935.1. Classification (NCBI taxonomy): domain Eukaryota; kingdom Metazoa; phylum Arthropoda; class Arachnida; order Araneae; family Nephilidae; genus Trichonephila; species Trichonephila clavipes. The sequence continues at coordinate 79,482 of BMAU01019396.1, read as the reverse complement.
ATACGCAATTAACTTTCGATAACAGAACGATAACTGCAAGTTTAATTGTTAGACTTGCTAAAAAGATCTTTGGAGCGAAGTTTGTACTTTGTGGTTTGTGTGTGACTGAATTTTTTAGTTTAATTCTTTACTGAATTTTACTGAAACTTAGTTTTAATCAGTTTTTATCTCTGATTATTTCAACATCCCAAGACTTAGTAAATTGTTAAAAAAAAGTAGAACTATTTGTGAAATTAAAAATTTTACAGTTGCTTGTCATTGAAGAAACAAATTTACGTGTGTCTGAATGTTTCACTGAGACCAGGATAAATGCTGGTAATATATAGAACAATATGTGTAATATAAGCATAGATACTTCAAAATAATTATAAAAGGAATTTAATTATAATATAACCTTTATAATTAAATAATTATAAAGGATAAATAGAGAGTATTTGTTGACTATCCATAATAAGGTAAAAAGTTGGTAAGGTTTAGTAAGGTAAAGATTTTTTTAGTAAGTAGTGCACACACTAAATTGGTTTGACAAGGTAAGATTGTTTTTATAAAAATTACTGTTTTCTAAAATTTTTATTATTAAAATTGTTTGCATTATTTTAACTAAATATATACTTATGGATATATACTTATGTATACTTGAGTGAAATTTTTGATATATTTGTAAAGTATTTAGCTAAAAACCAGATGTCGTAAAAAAAGTTACAATTTTTATTACATAAACTCCTAATTATGTTCAACAAAACTTAACTTTTTTTTAAAAAATAACTGAACAATTTATTTTAAAAATTTCATTTAAGTATAAAGATAAATGATTATTTAATGTACCGACAAAATCTTGAATCTTTAACAGTTTCTGCGAAAAAGGTATACAAGATGAGAAAAAGGTATACAAGATGAGAAAAATGTATGCAAGAGGAGAAAAAGGTATGCAAGATGAGAAAAAGGTATGCAAGATGAGAAAAAGGTATGCAAGATGAGAAAAAGGTATACAAGATGAGAAAAAGGTATGCAAGATGAGAAAAAGGTATGCAAGATGAGAAAAAGGTATACAAATACAATGCTTTTTGTCGTTGCATGGTAAGCTTGTTACATACATAAAAATACATATAGTTCAATTTTAAACACAAAACAGAAAAAACCCCAATCTTCTTGTGGCTGTTTTAGAAATCACTTGTCTAACATATAGAGAAACTTTTGGACTCTGATACTTAAGGAAATTGTCAGTATGTGAACATACAAATCCATGATGAAACCTTTCAAAGTGTAGTAAAATCACTTATTCCTAAAACATTACTTTTGCACATATTGATACATTTTTACATGGTATTCATGATGCTTTATGGTTAACGTCGATGAGCGTAATGCATCAAAGCTGAAAATTTTTCAAGGATTCATATAGAATTTGAGGAAAATGATGCAAATGCTTCGAAATATCTCGTTAGACAAAAACTGAAAATGCTATACATGTATTTCTGGACAATTTAAGTAAAATAGGAATCAAAAAGTCTTAAAAGAAAATGAGAAGAAGCTAATGTTTTAAAAAAGTGCAAATACAAATTGTAAATTAAATAATTATAATTTTTGTGATGAAGTGACATTTTATAATAGAATTGCAATTTTCTTCTTGCAAAATGATGTTTTTAAAACTGCGTGTGTACTTTTTTCTCAGAATTTACTGAATAAATACACCTGCAATTGTTACGGCATATTACTGATATGTAATTACAATCGAACCTCTCTCTATATAACGAACCTCTATAATGCGAATTTTTCTATATAGCGAACTTTTTCCTGGAACCTTGAACATTTTACGATTTTCTTCGTAAAATAACCTCTCTATAGCGAAGTGCATTTTCTGTATAGTGAACTTTTTCTTTCGTGATTCAATTTTTGTTCTTCCTTTTATTTAAAGTATTCCTGAAAATATTTCAAGTTACTCTCTCTTTAACACATTTCATGGTGGTCATAAACCTTTAACTGGTTTCATTAGATCCCAACTCGACGAGTGAAATAGAGTTCTGGACGTTTCATCCAAGAAGTGCAACCTTTAACCCCCACTGCCCAGTTCACTAGAAATATCTTCGATATCCTCTTTTACCCTCAGCGGAGTTGTTCCGTATTCTCATGTTCTAATTATAAAATAATGTATGTTTAATATTACTTGTATGCTTTAAATTGTAAAATGTCCTTAAAATTCATTAATTTTAGTATAAAATTATTTTCTTAATATTGAAAACACAATGAATTCTTCGACATTTTTTTTTCTTGTTTTCTTTGCCGTTTTTCTTTCTTTCTTTTTTGATGGGTAAGAAATATAAAGTAAACATATATTAATTTTAAAAAAAGGTGTGAATAATTACTTTTTTAATATGTAGTGTTTATATGCATTAAAAATTTGTTCTATTTGATTTATAAAGTATATTAAAAGATGAACCTCTATATAACGAGTTTTCCATATGACGAATATTTTTCCAGGATTTAGCGACTTAATTACACAGAGATCCGGCTGTATATACACTGAAATGAAGGTTTTGAGATATTCCCAAAATATTAGGATAGAGACCAGATATCGAAGCAAAAAACGGCAATTTTCAAAAAAATTCATAGTGATGCTACGTAAAAGTATGTTTTTGAAAAGAAAATGTTTTTTTCAAAAGCAAGAATTTTTTTATAAGGGCTATAAATATATATATATATATATATATATATATATATATATATATATATATATATATATACTTCATAAGATAAAAAACACACTTAACCTTTAGTTTCTTTGAGTTTTAAGTGCTTAAAATTTTTTATTTTTGTTATTTATAATGTTGAAAAATGTATTATATGTATAAACTTATGTATACTAAAACATAGATCAGATTCATATCTATGTGAATAAATTACTGATGTAATTTAAACTATGAGAGTAGAATGAATGAATTTAAACGAATATGAAAAGAAAATTAGTATTCTAAATTGTGTCGTCGGTGGTTATGTTTTTGAGTATCGTAACTGGTTTTAGTTAAATTGTTTGAATTCCGATTTTATTATGACCATATTTGAATAGAAACCAAATGTAGTAGGTTAAATTCAAATACTTAAACAGCATAAAAATGAGATCTGGTTTCTTGGACTCATATAAAATTACGAGAACCGTTGTTGTATTAGAATATCAGAATTACACTAGAACATGGGTCACAGTCAATGTATCATTATATAAACAAAGAAGAGTGATTTGTATTAGAATTATAACGAAAGAATGATAATTGAACCCTACAATGTCGAAAGGTCACAAAATATTTCTTTAGTAAAATATTCTTTACCAATAGAGTATTAAAGAAGGAATAACAGACTTTGAAACTCTAAGCGATCTTAACTCATATGATGTGTTGTAGAAATTGCGAAAGTGAGAAATTAGCTAAGATGTCGTCCTCATCATTTGACTGTGTTTCTAAATCACGTCCATCGTTAATAGCAACAGTATAATTTCTTCAACATCATTAATTCAAACCTATACCATCATCAAACAATAGGGATAATAGAATTAATATTATTAATATATGCACTACACAGCATACATTACCTTATGTCAGTGTTTCTCAAACTGTGGGGCGCGCCTCCCTGGGGGGGCGCGAGCATATCGAAAATAAAAGATTTAAAAAATAATTAATTTACTGGAATGAATTAAAACAAAATACTTTCAGACATAATAAAAAATGCACTTTTACTCTGATGTAAGTTATAGGCCAGGGATGGCGAACCAATGGCACGCGTGCCAATGATGGCACGCGACAGAATATTTTGGGCACGCCATCGATCAAAAACGATTTGCATTTTGGCTTAAAATAATTAAGTTTACTATTAAGTATTATGAACAAACGCGAGTGATCCGTCGCGATGCCGACAAGTGGGGAGCAGACTCGTTTGTTATGTCTTGCGTAAATACTTCGTATATTATAAATTGCTAATGATGCAAAGTTTATCTACGCATAGTGTGTGTACGTAACTATTCTAAATATATTCAAGTTGTTTAAAAACATATTCTAACGTTTACATTAATAGTTCAGCTTGTATATACATCTAATTTATTAATGTGATCTAATTCTTGTCTTGTAAGTCTAATTGGTAAAATAGCTCTCACTGCTTTATTTTTAAAAATTTTAATGATCTGAGACAAAAGCGAAAGATCAGACACTACAGAAATCTCCTGCAAGCACTCAATTTCTTAAAAACAAATAAATCTGCCCATGAGCCCGCAGTCGTGCGCAGTCAGTAAAAAGGGGTGTTTTTGGCGGGGGAATCAAGCGAGAGCACATAGAATAGTTAATTTCATCGACACATCTGTACATTTAAAGTTTTGTGTTAAATTTACGATTTTTAACTGGTATTTAATATGGCTAGTTCAACAAAAAAAAAAGTGCAAGATAGTAAGTATATAGCAGAGAATTTCAAACTTGGTGGGCTGATAAATATGGCATGATCAATAAAGGTGACAAAGCGGTGTGTGTTTATGTTCTGGAACAGTGGTATGCAGAACATATATCGTCTGTAAAACGGCATTTTGAAACAAATCACAAATCCTTTTGTGAAAAAGCGAACCAGAGCAAAAAGAATTAATTGCAAGTGCAATAAAAGACAGAAATAAACAGTCGACGTCTATATTTAAATATGTAAGCAAAAATTGTCACACAAGTGCGGCAAGTTACTCAGCTGCAAATGCCATTGCTCGGCATGGTAAACCTTTTTAAGAGGGAGAGTTTTTGAAGGAAGCTTGGTTGGCATGTGCGCCCTCACTTTTTGATGATTTTGATAATAAAGATAAGATAATTCAGCGCATCAAAGATGTTCCTCTATCTAAAAACACAATGAAAGATAGAATCTTGAAATTGGCAGAAAATGTTACAGATCAACAAAAAAATGACATTAACTCCGCTCCTTTTATATCGCTATGTCTTGACGAAAGTATTGACATTACTAAATCGGCACGTTTAGCTGTCTTTGCTCGATATTGTGTAGGAAACATCATTAAGGAAGAATTAATTGCGATAACATCGTTGTTAACAACTACAAAGGGCACAGATATTTGTACGGCAGTAAGAAATTCGCTTGCTGAGAAGGAAATTGATTTGAAAAAATTGTTTAGTAACCACTGATGGTGCTCCAAATATGGTAGGCAAAAAATGGCTTAATTTCTTTATTTAAAACAGACGTAGGACACTCGATTCTTGAATACCACTGCATTATTCACCAACAAGCCTTATGTGCAAAGAGTGGTTCAAGATTTCTTGATAATGTAATAACTTTATTCACAAAAATAGTCAACCTCATATCGTCACAGGCTTTAAATAAACGAAAGTTTGATGCTTTGTTGAATGAAGTCAATTCGGTGTATAATGGCTTAATAATGTATAACAATGTTTGCTGGTTGAGCCGCGGGAACATACTTCAAAGATTTGTTGATTGCTTGGAAGAAATCAGACTGTTTCTACAAAATGAGAGCAAAATTGAACAATACCCACAGTTGATGGATATTATGTGGCTTTTATAATTGATGTGTTTTACAGACATATGCCAATATTTCAACAAATTGAACATAAAGCTTCAAGGCCCGCATAAAACAGTTATCGTCATGATGGATCCGCTTTTGAAGCTAAACTATATGTTTTCAGAAACGATATTATTACAAAAACTACAAGTACTTCCCAAACTTGAAAAAAATATCACAGATTTAGATGCCCAAGAGAAACGAAACGAAGAAAAAGTTATTGATGACTTTATTTCCATAATGGATTCTTTAATCAAAGAATTTTCAGCGAGATTTTCTCAGTTCAAGGAATTATCGGAAACGTTCAAATTTATTATGTACCCTGATGTGATTTCGTTTGATAAACTGAACTTGTCTCAATTCGATTGGTTGGAAATTGAAGAACTTGAAATGCAACTGATTGATTTCCAGTCTAGTTCAATATGGATTCAAAAGTTTATTGAAACAAGGAAAAAGTTGGAATTGATTGAAGCAGAAAGATTGACAAGCAATATAAGTAAAAATACCAGTAACGAAATTTTGGAAACATGGAATTCGATTCCAGACGCATTTAACTGTTTAAAGAAGTTGGCGTATGCTATTTTAACCATATTTTCATCTACCTATGCCTGCGAGTCATTATTTTCAGAGATAAATAACATCAAAGACTCGCTTAGAAACCGTTTAACAGACGACTCTAATTCAGCATGCATTCTACTAAAAGTAACATCTTATAATCCTGATATAAGTTATTTCTCATCTAATCTACAACAGCAGAAATCACACTAATGTTACTTTAATTAAAATTACAAGTATAACTAAAACATTTACTACTATACAGTGCAAAATGTATTTTTTCGTATTAAATAAAGAATTTTGATTTGTTCGTATTTAGTTTTATTAGTTGTTCAATAATCACAAGTCAAAATTATTTGATGGCACGCCTATAACTCATTAAACGTTTTTTTAGAAAAAATGGCACGTTGACCCAAAAAGGTTCGCCACCCCTTTTATAGGCGATATCAAGTCATCAAAAAAACTTCTTCAATACTTAATTAGCTATCTTTGATTCTATAACCAAATAAAAATATTTTATTTAATTTGCTGTAATCCCATGATGCGAGAGTTTTTATTACGTTTTCTTTTTTAAAAATAACATTCTACTCTTTCAGAGAAAAAACAGATCCCAGATCCAGAATCGAAAAATTCAGGAACATAAAAAATTCATCACTGTCATTATTTTTGAAATACTGCACATTATAGCTGTAATTTGTTTGACCTTCTAAGTTATTAGTAGAGTTAGTTATAACCCATCTCTTATGTGTTTATTTCTCATTTAAGGAAGTTGTAAGTAATGTATTTCTCTATTGCGCTTTTTTCCACGTAAAACAGTTTTATGATATTTGGAAAACCACGGAAAGCACACACACACACACTCTTTGATGGATTACTATGCGAAGACTGAGACCAAGAGGAGTATTTTCAAACATAAAGCATAACAATTGTTTTTAGCAGTAACATACATATTATCATAATGAATACACTTTTTACCCGGAAGTGGTCGCGCGAGACACACAGATCACGAAATTGTTGATTCTGGCAGAACTGTTTATTTGTCACCAAAGAAAAATTGAAGAGTCCTTGAAAGTAGGTAAGTAACTTTCTCTTAGTTAAATTATTCACTGGAATAACGATTTGTATCGTGTACAATAAAATAATTATAAAAAAAGGATTGGGGTGACTCAATAACCCTGCTAGATCGTATCGAGTGCGCGCCTGCTCCCAGGTTAAAACATGTTGAAGTCTTTTGCTTTAAAAATATTAAAAATAATACAATTATTCTTCATCGGAATTTTATATTGTTGTTCATTATTTAACATCAACTATAAATGCTAATTCTGTGAGGATTAAAATTAAAATTCGCTTAAAACTAATTATAATTTGAGCAAGCATTTAAAAAAAACATTTTACATTTTTGTAAACATTGTCGCGCACTTGGCTTTAATGTTTGGCAAGAATGTTTTATTTTCTTTTAAACGAACTCATGCAAAGAGCGCGTACTTCGGCCGGTATACTTTTAATGTATCAGTGCTGCACAGAGTATTTTATAACTATTTAATTAATACTAAATTAAGAACAAGTTTAATAAGTATTAACGACTTCCATGGGCTTGTTCTACAAAGCAAAGTTTTTATAAGGAATGCTTATGATTAGAAATTGACCCTCTGAGTTATTTTTCTATATTTAGCAGATATCCATATTTTGTCTTCTAAGCAGTCACCGCATTTTGCAATATGTTCAATTTAAAAATTAGAGAAAGGAAAAATAACGTAATAATTGTCCTATTACTTTTAATTTATTTTTTTGCTTAAAAGTAGTATTCAAAATTTAATACTTATGTTATTAATGTGTATGGTTTATAATTAAGATCTCGTATTGTAGCTTTAGCGTCAAAGTGAATTATTATTGCATTTAGTGCATTATTAATGTATAAGGGGGGCGCGATAAAAATTGTGATTGAAAAGGGGGGCGCCAGTATTGAAAGTTTGAGAAGCACTGCCTTATGTGTATATATAAATCTTCATTATTCCACACGATGACCATCTTGAATCTATGATTTACCAGCATTGGACCTGGCAATTTTAAAATTGCGAAACTTTCTTACAGTCTTTTATTTAGCAGTTCATGTTAAAATGTGGCTTAAAGTAAAAGAAATAACTATCATTTTTTTTCTCGATTTTTAAAATAATTTCTCACTATTTAACTCAGTGTATTTTGAAATAATCAAAGCGGGAATATATAAACGCTAAGTTGGTGAAAGTAATTTGAGTATTAGTGTATTTCTCTAGCTGCGTCGTATTCAAGTGCTTATGACGGTATAAGCAGTTATTTATCAAAAAATTAAATAAATTTCGAATTACGGGAAAGCAGTTCATTGTTTATTAAATGCAATGCACATTCTCAATATAATTTCACGAGTTTAATTTCTTTTATTATTATTGATCCTAAAGGTTAATATTTTGAAATATCATGTACATTTTAAAATTAATTTACCAAACTGCAACGCTAAGAAATCTGAAATGAAAGTAAAATTTTAAAATGTATGGATTCATTTTTCTCGCAGGATCTATCGAATTTGTTTTGGAAAATCAGTTGTTATATTTTCCAGGTTATGTACTTAATTTGACTTGTCGTATTTTTCAAATCAGTACTAATGTAATACATTTTATAGCATAGAATTCTTTATATATTTTTACAATATTTACCCAAGATGGACAAAAGCTTATCAAAATAAACTAAATATATTGGTTATTAATCAATTATTTTAATCAAAATAGTTGAAATATCAATTAACTTCCAGAAAAGGCTTCATTTTTGGTGTCATTTCTTCAGCGTATTTTATTTCTCACCTAAAAATGACTGAATTTTAAACTCTATAAATTTTTGTATCAAAATCTTTGATTTACCGGCACATAAAAATTAATCCTTGAAAGTTAAAATAAAGTTTGACGGAAAAAAATTTTTTTAATGAATATTTTTAAACGTTTTTTTCTTTTTTATTACACCTAACGATAGACATTTATTTTTCAACTCTAAGTGCAATAAAATAAAAAAAAACTGATAAAAGGAAATATTATTATAGAAAATACACGCGATTTAAAAATGAACAACTGTGAAAAATATGAATTACAACATGCTTACATTTTTATGCGTTTGGATTTCTCATCTTTATAAAGCCTTTAATCGAAAATTTCATCAATTTATTCAGAAAATGTTCCATTTTGAAATGACGATCAAATTTCGTGGAGAAAGAGACCATTTACAAAGTAATAAATTATAATAATTAGACAATCATCACGTGATGCTAAAAATGGGAAGAATAGTACCAATCGTTTGAGAATACGGAAGGAATATAATACATTGTCCCCTATCAAGTTTTCCTTAACATTTCTGGAATGAATTTCAAATGGAATTTGTGTAACGCAAATTATTGAAACTAATCTGCACATAATTCTGTAAGGGAAACATTTTTGTTTAAAAGTTAATCAGCTTTATTTTATTAATTATAATTTAACTTTTAAATCCATTGAAATTATAATTTTAGTCCTAAATTAGGGTTTAATTGATTTCGCACCATTAAAAGAGTTTCCTAATTTTACTTACATAAGATGAGAATCATAAAATTTACTAAGAGAGAGTATTTGTTTTTTAAAGACAAACATAATAATTATGTATCATTTTTATAATAAAAATTCACAAATTCAATTGTTAATTACTGAATATCAATTAGTTTATTGTGCTCCGAAATAAATCAAAATATTCTGGGAAAAGCAAATATCTAGAATTTAAAGGCCCTTGTTCGATTTTGTTGAAACATTTGTTAAATAATCGAATCAATGAAATGAATTAATGAATTAATGAAATGCTACTGTATTTATGTCTAGAATTAAGTGAAATATTGAAGAAGCAGATGAAAAACTAATTATTCAATCGAATAGAAAGTTATCTGTTTTATTCTAAAGAGGGAAGATAAACGAAAAATAAATGATTATTGACAATTGATTTTTCATAATTGTTTCTATTTACGTGACTTTACAAATTACAGTTATCTATGGAGAAAAAGACAAAAATTAATAAAAAAATATAAATTACACGCACTATTTTTAACAAAAATCGAAACTAACAAATTTATTGGAATTATATTAAATTAATAGGAATTATTTTTTTAAAAATTAAACTGTCATTTTTTTGTTTCTTTTACCTTTATCTGGATCGAAATGTTATAAATTAATGCAATGAAAAAGAACGCAGAAAAAAAAATAGTGTTCAGCTTTTCGATTTATGTGATATATTTTTCTGATAAAAACTGTACAAAAAGAAAATTAATATATTTCCCTTTGCATTCTAAATACAAGGAAACAAGGTTAAATCAAAGTTAAGTATATAATACAGATATTATTATATTGACAAATATAAGGGTTACCCAAATGAAAGGTTCACAAGTTGAATAAAAAGAACACCTTTGCTAGAAATCGAAATAAATTGCAATGGGATTTGTAACACAGGTCCCCTAGTTTCGACAGTAGGCCTATGTCTCCTCTGTAGTAAGATCGTGGGTAATTCTCGAGGAAGACTTGCACAGCATCCTTCACCTCATAGACCGAATGGAAACATAATGTTTTCTTAAGTGGAAAAAAGTAAGAAAGATTTCAGGGAGACAAATTTGGTCTTTGCGGCAGGTGTTCTAATACTTTTCAACAGAATTTTTTAAAAAAATTGTCTGGGTTTCAAGTGAGACATTTTGACCGGCATTGTCACGGAGATCTGATATCGTTTGCCACCTTTCACGAAAACGTTTGCACCAATTGTTCGAACTAAGCAGTGCTCTCCATAGACTGCCCCCCGTTAACTGAAAGATGCCCATTTCCAGATCACCATTCAAAAAACATACTACCACGTATTGTTATTATATGGACGTATACAAGAATAGCGCAACTTCACTTTTGATTTATTTCCTCTACCACGAACAGATTTCACTATTCCGTATCGAATGCAGTGTACATCTCCTACATCCCTTTATATCCATGTCCGATGGCCCTGCTACAGCTACAATTATTATGACACAATTGCAAGCGTCACACTTTTCATTTGGGCAACCCTTTCATAAGTGAAGCTAATTAAACTTCTAACCATTAAAATTGCAACACCACGAAAGGAAGAATGATACAAACGTCAAATTTAGGGAATGGAAGATGCTGGTATATACAAATGATTATCATTTAAGCGAAACCGAATGGAAGGAGAAAATGGTATCACAAACTTACCACAAAATGGAAAGTTACACAACATGTTTCTAATTAAAAAATTTCATTTGAATAATATTGATTGCTTTTTAGAGAGAGAGAAGATCGTGTTATGCTTCATATAAGAAGGTGAAATGTCTTCCAGAACGTGTCAGAATTCGATAGTGGCTGATCTTGACCTATTGACAAGTGGCTTATTGTTCGAAGATATTGCTAAACACATTGTTTGAAATACAAATATTGCCATGCAAGTATGGAATCGATGGATTTAGGAAGGTCATACTGCACGCCATGGAGGATCTCAATGACCTCCCACTGCTAACGCTTGAGGTGACAGACATATTGTCAAGTTGGCCTTACAGGATCATACAGCCATGCCATAGATTTTAAATCAAGAATTAGACTTGTTTGTAGCGCGACTAAGTTTGGAACAGTACACATTATTACGGCTTTTTTGACACTGCAATAAAAATATAGCAGCGTCAGTGATGCACCAAAGACAAAACTATATACAGGAGAGGCACCACGTCGTCTTTTGGATAAGTTGCGGTTCTCCGTGTAACATCATGACGGATGTATACATGTTTGGAGAAACTGAGGCGAGCTCATGTAGCCTACTGGCATTCGGTATCGTCGTACGGGTTCTGCACCAAATGAGTTGGTATCAGTAGCCATTGGATACATGACGCGCGGACACCTCTTGTTCGCGTCATTGGTAATCTGAATAGATAGAGTTTTATTTTTCAGATCTTAAGGTTGGTGGTGGAACCCTATCTTGGAGTCCTTAGAGATGTCATATTTCAACAAGACAACGCAAGACTGCAAGGCTGCATGTTGTCCGTTATGTCCTGACCTACCTCGGCATAGAGGGTGTTTGGCTGCTACCCTGGCTAGCACGTTCTTCTTATGCCTCCGCTAGGCACTCTTCAAGAAGTTCCAGCCATAGGCGCGCGACATCTCTCAGATGCATTACCTCATATTTACCTTTGAAGATGATTTAATCATTTTACTGGTGGGATTTGACAAAGAAGCGTAATATTATATCGAAATCATTGATATAAGGTGTAGTGTTTATTTCTAAAAGTTTTAATTTTTGTATTATCTAACCCATTACTTACCTATAAAAAATAGATTGCTATACCGAATTAATAGATAATTGATAGATGTGTACCTATCTACCAGCAGTCCCCAAACCTTCAATGATACAAAGCAAAGGATATATGATGTGTTAAAAGAGGGAAGTGACAGGAATGTGGCCCAAAAAAGTAATAGAAAAAACAAATCACGTATGAATTTGTACGTTTGAAAATTACAAAAGCATAGGAAAATTGAAACCTTACTTGGTAACCATTTCAATGAACAAAATAATTACATCCACACAAAATAATGATCAAAATATATTTAAAGCTGAAAGCATTTTTTAATCAATTTTTCTGACACAAACTTGACTCCATTAGATACATGCGTGTGTTACACAAGTCGTAATATACATAATACTTAAAATATGATCAGAAATTTTAATCTAAACAAAAAACACATCACAAAGGTAGTGGTTAGTTATCACTGTTACCAACACCTATTTATGTTTTGAGATCCTTTATTGTAGTCTTCACAAATTGTCTTACACTTTATAACAAAAAAAAAACGACGCACCAAGAAGGAGTAGCCCTATTGTAATGAAACTTCGTATGCAAAGAAATTTCAACCGAACATGCAAATGATTAAAATTTGGTGTCCAACGAATGAATAGAAGGAGCTACAGTGCATCAGAACTCCGCACTCAGCAGGTGTCTCTTAGAAGCGATTCTCAATCTGATAGTGGAAATTTCTGTTGCATTGTGATTTAGGATACCTTTGAACAACTGAAAAAATGCATCACCGCAGGATTCGAACTCATTACGAGCAACTCTCAGTTTGAAAGAGGGCGTTTCATTGGACTGAAAGAGGGAGGTTGGGCAAATCGGAGAATCATTCGTCGTATGGGTCGAAGCAATGTGGCCATTAGAAGATGCTGGAAAGAATGGGTGGACAATGGCAGATTTCAGCATCATGATGGTAGCGGTCGACCTATGGCCACAGAAGATCAGAAGGACAGATTGATTGCCGACTCAGCTGTCATAGCACTTGATTCATCGTTATCAACCATCAGATGTACGATCCCGCACCATGATCATTCCCAGATGGTTGATAGTGCGAAATTACGCTCGTTCTGACCGGTACGTCACCTGCCATTCACGACATACTAGGTGCATGGCCCGGCGTTAAACGGGCTTTCTCGTTGTAATTTTCCCTTTTTCCCTTTTCTTCACAAAATCAGCACTTTTAATATTCTTTTTCGAAATTACTTTTACTTCCTTGTTTCTTTCCCCTCCTCTTCTCCTGTCGTTGTACGGGCTTCTACGGAGTGTATAACCTAATCTCCATGGGAATTTCCTCTTTTTCTCATGACGATAGCACTTCTGTATGTACTTTAATTTATGATAAAATTAAGAATAATTCAAGGAAGAAATCATGACGTGCAAAATTAGTGATGACTTTTCTTAGCGTGACAGTTATTTCGCATTAAATGCTGATATTATAATTCCTATCTGTACCTTTTTATTAATGCTTAATATAAACCGTAAAAGAACAAAGTCAGAAACACTTTACTTAATTTTACCATTCCTGTTTCACTGTTTTATTAGTTATTGTGCGTAGGAGTATTACAAAAAAAATGATTTTTTCGAGCACAAAAAAATTAAGATTTAATTTATGGTTAATGTGAACAATAACATTTTTAAAAGTCTCATTTATGTATTGAGGAGATGGAATAAATCTGTACCAAAAGTTTGTTTAAGATTCTTCAAAGATGTGTCATTTTCCCAACATTGTTAGATATTTGTTGTGAAATATAACAATGTTATTAAGTGCCAGACAAATAATTCAATAAATGGTGGATACGTCAATACTCCAGTCAAAATATGCAGATTAGTATGTACTTAATATAAATTTGGAATAAATTAAGCAATTTCTCTAGATAAGTTTAATTTGATATTTCTGTTAGTTTACAAATGTTTAAATGAGAATAATTAAGAAACAAAGTTAGACAATTTAGGTTGCCGATTTCACTCTAAGTCAATTTCTATTCGAGATTGAGTCGGAGTACAGTCTGGTACGCTTTAGCTTTGCACAAACTCTTCAGTCAATTAGACAACAGCGACGTTTGCTTTGAAGATCAAGGTATAATTGAATAAGGGTCCGGCTTTATACAAGCATCAAACACAAACTAAGAAGTATGTGGGTTGATAGTTACGTTAAAATATTGTCATTATGAATTTAGTAATGTATTGATACAGAAACTGCTTGCCATCAAGTAAAAAAAAAGAAACGCTAACATTTAACATAGAAAATTATGCATAACTTTATTAAGTTAATTGTTAAATAATGCTTTTTTTGTTTCTTTATACATAGAACGAAAATGTTTAAAGTGTTTAGGTGATTAAAAAGAAATTTTTTAATGAAAAATTCTTGTAAATTTAATTTATTTAATATTCTCAAGTCATATCTAATTCGGATAAAACATGAAAATGATTTTGTAAACCAACGCTGCCATTTATTTCCATTCAGAAATATAATATAACTATAAATTTCAAGAATTTGATATCTGGTATCTAATATTTTCAATTGCGTCGGCTTATTGGAAGCAGTGAATTTGTGTTGAATTGTGAAATGCCAGAAATCATAAACTCTTAAGCCTCATATGGAAGCAAAAATGTCTAAAATCAAAATTAATTCAAAGTTCTGTCATAAAAATAATATAATTCACTCGTATCATATCAAAAATATGCTAAGAACACTTTCATTAATAAAATTCGAATGCTAGGAAATAAGAATCATTTAATAAAAAGTCAATTCTATTGGAAGTTTTCATGATTTGTTAAGTGTAAAGCATAATAGCCTTTTAGTGTTGCAAGGCCTTTTTGCCTGTAAATGCTGACGTGAGCTTTAAATATGAAGTATAATATTTTTAATGGACACAGTAGGCTTTGACCCTCATGGGCTGTTACGCCACTGAGTTTGAATTTGGTAATATTCTTAACTATATATATATATATATATATATAGTCTAAAAAGTCTAAAAAGTGATATGAATAATTAAATGAATGGTAATTTAATTATTTTAAAGATAAATACCATTACTTAGTTCAATTGAAATGAAATAGTTTCATGAAACAAAGAATGCCAAATTATTTCTTTAAGAATTTAAATGTTGTTGATGATTAAATCATTTTCTGTTTTTCAAAAACAGTTTGATGTTTACATAATCTTAAATTTGGTATGAAAGATTAAACTGTACCTTTGAAAAATAAAATACTTCTTTAAAGTTGATTGCTTAACAAATTTAATAAAAATATTTTTCGGAGCAAAATTCGAAGTTTAATTGCGAGAGCTATCTGATTTATGACCTAGACATCTGAGACAATTCAAGTTTCACTCAGAAAAAAACTGATTCTAATTAAAACTAAGACTTTTAAAGATCAAAAGTTAATCCAAGTTATATAAGAAATGCTTTTTTGCAAATAAAAATAAAGAAAGAAGTTGCAAATAAACTATTACTCGAATTTAATAAAATGGACATGAGTTTTTCTTAATTTTTCTTATAAACTAATGCTTCTTTGGTACCAAGTATATATAATGGAAAGAAAACATTTCCATTTACCGGGGTCTAATCGATCAATATAGATTTTTCTTTATCTTTCGTAGATATTTGGATTTAATTAAAAACATCTTTTGGCTCATTAGGGGCTTGATTAAAAATTAATATGTTCCTGCATTTTGGCAGGGAAAAGTAATATGTTTCTTTAACCTTAATTTTTGACGTTTATTTAAGGATGTTTTCATCTAATATGAAAAAAAAAAACTGACCTGGAACATATTCCTGAAGCGAAAGTGGTTTATAGTATTAGTTAAAAACTAGGAAAGTTTCTACTCAAGGGTTGTCGAGAACTGAACAATTGTTGAACTGCTCTTTGTCTTTTCAGTTTCCTTAGAACTGGTTCTTTAACCTGTCGTTTAGGTGTGTGTTATTTCATTCTTCGGTTACTTAAGAACTTCTTTTTTCACGCATCGCTTGGGTGGACTATTCTTTCTTTTTTCGGTTACTTCAGAACTAGTTCTTTGACTTGTCGTTTAGGTGAACTGTTATTTCTTTTTCTGTTTTCACCTAATTAAAAACAACTTTCTAATATTGAACATATTTTCAGACTGAAAAAAAGGGGTTTAATATTAACTAACTACGTTGGGTATGTTAATAATATATTAGCTAAACATTAATAATATTCGCTAATGATATATATTATTAACTAAGTTCTGCTCAAGTAATAGATAGAACTTTATTTTGGTTAAATTATTATTTTTTCTGTTTCGGTTACTTTAGAGCTCTTTCTTTAACCTGTCTTTCAGGTGAACTGCTCTTTTTTCCGTTTCTTTAAGAGAATAACAAACAGAAACAGAAAAGAAACCTGTATAAATACTCCTCAATTTGTCTTTTGTGCCAAATGTACTTCTAATACTCATGCTTAAGCAATGGAAGAGGAGAATGCAATTAATAGTATATAATTTTGTTTCCTTACATTTAAATGTACATATTATGCATAAGCTTAACCTGAGTTATAAAAACAAACTGTTTGGCAATTATTTGCTATTTCATAATATATATATATATACATATATATGTTTTCAGAATTCCTAGTATTGCTGAACCTCCTTTTCTATAAAAAACAGTTATTGAGCCATAATTTGTTGATTATGTTGTTAGTTTATTATGTTGTAGTATGCCATGCAAGAAAAATATTTTTTCTTCCAGTTGCTACCATAGTTGTACAAGTGAATTTTTCGAATATGAATACTTTATAACAATGTACGAATAACTCAAAAGAAAAACAACACCAGCTTTGTATTCATGTCCTTTATGAGGTATAATCTCATCCCCCAAAGAAGTATTGTTTCCAATACAATTTAATAGTTGACATTTTCGTTGTGATCAGGTGATTTTTTCCATTTTTCTATGCTTCAATGCCGATGCTCCGTGGCCCATTGCAGACGTTATTGACAAAGGCGCCATCAGTGCTGGGACGCAATTCGGGCGTTGGCAGCATAGGCCCATACTCAGCAATATACGTTGTACTGAAAGTTGATAAATAACGTTTGGGTCTTCACTATTGTAGCTGCTGATGATATCGACTGTTATAGGCTTTCAGTTATTACGAACAATCCGTAACAGTCTCTGTTTTACTGAGGGAGCAATGAGCTGCGACCGACAAACCACTGGCTTGCGATTCAGTTTCCCCATCCATGCACCACTTTTGATGAATATTTACATCCACCGTACGTGAACAGCTGACTAAACGCGTCGTTTCTGAAAACAGTGTTCCAATACACTGATTTATTGACTTTGAATTTATGTCGCACGCTGCAGCTACACGAATATTAACGATGGACCACGTTATTTTGAATTAGGGTTAAATGGCCCAGGCCTTGAGTCATAAATATTTGATCTTTATCGAAATATGATGAGCGAGCTGTTTTTCCCATTACGGCACTAAATAATCTACTTGTGGAAAGACAGCGCAATTGAATGTTTTATATATGTCGTAGGAAAATGATGAAATTAGCAATCTCATCAAATCCTTAACGGAGATGATCACTTGACGGTAAATGTTAAAATAACGTCTATTCAAGGTCATTTCCCTGATAAAAGTAAGGGATTTGAACGAATCCCTGAGCTGTTTCAGTGAAATGATGAAATAATATTGTCAAGAGTTCACAAGTGTTTATTTAACAAATAGGGTGCCTTATTAAACGTAGAAGTAAGTAATACAACAATAGTAAATGAAATACTAATTATTTATTCGACACTAATTTACAAATAATTACAAAATTAGGCTGATATTTTTTGACGTCCTTTCGGTTGCTTACGCACTAAAATATCAATCCCTAAGTTAATCCTATCGAGCCATATTTTTAAAGATATGGGGTTGATATTTGGAGGATCGTTAGTACTACCTGTATGGTTAGGAAGCACAAGGACTCGACTCCAGGTATCCCCCTCCCGTGTATAGCCTTTTGCCAATGCAAATCCTGACTAGCTCATTTCATCATTTCACTGAAACGGTTCAGGGATTTGATAAAATAACTTATTTTCATCAGGGAAATGACACTGAAGAGAGACGTTGTTTTAACTTCTCCCGTCAATTAATCATCTCCCTTAAGGATTTCATGAAATTCCTAATTTCGTCATTTTCCTGCGACATATACTCCAGCATCACCGCGCATGCATCGTGGTTTTCTCTTCGGTACTCCAGTTGAGGGTTAGTTATAACGTAATGGGTTTTCCGCGTACATGATGTACACCGAATGCATATGTGTGTGCATATATTTGTTTTCTTTTCTGAGGGAGTAAATGGATGTTTTACATGCACTGCATTTTACATTTCATCTCCTGCACATTATTATATAAAAAGACTTTTGCTTTTTTATTAAATATTATAATTTATTAGTACATTTATGTTTGTATAAAGAAAACTCGATCCCAGTTGGTACCCTGACCTTCTAACATTAATTTAAAGTCTTCTTAGCTGTAATGGGAACGATGTCAGTTTAAGATGGATATTCAAGCAAATTCATACAAAAACTGGAAGCTATTTCGTTGACGTTTACACATATTGCATATAATGATGGAAATACGGAGAGCAAAGAATGGAAAATATGCAAACACATTTTTGATTTTGTCATTCGAAAAATTTACAAGCCTTGGATGAAATCGTTAGGAGAGAAAAATGATTCAAATTCTTTAAATTGCACTTTAAGTAAGATTCTGAGAAATGAATGAGTCGAGAAAGATTACTCCTGAGGCAAGTCGATTTCTTTTGAAAAGTGTTTATCCATGTTTTTCATTAAAATAAAAGTTAGAAAACTTACTTGTAACATAAAGAAATCTAAACATCAAAATGGTTGCTTAAAGCTGCTGCAATGCAAGGAATGAATATGTGTAATAGGAGGGATCCAGAAATCTTTTTTTAGAACTTGAAAATCTACCTCTATGCGGAAAAAATGTACTCTGGAATAAAAATAAATGAAAAATTAAATACAAAACCTAATTTATATATATTTATATATACATGTTAAATCAGCATTTCTCAAACTATTGGGTGCATCTCTCCTAGGGGGCATGATAAGTCTACGAAGGGGGCACGAGCATATTGAAAAATCGAAAACAAAAGATCTTTTAAAAATATTAATTTACTTAAAGTAAACAAAAAGAAATATTCTGACGTAATAATAAATAAAATAGACATTTACTCTGATATAATACACTTATAAATGTATTAGTACTGCGTGATGTATTTTATAATTACTTCACGGTATCCGACTACGTTCTTAGCCGTGATTTTGCAAAAACGTATAAAGGGATAATATTTATGATGTTTAGTCTCACTTAGATTAGAAAATTTATATAAAATTATTTTAAGAATAGTATTACAATAAAAATTTATTTAAGTACAATATTTTGACAAAAAGTGAACATAGAATGACCCATTTTCAAAATACTCACCTTTTGTGAAAAATGCTTCTATTATAGTAATATTTTGACTGTATATATCTCAGACCTCTGTATGGAGGCTCAACTAGAATTTTTGAAATATATAACTTAGAAGTGGGTTTATCCATGTTTTGCAACAGCAGAGGAGAGAAATCTTAAGAAAAAAACGCCGATAATTGATTTAAAATGTTGTAACTCTGAAAATAATGTGAACTTTTCAAAAATGATAGTTGAGCCTCTGTACAGAGGTCTGAGCTATATACAGGTAAAATATTATTATAATAGAAGCATTTTTCACAAAAGGAGAACATTTTGAAAAAAGGTTATTCTAAGTTAATTTTTAGCCGAAATATTGTATTTAAATACATTTTTTTGTCAAAATGTCCTTAAAACAATTTTATTTATGTATCCTAACCTAAGTGACACTAAATATCATGAAAATTATCCATTTATGCGCCTTTTTAAGATCACGGTTTCGAATGTTGTCGGATACCTTAACAATACTAAGTTGAGAATAATCATTAGCAGTCACCCTATGGGTTGTCAGATATAGAATTACATACAAAACTTAAAGTGCTTACCTTAATAGTTTGTACTGTTTATAATTAATCTCTTAACTGCTGATTAAAAGTTACGCAATTTGCTCCCCAATGCCACCCTTTTCCACGTATGTGGAGGGGGAGAAGAGGAATAAATAAGCAAAAATCCTCTGAAATAAGTAAATCCTTCGCAAACGTTGTCAAGGCCCTTTTGTTGCATTCCAAATCCTTCGGAATAATTTTATGGATAGCAGTGCACAGAAAAGATCGAACTTTGGAAAGACGAATATATGCGTCTGGAACAATTAACGCTATGGCTGAGCGAAACATTTATATATGCCAGTGGCAAGAGGTTAAAAACGTATTGTAGCTTTAGCGTCAAAGTATATTATCATTGAATTCAATACATTGTTATTGTATGGAAAGGGGGCAATGAAAATTATTACTGAATATTGGGTCGCAAATATTGAAAGTTTCAGAAGCACTGTGTTAAATAATGCCACAAAAGGGGAGCGAAGTTTTGGTATTTACGCTTTTTTATATTAAAAAGTCAAAGTAATTTTTGTTGAAGAAATACCGACACTTTAGTTCCTTTTAACATTTATAGCGATAAGAGGTCACGTAATGAGTAGTAACAAGAAAAAACACCAGGTCATTTAGCAACTTCTTTTAGTATTACATTAAAAAAAAACTCCTGTCAAAATAACAATGCACGATAAAGTGGAAGCACTACAAAGTTATTTTTTTATCAACAATCGTAGCTTTTGGTTATTTGTATTATACAAAAAAAAGTTTATTTGGAGTCTAAAATCATCTAACAATATTTATCTTTTTTCATTTTTCTGAAAATTCAAGCCATTGGTTACATAATTAAGTTCTGAAATTACTTTTTTTATTCATTTTCCTTCTAATCTCCATACCATCGAACATATTTCCCACTTAGATAGGTTTAGATCAGTGGTTTCTGCCGATTTTGGGCCATGCCCCTCCTGGGCATTTCTAAAATCCTGATGCCCCCCTCGTGATACTTAAATTTTGTTATTCAAAATTTTACGGTTATTCACCTGAAGGAAGCTTAAGATGCCATTAACTTAGTATCTAAACAAGCTTCCAAAGAATAAGTTCTCCATGAAAAATAAAAATAAAAAATGAAAGAAAGTTAAATAAATAAAGTTTCGAAACATATAACAGAGAGCTGAAAAGCAAAAATAGCAAATATTTGAATGAAACATTATTCTGAAATACTTCGATCATTTTCATTATTAAACACATTTTAATGAAAAATAAAAATTGAGCTCCCCTAAAAATGTCTGTTAGTGAGATCCTGATGCGTCTTGTCTGCAATAGAGATATTTTATATCAGCTCCAATTTTGTCAGATTAAGTCTCAAGTCTCCTCGTTTAGTGATATCAAGTCGATTTCTTTTCTTCGATAACAAATCATTGACAGCACCAAAGCCCCATTCAGATAAATATGAAGATGGAAAGAGTAACAACAATTTTCTTGCAGACTTGGTTGAATGTGTGTATTTAGTTTCTGTCTCATCATAAAGCCATGCCA
The DNA here is from genome assembly GCA_019973935.1 of Trichonephila clavipes. Lineage (NCBI taxonomy): Eukaryota > Metazoa > Arthropoda > Arachnida > Araneae > Nephilidae > Trichonephila > Trichonephila clavipes. The sequence goes on along the minus strand of BMAU01019396.1, from coordinate 57,480 downwards.
TCACTCTTTTATATTGAATAAAGTTTTAACAGACTCATCATTTTGCATTTCCGAGAGTTCTTGGTACTGCATCGAAATATCAGATATATCCACTAGCATTGGTTACGTCACCCCTGTTGGAAAATCAATTTGCTTTAAATCAGAAAATCGTTCTTTAAAATAAGAAGCCATTATTTTCAAATGATCCACAATGATAAGTACAACGGCATCACACATTTTTTTAGCCAATGAAACTGGTCAAAATTTTTGTGAGAAATATTTTTTTGACATACCTCAATAAGTGTAACGAAGCCAAATATTTTCGTCATTGCATCCACAAGAGTTTTATTTGATCCTTTAAGTTGTTTATTAAACAGATTTAGTTCTTCAAAAATATCTGTTAAATAACTCACAAATGCTTTACCATCAACAGTTTCAGGTGCTTCATTTCAGGCTTGTCACTTAAAAAATCACTAAGAACATCATATAAATCCATGAATCCTTTCAAGCAATTTGCCTTTGACCTTACCTCAGTGTAAAGTAAAAGTCTCCCATAGCCTGCATTTTTATTTTAACAAAATTGTCTGATGCTCACATGTTGCATTAGCTTTGATATAATTGATACATTTTACAACAGAACGTAGTACCTCATTAAGAGCAGGAGTAATATTTTTAGCCACTAAGTTCTCTCTATGAATAACACTGTGCACAAGAATCATTTTTGGAAACTCACCTTTCATCAATTTTAAGCAGTATCCCCCCCCCTTCATGACAGGAGCACCATCAGCAGCAAAAGATGTTATGTTTTCTATTGGTATATTATTAACACGTATATAATTGTTTAGCTTACCATATATATCAGTGGAGGAAGTGGTGGTTTTTAATTATTTGCAAAATACCATTTCTTCAGCAAATTTACCTTTATCAATATATCTTGCATATACTAACAATACAACCTCACTAACTCTCAGAGTTGATTCAGCCATTTGTAGTGAGAAATATCTGGATTTCAACTTTTAAACAAATTGTGTTTCAATATCATCACCCATTTCATCTATTCTTCTACTAACAGCATTGTTACTGAGTGGCATGGCTTTAACAACGTTGTCATCCTTTCTCCAGGACTATTTTAAAAAATGCTAATATTGATGGTTTTATTAAATTCTCTCATATAGTATGCTTTTTTGCACATTTGGCAATGAGTAAAGATATCTTATAATTAGCCTCAAGAGTACAATTGACGCTAACAGTTTGTGTTTTGAACAGATACTTTATTATTGACCTTTTTGCAAACTTCTCCTATAAAGACTCAAAGTAATTTAAATCTGAATTTACATATGCACTATGTTTAGACTTCAAATACAATTTAAGAGGACCTGGTTTCATTGATTCGTTGGTCAAGCATTGTTGGCATAAGAGGCAGAAAGGTGACCGTTCATCATGCATAGCGGGTATGAATCCATATATTAAATATTCCTCTGAATATTGACGAACTTTTTTTACTTGCACTACTCATTTTATGTATAGGGGTTGTGACTAAAATAAACAAAATTATAATTAATTAAAAGAGTAGGTCATTCAAAACAAATATTTCTGAATAAGGAATGTGAATATCAACGAATACTAAATATTGTAGAAGCAGTCCAGTTCTAGCGTGCATGATATAAATGCAAGATACTGCTAATATACATAATTGCTGAGTTCAATTGATATATAAATAAAAATAATAATATTTTTCTTTTCTTTAGTTTCCCAAATTGTAATACAGCACATTAATTCACACAAAAGTCACACTTATTATTATAAACAAATAAAGAACAACACGGTATTATGGGGGACACAGGGCTAAACGTAAGCAAGCTGAGAAGCAAACTGAATGTCATGCACGCAGATTGGCTCTGAGAAAACATTAGCTCTTCTAACGACATGAGTTCCGCCCTCTTCTTGGTCTACCTAGACACTTGACTGGGAAAACCGGAAATATCTCATTTACATACAAATCGTTTTATGTATGCATTAACACGAACATTCACACCCACAGATTCAGTTGAAAACAATTCACTGTTAATAACTCATTCTGGAATTACCCCATAGTCTTTGGTATAGTCAGCCGAAGGGTGCACGTCCTGCCCATGCCCCACCGGCAGGGCCTGCGCCCGACGTTGGGAATGTCGGGACTAGATTAATATTTTTGTTCCTCAATGGGACCGAGATCCACCCTAATGTGTAATAACTGTAAGTTTCGAAGAAACATTTCAAGTATCTTGAACTTAAACTAAAGCATAAGCATTATAAATTTACACTCTTAACCCGGGATCTGACGTGTGGAGCACAGAACTCACAAAATCGTTATTAATGGGAAAACTATTTATTTGTTATCAATGACCTCTTGTCAGTATCCCCCTATATGCCAGTTTTCACGGGAACTAAAATGCATTTGTCACATATCTCCATCTTTTCTCTGGGAGGGGCAAACGTTTTTTTACAATCCTAAGGTACTTATTTTGTCTGAGTTCACACAGTGACCACTTTTGTTTCAAAATATTTTCTATGAACATCCTACATTTTCCCCCTGGGAACAACTTAGTGTTTTTGATTGTTGGTTTATAAATGTAAATGAGCAAAATATAAAAAAGAAGTAGGCCTCTGTGATCTCTATTGAAGGAAGTTGAAACTGATCAAGCTAGAAAAATACCTGCTGAAATAATGTATATTAATCATGATATCGAAAGAAGATTTGAGAAAAGCGATGAACATGAAACGTTTGAGTCGAAAGGAAAATTTTGAATCTCTACCTAAAGAACTCCATCAAGAAAAATATGAAGCCATAAGTGTACATCAAAACACACTTCACCCTGCCAAAAAGATACAAGCAAGAAAAAGTTTAACATGTTATTTGCCGATCATCAAAGGACAGTAAAACTACAATTACTTGAACAAAATATGACAGCTTTGCCTGCAAGTAACAAAGTAATGCCTGCAAGTAATGTTAGCAAAAAGTGTCTGTGATTTGTGTTCTTTATTAAAGTTACGCCCATTTGAAACTTCTTGGTTCAGTTTAATTGATATTTTTCCTTAAATTATCAAAGAAAGGTTGAGAAGTCCTTAAAGAGAGAGAGAGTAGTAAGTATACTTTCTCTTATTTAAATTATTCAGTGGAATTACGAATTGAATCGTGTACAACACAAATAATTATGAAAAAAGGATTGGAGTGATTCAGTCACGCAGCGTGACCATTAACTTTAATATAGAGTGAGCGCCTGTTCTCGGATTGATGAATTATTTCTTAAACAAATCACGAGAGTAAGCAATCCTGAGTATTGTGACTTTCAAAAACAAGAACTTATTCATTCGCAAAAATTTTTTAAATATAAAATTCTCACTTCAAAGTATTCTTTATAAATTGATTTTGAAATTAACCAATAACTTAAATAATAGGTAAGTTAAGTTATCAAATTATAAAAAAAAGGTTAAATTAAAAAAGTATTTCTATATATTTTTATATAAACTATTTCTATTTTCTTGAACATGTGTATCATGTTAGTAACTGTATGTGATAACTCCAACGAATTTTGAGTAGTATATATAGGAAATGAAATCCAATTTGTGTCTAATGTGTTTGTAGAGTTCAGAATATGCATATGAATATATATGCAGTGTAAATTGTTTATTCCAATTCTAAATGGAAACAGACAGATGACTATGCCTAAATCAGATTTAGTATCTCGCTTTCATCACACAGTCATTCAATTCAGATTACTTTAATTAAAACCAGTTGCCATTCATCCCGAGAAAAGTTACGGAATTAGATTACTAATGACTGTGTCTAAAGAAGCAGAATAGGATGACACGAGGCTCAGTGTGAATCGGAATTATGTAATATGGTTTTCCAAATTTATTATATTCAATGTAATAAATTTGTTGTACCACGTATTAGTTAAAATAATAGTTTATAGTTTTATAGAATCTCGAATGTAATTGAAATAGTATGGGCTTTGTGTCATCAGCTCGTCTATACGATGTACCTTTGTGTGCATTGCAAAATTACTATATATATATATATATATATATATATTAGCATCCTTTCAACTAACTCTTTTTACTAAAATTTAAACAAGCTTTAACTCTTTGGTTCAAAAACAACACTTTAATCTTAATCGTAATCAACTAATATCCAAAATCCTGGTCCCCCCTATTTCAACCAATCAGAATTACTATTAAATAATAATCACGTGGTTGTCACTGTCGGTATGTAAATTTTGTGTGATCGCTTTCTTTGTCTTTGTGTTCATCTTGCAGAATGTAGCTGCTGCTTGTCTCTTTGTCCGCTTTACTTTCGCCATGTAATCGTCAAAGTTTGTGTCTCTAGCTCGTCGTCTTGAAAATGTTCAAATAGCGGCAGCTCTTTTATCCTTTGTGCTTAATCTGTGCGTGCGTTCGTCCTTGTTCTAATATGAAATACCACTGTGATTATAAGCTTTTGATGTGTGTGTCAAAATAAAAATGCTGAACGTCCATTCAGAAGATGTTTCCTGAAACCATATTATTCGGCAGTCTCAGACGATAAACTTTTTACACTGACTTCATTAGTACAGATGTGGATGCCACAGTAAAAGGTGCTGTGCGTACTTTGGTTGCGGAATTTAAATCAGTCAAACTGGCAATAATCCGTAAGTTTTCGTGATATAAGACACTGTTGATCGTGCGCGTGATTCATTTTGTAGGAGTCCTGATAAGTCTATTAGGCAAGCCATTAACGACATTCCATTCTACTTGTACACGTTGCTGTACACACGTAGCATTTAAATTCCGTTAATCAAAGTACGCACTGCATCTTTTACTGTGGCGTCCTCATCTTTATTAATGAAGTCAGTGTAACAAGTTTATCGTTGCAATTGCCGAATAATGCGCGCATGTGCGACCAATTGGGCTAGACTCCAAAAATTTCGAAAGGCTTTCCAATCTGAGAATGGACATTTTAGTACATTCTGATGGGTAGTTCCATAATAATAAGCCATTACTTTTGGACACCCTGTTTATATATTAAAAAACAGGAATAAAAAAGATGTATATTGTTATAGTCTTAAGGAAAATATTACTCTTGAATGTAAATGCATATGCTAACAAAGTCTTTTGTTGGAATGATTTTAAAATATGTTAGATTCTAATTTTTTCCGATAAAATAACTCATTCTGGATACTATCTTGTTTTCAGAAAACGTAAATTTGTAACCTCTATTGTTTTATTAGCTGCACACTGACTGTCCGAAGCAATGGAAGCGCCTTGTAGTGACCAACCAACTTCAGTATGGGCAAAGTGAGGAATGAGTTTGGTCGCTATAAAAAACGTGCACTGTCTTTGTCCTTGTCACCCAGACGGTATGGTGGATATGACCCTCGCCTTGTGACCGAGTTGTCTCGGGTTCGAATCCCGAATAAGGCACGGATGTATTTTCTTTGGGAAAAGAGGCTCAACTTTCGCCTGTAATGGATTCTCGTATCGAATGGAAAGCAGAGCACCCCTTCTATTATGTGCTGGGATCATCATTTGTAATAATTGTCTATATTCTTCTGTTTGTATAAAATTTTTCTGTTCTTCCACTTGTATTTCAAATGTAATCCAGGATAAAAACTCACTACAACGACTGGCTTTGTCTTTAATGTTTGTTGGCATCTATTTGTTATCATATTGTCATATGTAACAATCCGAAGCAAAATTGATTTTTGCATTGAAAAGTGAACTGGACCGAATTTCACTTATATATTTGCTTTAAATTCTCTTTAATGTCCGATTATGAAACAAACTTGAGAAATATGTTTTGAATTTCAGCTGTTCATAGGATTTAAGTATTGTGCTAATAACATATATTTTTCTCTTTCGACAATCTCCTTGCAATATTTGTATATTTTTCAGTCAAATTTCTCTTCTTAACATAAAGAACCGGTTCGTTTCTTTAAAAGCAAAGATTGAAATAGAGTAAGGAAAATAAAGCAAATATTGAATTCATTCAATTTCTAACTCAATGTATTCTTTTTTACGTTGTAAGTAGCTATGCATTATCTCTTATGATATGAGATTTATTGTATGTATCACGTGTACATGTCTTGTAAAGGGTGTTTTTTTCCCCAGGTATATAAGTTTAAGTTGGCATTACTTTCCAAGATGGCGACCTATTTAACAGCTAACAAGTGATTTATTCTCAGTTTGGTTTGGCAATTCATCAAAACGATCATCACGCAAGGCGTAGATTCGTCGAATGGGCCCAAAACGAGATTGCCTTTGCTCCCGATTTTCATAAGTGAATTTTTTTTAGCGATGAAGCGCTTTTCTGGTTGAATGGCTACGTCAACAAACAAAACTGCCGCATTTGGAGTGAAGCTAATCCACAAGTGTATGTCGAAACACCGTTACATCCAGAAAAACTGACTGAATTATTTACATAAATATACAAGGTGTGACACACATACACAACGAGACTAAGTGTGTAGCTTGAAAAAAGAGTGGAGTAGGTAATAACTGTTTTGGTGACTTCATCCCACCCCCTACTCTACCCATGTGGTTAGTTTCACCTTATCCGATCACGTAAAGTACTGCGTTATTGAGTAAATCCGTGCTATTGCATTGTGCTGGAAAAATGTAGAATCAACATCAAGTTTCTAGTAAGTCTTAAGAAATAAGCATTGAAAACATTTCAAATATTTACCGAGGATTATGGAGATAAATCCTTTGTCTGTTGCACTTGTGTTTAAATGGAATAAGCGGTTTTAGGGAAGAAGGGCCAGTGCGGTCATAAACCTGCTGGGCGCCCAAGATCAGCGATTACAGACCAAAACATTGCCAAAATTCGTGATACGAGTTGGCTTCCGCTCTCATCAGTGGTCAAACTGTTATTCAACACTATTACATTGAAGTACTAAAAATACTTAGTGAAAAAATTTGGAAAAAAAAGACCACAATTATGGAATGATGGATGGCTGTTGCACCAGGACAATGCACCTGCTCACACGGCCCTATCTCTCAAGCAGTTTCTGAGGAGCAAAAATATTGTTACGATAGGGCATCCTTCTTATTTACCTGATTTGGCTAAATCAGACTTTTTTTTATTTCCAATAGCTAAATCTTACTTAAAGGAAACCATTTTACCCCATTTGAAGAGGTCCAGGTAAAACCGAAGAATTGAAAGGCCGTCCAAACACCCCTCGTTCTAGAACTGTTACCAGCAATGGCAGCACCGAATGCAGAAGTGTGTGAATGCTGAAGGGAATTACTTTGAAGGTGATACTGTCACAGAGAACTTTTTCTGTAAGTGCATTAATTTATTGCACCACTCTCGGTGTTTTTTTTTTTGCGTTACACCTCTTATTTTAATAAATTGCGATTTTCTATACATATAAATAAAAATGAAGTGTCGGTTTGTAATTTGAAATTAACAGCTTTTTGCTAAATGCATTTAAAAGTATATACGGTATTTATATGAAAAAATCAATTTTTAAAATTTTTGTCTGTCTTTCTGTCTTTCTGTTTGTTCCGGCTAATCTCTGAAATGGCTGGACCAATTTTGTCGAAACTTTCACAGGCAGATAGCTAATGTTATAAGGAATAACTCTCTCTCTCTTAGGCTACTTTTACTATAGAAAAAAAATTAGGGTTCCGCGAAAATAAAATTAAAACCAATAAGATTACTGACACTCGCGATATTTCCCGTTCAAGTCCGATCCTAATGATTTTATCAGTCTTCACTTCCCCTTGCTTGCGGCTTCGTTTCACCCTACCCAGTCCTCACCCCATCGACAGTGTCAAAGGTCATGAGTCCCTCTCCCCCTCTGCTTGCAGATTCGTTTCACCCTACTGTTACTAAGATCTCTTTCAATAAACTTAATATTGTATATAGAAAGATTTTTCAATATTGTACATAGAGAGATTTAATATTAACGTATTACGCATCAAGATACAAATTATTTACACGACTTTAAGCGTTTATTACACAAAATTTGTAACAATGTGTTATTTTTGCTGAGCAGAAGAAGGTGTTTTCAAAAATCAACCCACGAGAGAGTTACGGGGCATTATAAATTAAAAATAAATCTTTTTTTATCAGCTGTTATATCTACAGACTTAAAATATAGCAAACATGGTTTTTTTATTCAGCTAAGATACGCAAAAAGCCTTTTTTTATTTAATTTACAATCCCCGTAAAATTAACTCATTAAAAACTTCTTTATTCTTCAGTCTGTATTGTTTAATTTTACAATTCACCTGTGTGAAGAACGGGTATACCAGCTAGTCTACAATATAAAAAGTATTATAAAGAGAAAAAAATCCGCAAGGGAAAGAAGCTGTCTGACAGATAAGAATCTATAGTTTTTTTATGTATTAAGAACGAGGGAGGGGAAGAAGGTGAGTAAAAATCAGTATTCCAGGCTAGTGAATAGCTAGTTAATGTTTATTGACATCGCATTATAAAGCAATGCGAGGGTTCATAGCGTTGGACCACGTAATTTTGAGCCATGGTCAGGTGACGAGGACGACACTTGAGCTGGCACTCTCTCCAAACTTCCCCACCACGTTAACAGGAGGACTTCAAGCTACGACAGATTTAACTTGTATCAGCTCCTCTAAACCAGCAGTCGCCAAACTTTTTGATCTCACGGACCAGCAAATTTATAATTTAATTCCCGCGGACCACTAATAGGATTTTTTAAGTGTTAAATATAGTTATAAAAAATTGGGATCTAAGAACATATAAAATGGACCTAGTTAATAAAATTAAACTATTAATTGCATAACCAAATTATGAAAGCTTTATTAAAATAAACCATGAAATAAACAAAAACTGTATAAACAAAGCTATTAAAATTGATTTAAATATATCATACTTTTAGCATTATACATTCCTTGTGTGATGGATATGTTCCTGCTTAATTGAAATAAGATTATGGATATTGGATATTTGGATCCAATGCTGAAAATGCAATACGGAGAACTGCATTTATTTCAAACTGAGATCGGTACCATGTTTTGAGGGCTGTGATAGATGAAAAGGCCTTTTCACATAAATAAGTTGTGGAGAATTGAATCATAATTTTCATCACCCGTTCACTAAAAGGGTATTTACTATTTATGGAGAGCCAAAACTGAGATCTTGATAAGGATGAATGAAATTTAAATTTGAGAGTTTCGTCGGAAGATAGGTTGATGAAGCTTTCTTTTAGATGCATGCTTAAACTATTATCCTAAGTTTACGCTGCACATGAATCTATTATCCAAATATAACAATGAAGCTACAGCAACGCGACTTATTTACGGTGGCGTTACTCTCTGAAATGGCGTTTTTATAACTTTTCACGTATGTTTATGAATTGAATTAATGTTTCAATGCATCTTAAGACATAACTTAACGTGATGAGTAAGGATATTCCCCACATTTTTTCTGAGAACCAGCGAAATTTTCTCACGGACCACCACATAGGCAACCTCTGCTCTAAACTGCGGGTCTTCAGTGATATTAGTCTCTGACTCATGACATGGTGGCCACGAGTCCTTGACCATGACCACAGAGGCATGGTCGCAGTATTTCAGGATAAGGAATACTTAAAATGAGTTGAAGATGCGCATTATCCTTTTTTTAACACTTTTAATTAAAATTGTTATGAAATAATAAGTGTCATAAATCTAAGAGAGAGAAAAAATGCTGTAGGGTAAGTCCAATTTTCTTGTATAGTTTCAGAAATATAAGAATCGCTTATTAAGTCCATTCACTTATATCCTCTTGCATTTTTTTATTTCTCTTTAATGTAAAAATTTTACGATATATATGGGACTTTTTCGAAAACTAGATTTGAACGTGCAGATCACATCTATTCACGAAAGTTATTGTACCGTTGTGGAAATGTTACAAAATTCTTAGGCAATAATATGCAATTAACGATGTCACGTACAGCTGATTTCATAACTAAGTAAAAGTCAGGTGGAATTTTTCTCCGATGGAAATATAATCAACATTTTTCTTAAGAATTTTTACAGCGCTTGACAGAAAAATTAATTGAATAGCTAAGTTGAAAAATAATCTGTTGTAATTTACATACTTATTAAGAAATTTCTTGTAAAAAAACAATAAGGAAAGTACAAAGAAAAATTTTAAAAAAATAGCCTATGAGAAAAATATTTTTTATAGTGTGATCCTTTATAATGCTTTTATTTAATTGACTGTGTATGAAAATTAGAAATATTTTTTTAAATCACGGGACAAAAAAACTGTCTTGCTAAAGACCAAAGTAATAAGAAAAATAATAATTGAATCTATAATGGATAAAAATTAAGTAACATAAGATGGAAAGCTAAGCTATTATTGAAGACCCCAAAATATTTTGAATTAAATTTGAACAATATCTCCCGACAGATGCTAATAGTTGTTAAACTTGTAAACAAAAAAATCTTAAGAAAGTAATTAGCTGAATGAGATATTTCTTTCTGTATTATTGATGTGCATATCACTGCTACTGAATTATTTTTAAACTGTCGTTTATTGAAATGAATAAATAATTCTTTGAAAAATCACGCTCTTAAGTAGCTATTGCTATTCCTTCAGGGACTGAAGAAGTAAGAAAAGATCAGTTAGACCGGTGACTCTTAAAAAATGGAGAAGGGGGCCTGTATAGATAGATATCTTTACTTGTGAGATCCATACAACTTATTATGTGCTCGGGAATAGCCAGTTGATCTCGACACTGTGCGTAAATGAACAAGATCACTTTTTTTTCTCTGAGAACGGTAGACATTTGATATGAGGGAGTGTAGTTCTTGTTAGATGACTGGAGACAAGTTGTACCATTGTTTAAGCAGTGGTGACGTAAATTCAAGATAATGCGACATGGAGATATTAAAGGTATCCGACTACGTTCGAACCGTGATTTTCAAAAGTGCATAAATGGATAATTTTCATGATATTTAGTGTCACTTGGATTAAAATATATGCATAAAATTGTTTTAAGGACATTTTGACAAAAGAATTTATTTAAATAAAATATTTTGACAAAAAATTAATTTAGAATAATCTTTTTTTCCAAATGTTCTGCTTTTGTGAAAATGCTTCTATTAGAATAATAATTTGCCTGTATATAGCTCAGACCTCTCTACAGAGGCTCAACTAGAATAGAATCGGAAAAAATAGAATAAAATCCCATCAAAATTATGAAAATGCAATGCAAATTATTAATTTATGCTTCCAATTTATTTGAACGAGTATTCTATCATTATACTGAAATGCATGCAGCTTTACTCTTATAATGCACTCTGTCTGACATTGAATTTTTATCTATATTTATTCGTAACACACACAATTTACTAAATACTTTATTGCATTACAACTAAATTAGAGAGACAAAATTTATTCTACTATAAATACACTTAAATTTTAACAAGTGATAAAGCAAAAAATATGTACCGTTAAATTGATTTCAGGGCTAAGTAAATGCATTCATGAAGAAAAAAAAATTGATTTTTTAATGTTATAAAAACAACATTCTCTTTTTTTTTTATACATTTCATGATGGTTTCAATGGTAAATTAAGTGAATTATGTATGATGTAAGATAATATATTGAGATTTGTCAATTTGCAAAGTAGTTTTCAGTTTTGAGATAACAGAAAATTCCTGAGTAAAATACTTCGCATAGTGGGTTTTTTTAAAGTATTTTTACAGAAGGGTAATTTGATTTTTATTTCCTCGGTCATAAATTGCATTTACAGTAATTGGGCCCAAACTAATTTGCCCCGATGATTTTCAAAGCAAAGTAATAATAAAGAAAAAAAAAATGAAGAACTGTAATAGAGAGAAATTTGGTAATGTCAAGAAAAAAAATGTAATTTTTCTCTGTTTTATAAAATATCGTTTGAGCTTTCAAAATAAACTATAAAAATTTTCATTGTGAAATAATGTTTTATTGTTTCTTCGTAAAGCGGTGCCTCGAAGAAGATTATTTTTCTAAGTACTTTTTCATTGAGGTTTGATTCACGACGAGGGGGAAGATACAAAGGCTTTTGTTTGAAATTCCCAAATATTAAAACAAATAAAATGTGAGGTTAAAATATTTAGCTTTTACAACATAACCCTTTGTTGAATGATGAAGAAAATTTCCGTCATAACGTTTAGTGAATAAAAAAACATTCTGTGTGTGCTTATGACCATGTCATAGAAGTGAGAACAGATTTAATCTGGGCAACAGAATCCAATTGACCGGATGTACTACATTTTATTTAACGACAACTTCCCATGCGGGAGTTAAGAAATTTTCTTTTTCGAGCTCATTCATCGGTGGATTTGTTTATTTCATCCATTTTCTGTAAAGGGCAGTGTTTATATAATTATGCATTTTTTTACATGTTTAGTTATGAGTACATACGATTTAAATGTAAATGAGTCTAATTATTTAAAAGTATTTATATGTAAATTACTTATATGTACATTATATTTATATAATATATTTGTTTATATGATAACACATATATTCAAAAACTTCAGTTACTGAGAAACTAAATTCAGAAACTAAAATTCAGTAATTGAAAGAATAATTTATCGAAAATTATTTATTCAAATAACAATTGTAAATATGTCTAAAAAATAACAGGTAAATACAGCAATAAATATGCGCCCAACTCTTTTTCCTTCGAAAATTATTCAAGAAAACCATTAATTTCCCAAGAAAAACGTTTCTTAGAAAATCATGTAAAAAATCGTGTAAAAATACATGCGATTTATGGTAAATTTGGGGATACGTTCCATGCGACTTTAAAAAACCGTGTAAGACAATGCTTCTCAAACTTTCATATTACTTGCGATCCAATATTAAATCATAATTTTCATCGCACCTTCCTCCATACAATAACAATGTATTGAATTTGACAGTATGATACTTTGACGCATAAGTTCCAATTCGATTTTAACTTCTTAAGTGCCGCCAGCGTATATTTCCTCAGCCGAATTAATTTTTTTAATTTAATTAAAGAATCAATATTTGAAAAAAAACTGCATTGACATCAAGTGTCTTCCACTACAAGTTTAAAAAATGTGTTTGAACTTGAATGGCTGAGAGAAAGCATTTTATTAGTGATTGCAAAAATTTGAACAAGATATATAAATAAATAAATAATTATATATATATATATATATATATATATATATATATATATATATATATATATATAAAGAGAGAGAGAGAGAGAGAGAGAGAAAGTGAACTAATAGTAAGAAGTGAAAAAGTTATTTATGTAAATGAAAATTAGTATTAATAGAAGAATAATATATATTACCAGCATGTTTTTGTTCCGATGTTAATACATGTTATATTTTAAGTAAAATGATAAATCCTGTTGAATTAAATAATTTTATTTTGACATATTTGGATTTGAAGAAAGTTATGTTTTTGTTTACTCTCGAAGGATCTGACATATGTCAGATCAGCAACATAAGAATTTTAACCGCCAAAATATCTGTAACAACAAGAGGATCAGATGTAAAGTGCCCCTTAGGAAGTCCGATGCAACCCAGAATGTGATTCGGTGAATTTGGATGGTGACAGCATTTTTCACAAGTAGTGTGGATTTTTCTGCCACTATCAAAGGAGAGACATTTAAAGTAGCTATTTATGAGTCTGGCCAGAGCAGTCTGGGAGTCACAGACCCATTTGATTTCCAGCAGAAAGCTAGGGGATGCTTCTGTGAATCATTGGTGTGTAGGTGGTATATACCATATTAATTGAGTTTAAATCTTTCATTTCAGTATAGTTCTTGATAAGTAAGCGAAGGGACAGTGTCTGTTTATTCCCACTACTCTCTTTGGTCAGTATATCAGCCACCTCATTATCATTAACATTAACATGTGAGGGGATCCATTGGAAATAGACGTCTTGGGTCTGACAGATCTTCCTCTAGTTTGAGCAGAATATATACGCAGGTTTCATAGTTTGAGAAGGCCAGCCACTAAGATGCTGTAGTAGGAAAGTTATAAAAATGAAATTGTAGAAAAGACAAATCCATGTTTCTTTCGGCTTATGTATACATTATTTCCCAGCAAAACTCTTAGATTCTCTATTCAATGCGCATTTATGACTAGAACTGTGTGAATTATCAAAGTTACCCATCTGCTAACATAGAACTTCTTTTGTAAAACAAATAATCACATCCGGAGAAAACAAAATCGGGTTTTTCGAGAATTTCTCTGATGAAGTTTTGCTCTTTGTGAAAATCAAAGAAAATCCGTCTTAAATAAGCTTTTTCATAAATGTTTCCTTCAGATGGTTGAGCTCAACTGGCAATGCTTCTGCACTCTATAGCGTGCCAATACACACAAGAAAGAACTTAAGCCAACAACCAAATATTCCATTAACTCAGTGCTTCTCAAACTTTCAATACTGGCGCCCCCCTTTTCGACCACAATTTTTATCGCGCCCCCTTATACATTAATAATGTACTGAATGCAATAATAATGTACTTTGACGCTAAAGCAACAATAGGTGATCTTAATTATAAACCATACAAATTAGTAACATAAGTATTAAAATTTTGTATACTACTTTTAAGCAAAAAATAAATAAATAAATAAAATAATAGGATAATTATTGTGTTAATTTTCCTTTCTCTAACTTTTAAATTGAACATATTGCAAAATCCGGTGGCAGCTTAGAAGACAAAATATAGATATCTGCTAAATATAGAAAAAGAACTCAGAGGGTCAATTTCTAATCATAAACATTCCTCATAAAAACTTTGCTTTGCAAGACAAGCCCATGGAAGTCGTTAATACTTATTAAACTTGTTCTTAATTTAGTATTAGTTCATTAGTTATAAAATACTCTGTGCAGCACTGATACATTAAAAATATACCGGCTGAAGTGCCCGCTCTTTGCTCGAGTTCATTTATAAGAAAATAAAAAAATATTGATATAATAGCGGAATTGTAAGGAGAGCAAAGCCAAGTGCTCGATAATGCTTACAAAAATGTAAAATGATTTTTTTAAAATGGTTGCTCAAATTATAATTAGTTTTAAGCGGATTGTAATTTTAAGCCTCACAGAATTAGCATTTATAAATGATGTTAAATAATGAACAATAATATAAATTTCCGATGAAGAATAATTGTATTATTTTTAATATTTAAAGCGAAAAGACTTTAACATGTTTTAACCCGGGGGAGCAGGTGCACACTCGATACGATCAAGCGGGGTTATTGAGTCTCCCGAATCCTTTTTTTATATTTATTTTATTGTACACGATACAAATCGTGATTCCAGTGAATAATTTAACTAAGAGAAAGTTTACTTACCTACTTTCAAGAACTTTTCAATTTTTCTTTGGTAACAAATAAACAGTTTTGCCAGAATTAACGATTTCGTAATCTGTGTGTCCCGTGTGACCACTTCCGGGTAAAAATTGTATTCATTATGATAATATGTATGTTACTGCTAAAAAAATTGTGTAAAACGTTTTTTTGCATGGAAAAAAGCGCAACAGAGAAATACATTACTTACAACTTCCCTAAATGAGAAACATACACGTAAGAGAGGGGTCATAACTAACTGTACCAATAACTTAGAATGTCATACAGATTACAGCTATAATGTGCAGTATTTCAAAAATAACGACAGTGAAGAATTTTTTATGTTCCTAAATTTCTTCCATTCTGGGTCTGGGATCTGTTTTTTCTCTGAAAGAGTTGTATGTTAGGCTTAAAAAGAAAGCGTAGTAAAAAAATTTCTCATCATGGGATTACAGCAAATCAAATAAAAGTTTTTTAGTTGGTTATAGAATCAAAGATAGCTAATTAGGTATTGAAGAAGTTTTTATTTTTGATGACTTAATATCGCGTGCCTATAAATTATATCAGAGTAAAAGTGCATTTTTATTATGTCTGAAAGTATTTTGTTTTAATTCATTCCAGTAAACTAATTATTTTTAAATCTTTTATTTTCGATATGCTCGCGCCCCTCGTAAGGTTATCGCACCCCCCAGGGGGCGCGCCCCACAGTTTGAGAAACACTGCATTAACTGGTATACTGACAAAGGTGTTAATAGATAACATCCAAGTATGGTATAGCAAGATATTGTAATCGTCAACATTAAACAGAAGGAAGGCGCAAAGAATATGTCCTGTGCAATTTTCAAAATTTCGTCAATCTTTGCCTTATGGCGGAGAATACGAATTTGTTCTGAAGGCCCAAATTGTTCAGAGGAGTAGTAAGCAATCTTATGGGCCATATTTCTGATGAAACTGAAACACCGAAGGCAGATCGTACAATCCACGAGAGTTTTGAGGCAAGGGAAAAATTAAAAGCAAAAGGAACTCTTTGAAAAATATCAGCATTAATCGGTGCCAATGACTTTTTAATTCCTTTCCATAAGTAAAGTTGGTTAAAATATCTTTGTTTAGATTAAAGTTTAATTGATTTCAAGACTAAGTAAATTCATTCGCGAGGAAAAGAAATTAAATTTTTTATGTTATAAAAACAACATTCCATTTTTATGCATCTCATCATGTATTAATTGGTAAATTAAGTTAATTACGTACGATGAAAAATAATATATTGAGATTTGTCAATTTCAAAGGTAATTTTCAGTTTTAAGAAAACCGAAAAAATATCCGAGTAAAAAACTTCGCATACTAATTTTTTTAAAGTATTTTATAGGCAGTTAATTTGATTTTTATTTCCTCAATTACAAATTGCACTTTGAAATAATTGGGTTCAACCTA
The DNA here is from genome assembly GCA_019973935.1 of Trichonephila clavipes. Taxonomy (NCBI): domain Eukaryota; kingdom Metazoa; phylum Arthropoda; class Arachnida; order Araneae; family Nephilidae; genus Trichonephila; species Trichonephila clavipes. The sequence continues at coordinate 40,758 of BMAU01019396.1, read as the reverse complement.
ATTTGCCATTATAATAAGAAAAAAATTGAATAACTCTTACAAAGAGAAACTTGATATTGTCAAAAAAAACATTTTTTTTTCTCTCCGCTTTGTAAAATATTTTTGAGCACCCAAAATGAACTATAAAAATTATCACTATGAAATAATGTTTTTTTTCCTTCGTAAAGCGATCTTTTGAAGAAGATTATACGACATACACTCAAGATCTCACGACATATATTCAAATAAATAAAACTTGTGTTTCAAAAGTCTTTTTCCTTTTGGCATCTAAAATTATTTTTTAAGAGAATAGAAGTTTTTTCTCCAAAAACATTTTTCACGACGCTGTAATAAATTTATTGCGTGCGATCGCGACAATGCCCCGACGTCCAAGATAACTCGTCAAGTAGGCAACTCCAAATTCGCATGTGTCGTACGCGCGGAATTGGCAACCATGTGCTTCGTTTCATATAATGTCACTCATATGGTTGCGATAAGAGATTATATTACAAGCTCTCGCCGAAAAATATCACAACGATTGTCTAGATTGGAATTGTTGAGTGAGAAGGAAGACGTAGTCTCATACGAATATTTATTAAACGCTGCATTATACAAATCTACTTTAAGGTATCCGACTACGTTCGGAACTGTGATTTTAAAGAAGCGCATAAATGGATACTTTTCACGATATTTAGTGTCACTTAGATTAGAATACATCTATAAAATTGTTTTAAGGACATTTTGACATAAAAAAGTTATTTAAATACAAAATTTCGGCAAAAAGTTAACTTAGAATAACCTTTTTTCAAAATGTTCTCCTTTTATAAGAAATGCTTCTGAAATAATAATAGTTCGCTTATATAAAGTAAAGACTTCTCCAGAGACTCTAAACTAGGAATTTTGAAAAACTCGCGTTATTTTCAGAGCTACTACCAATTGAAATAATTATCGGCGTTTTTTCTTAAAATTGATCCCCTCTTTGTCGTAAAATATGTATAAACCCACTTCTAAGTTATGTATTTCAAAAATTCTAGTTGAGCCTCTGTACAAAGGTCTGAGCTATATACAGGCAAAATATTATTATAAGAGAAGCATTTTTCACAAAAGGAGAATATTTTGAAAATGGGTCATTCTATGTTTATTTTTTGTAAAAATATTGTAGTTAAATAATTGTTTATTGTAATACTATTCTTAAACCAATTTCATATACATTTTCTAATCTAAGTGACACTAAATATAATAAATATTATCCATTTATACGCTTTTGCAAAATCACGATTCCGAACGTTGTCGGATACCTTAAGAAACAACTCGCCTCAAATGTTGAAGAAAAAGAATCTTTTGTATATATATAACAGGGGTGGACAACTAGCAGCTCGTCAAGACAGTTAGAAAAACCGCATTGAACCAAGATTTCTTCCCTGCGCGTTATCAAAGATTTGTCTTTTATTTTTCAAAATTAGGAAAAGTAAAATACCTGAATACGTATCTAATAAGAGATCATCGGCCGAGTTAAGAGTACGAGGTCACAAAAGATGCAAGATTTCAAGATTTTACGAAAAGTAAGCCTAAATTCTCTCTCTCAATTCGCTGTGTTATTTCATTACTGCCGATACTGATACAGCACCTGAGGAGTCCCAGCTTGAACTGATTAACTTCCAGTCAGATCACAGCGTAAAGAAAACATTTAATGCAATGACAACGGTAATGAAGGATTATTTATAAATCGCACAAATTATTAAGGTAAGTGTTAATTTCTCTATGCAATTTTACATGTGACAAACCCATGGAGTCACTGGTAATTTTTAAATTCGTTCTTAAATCAGATTTGTTAAATTAATTATCAAATACATTTTGTGCAGTAATGATACATTCGCAAGTGTATTATATCAGTGTAAATGTTAATTTTACTTTTTTATTATGTCACAGAATATACTTTGCTTACACTTCCAGTACATTAATATATTTTTTAAACAATCTTTTATTTTCGACTTTCCAATATGCTCACGCTCCCCTCGTAGAGTTATCACGCCCTCCTAGAGGAGAGCACCCCACTGTTTGAGAAACGCTTCTTTAAGTCAAATGAAAAAACCTCTTGAATTAAATAATTTTATTTTTACGTATTTGGATTTGAGGAAAGTTTTGTTGTTACTTATTCTCGAAGGATCTGATGTATGTCAGATCAGTTCCAGATGGTTGTTAACTGCCAAAATGTCTATAATAATAAGGGGATCAAATATTATAAGTCCTCCTTAAAAAGTCCGGTACAACTCAGAATATGTATAATCCGATGAAGCTGGATGATCACAACATTTTATACAAGTAGGGTGGATTTTTCTGCCACTACTAAAGGACAGACATTTAAGGTGGCCACTTGTTCATCTGGCCACAACAGTCCGGGAGCCACGGTCACATTTGATTTCCAGCAGAAAGCCAGGAGATGTTCCAGTGTACCACTTGTGCGTAGGTGGAATTCACCATATTAAATTGAGTTTAGGTCTTTCATTTGAGTATAGTTCTCGATAAGTATCGGCTGTTTCATTCTTACTACTCTTTTTAGCTTGTCTATCTCAGTGATCTTATTATCACTAATATTAACTCGTGATGGGACCTATTGGATGTGGACGTCGGGGGTCTGAGAGATCTTCCTTAGTTTGAGCAGAATTGATACGCTGGTTTCATCGTTTGTGGAGGACAAGCCAATAAGATGTAGTAAGAAAGTTATAAAAATGATAATTCTAGAAAAGAGTATCCCATATGCTTCTTTGGATTAGTTTATAATTTTTTTCCAAGCAAAACTCCTCGATTCATTATTTAATGAAAATTTATGACGAGAACAGTGTAAGTTATCAAAGTTCCTACGGCAGCTAAGATAGAACTTCTTTTGTAAAACAAAATATCACATCCAGAGAAAACAAAATCGGGTTTTTCGAAGATTTCTCTCCTAAAATTTTGCTCTTTATAAAATCCAAAGAAAATCAATCTCAAGTAAGCCTTTTCGTAAAACATTTCCTTTAGATTGTTTAGCTCTACTGGCAACGCTCCTGCAATCCATAGCGTGCCAATCAAACACAAGAAAGAACTTATGCCGATAACCGAAAAATCCATAATGTCGTATATTTGCATAGTAGTTATAAGATAGAATCCAAGTATGGCATAGCAATATATTGTATTCGCTAGCATAAAGCAGAAGGAAGGCACAGAGAATATATCCTGTACCATTTTCAAAATTTCGTCAATCTTAGCCTTGTGATGGAGAATACGAATTTGTACTGAAGGCCCAAATTGTTCAGGGGAGTAGTGAGCAATCTTATGGGCCATATTTCTGATGAAACTTGAACACCGGAGGCAGATCGTACAATACACGAGAGCTATGAGGCAAGGAACCAAGGGACAAATTAAAAGCAAGAGGAATTCTTTGAAAAATATCAGCATTAATCGGGCCCAGTGACTTTTTAATTCCTTTCCATAAGCAAAGCTGGTTGAAATATCTTTGTCGGCTGTCATCGCGCATACTGCTGCTAAACCAACTTGAATTAAGAAAAGTATTGGTATTAACAAATCGAAAATCTTTTCTTCTGGAGAAGGAGGTAAGTATTGAAGTTTGAGAAAAAGAATGCTCAAGCGTTTTCTATTACGACGCATAAAAACACAAATTACAAGACTAATGATCATAGCAAGTACAAAGGCTGAATTTACTTTTATCATAAATGGTTCGAAGCTTATTATTGTCATAAGAAAATAGTCAATCACAATGAAAAATAAAAGAAATTGTAAAAGTGGCCTCGATTCCAACTTTTTCCCATTTTCATCCGATATTTGTACAAATCCAGCAAAACGGAGAAATGTGAAAATGCATTTTGGAATATCATATTTCCTTGTAATAGATCCAGTTTCTTGCAACAAAAGTCCATTTGAACACATGTTTGCTTGAGTGTGCCAACAAATACTGAAATTGGAAATCGGAGTGGTTTTAATCTGTTTATTTTTTACCAAGAATCTTTTGGGCATGATGATAAATCCGACCCGCTCTTTCGTTGCAGAAAAAGATTCTATTCGCTGTCTGGTCCTATTTTTTAAAATAGGTTTGTTCTTGTTTATTTCTCAGTTCAAAAGTACATGTAATCAATACATAATGAATAATTACTGTTAAAACTGAAAATTAGAAAGATTTTCATGAAAAATTCATAGGGTTATTTCGATTATGCAAAAGAGCCCTTATATTTTTTGTTATCACAACACGTCCAGTTATTCATACATGATATTTTTAGTGACTTTTAACATTGCCATCTTGTACAAAGATATAATTTTCATGATTTATTCATCAGTACAACAAAGAAAGGGAAACATTACGTTCTTGTTACCTAGAGTAAACAAAAGAGACAGTGAGAGAGATTTCTATGTATAAAAATAAATCAACTTTGCCTGTCTCAATCGAAGACTGTTTTTACCGTTCATAAAATAAAGTCCTTGCGATAAACATGACACAAATATTTAAATCAGCCAAAAATGTTTTTAATGATACGTGAATGTTTATTATTTTTTATAAGATAACTTTATTCGGAGCATTTTAGATGTAATAAATTTGGTAGGGCATTTCTAATATTGATGAACATTTATTATTTGTTGTAAAATGGAATTATAACTTCTTTATACAAATGGTCAAATATGAAAAAATAAAATTTAATTATTGTTTACTATAATAACCATTTTTTTATTATCTTAAACAACTATGTGTGAAATAGAAGAAATGAATTTATGTAAGGAAATTCACAATAAAAATAATAGTTTTTCCCTTTCTTTTTTAAAACACTTTTTTTTGTTATCACTGGTTTTTAGTGCACTGAAACAAGTTTAGTTTATCTGCTTTATACTCCAAGTAGAACGAAGTTCAACGCTCTCTAGTGCCATTACGCAATGCGCAATCACGCTATATTTTTAATCATTCACATATCTGCCTAAAATGTATCTTCATGACAAGTTTCGTTACTATCCCAAAATTATTTCTTGGTGCGCAAATTTTTATGTCAATGAGTGCATTTTTACATTATCTAATTTAAGATTGTATGTATTCTCTCTTTTGTTTACACTACTTGCAATTAAGTACATATTATGCATTTTTTATATTATGTACAATAACACTGATAAACAAAAACTGATTTTTAATGGTTTTCTTAATTTTAAAACTAATATTTCGTTAGAATAACTCTTATATATATAAAGATAATAATAGAAACTTACATGAAAAATACATATTTGTCTGTTATTGCATAACTAGACTGATATACTAATAGACTAATACATAACTAGAGATAATAGAATAAAATGTAATATTTATACCTAAATTATATACTCTCACACATTTTGCGCAGCATAACTCATTTTAAATGCTTTAATTTAAATGCATTATATGTGTGTGTCCTGTTTTTATATTTATTTTATTTAACAGTGTCTTCTCACTCGGCAAATTAACACTAGCCAGAAAACATTGATACATTCCATTGCAATCAATATCGATACTCCATGATCAATATCTGTTGGAAAAATCGTTCAATTTTCATCGCTCTTACATTATCTTGAAAAAAATTGATGGTTATCACAGTATATAAATACAAAAGTTATTTAATTCAATAAGCTAATTTTATTGTGTGATGGAATTACTTTGCTTAGTGATAATCAATTGAATAATTTATACATTTAATTAACGATTTGAAAATTTGTGAAGATCTTCATCGGGGAAGATGTTGAAACTTTAAGAGAATCTGGAGAAAAACCTAAAATCTTCTTATATGACAATCTTGAGATCTTTACATTTTCAGTTTGTATAGATTTTAACCTTTCTAAAAATAACTTACTTTCACCTCTAGGGTAATTAGAAGCCCTTAAAACCGATTTTTAAATAATCATTGAAGCTGGGTCATGTCCATTTAAATGGTGGTAAAGGTAAGCAAAGTATTTTGGTTTTGCTTAAAAGGTGAGTGAGAATGATAGAAATCAAAACATTTAATCCAGAATACCTAAAAAAGTGTTTACATGGAGGTACACAAATCCCAATGAAAGTGTAAGCAACATAACATGGTCTCGTGTGCCGAAGGAAATATTTGTACAAATAGAAGTATTATCATTGGGCACATATGATGCAAGTTCATCATTTAATATGGGAAATGTATCAAAACCAGAAATTTTTCGAACACTTAGTATTGAGCCTGGTGATTACACGGTACAGGCAATGAATGGGGCGCCTCGACAAACAGACGGCGTTAAAGGCTAAAATACTCATGTTTTCAAAAAACAAAGGAAGTTAGGAAAGAAAAAAAACACTTAAGAGGAAGAGAGAGGATGATGAGCTTCAAAAAAATGTAAATCATTAGGAGTATGGGAGAAATGTTTTAATAAAAAAGTAATTATACATTAAAGTTCATTTATCTCAAAATGTAAATTTTTGATGTTCGATGTACCTTTTCTGGGAAAATAATGTTCACAGGTATGTAAGTATTTTATGATATATTTTTAATGATGGCTAATATATACCCCGAAATGGACTTTTTAAAAAACTCAAAACTTTATTTTTTACAAATTTTTTTTTGTGTGAAAAATGGGTCAAATTTCCCTATGCTTGATAAAATTTTTTATAAATTATGAAACAATTCAAAATTAGCTGAAAGCTCATTTCAGTATAATGAGAAAGGTGTACGTTAATTGTATAAAAAATACAAGCATGTACATATAACAGATTTTGAGAAAATGTACATCGAAAACAGCCAATTTGACATTGTCGGTATAAAGGTTTCCGACTCCTTTTAATCCCTTTCCAAGGAAAAATTCCATAGTCTTTTTTTTTCGTGCTTCAAGTATAGATTGAGAAGTCTAGTTCTTTCCTGGATTTCACCCCATCCACTTAAAAGTTAATACAATGTAACACACATGTAATTGTATTAATGTCATCCATGTTTTAATGTCAATGTAAAATAAATATATAAATGTTTCGATATCTCGTGTAATAGTACTCCGAAGTTTATCTTAGTTGTATGGACAGTTAGTTACATTTCTCAAATAAAAAAATAATTAATTTTTTCTTCAAATTTCTGATTTAATTTCAACGTGTTTTACTGTTGCGTACAATGAATAAACATGAAAACATATTTTTTTACTATGTGGTGGAAATGATCATTATATGTTGAATTAGTTTTTAGAATTTACGGTAAAAATATTGTCTGTAAAAGTAGTATAAAAAATAGGGCCATGGGTAGCCAGTGGTTAGAGCATCGGACTCCAGGCCGGAAGGCCTGGGTTCGATGCCCGATACCACCAAATACCCTCCGAGTATACACGGAGTACGTGCTCGTTAAATCAGTGGGTCCGAAAGTCTTATGGACTGAATCACGAGTGCAGGGGACTGAAGAATATTTCCTTCCCATTCCGTTTCATGCCTAAATTGTGGAGGTGGAGATAGGTGGTCTCGCCCTCTATCGTTCCGTCGGAGAATTTCGCCGAGCTAATTCGAACTGTCACCTGTATGGTGTTCAAGGCCAACGACAGGCGTACTTCTAGGCCATTGCCACGATGAATTTCGTGGGCCTCGATCTGACTACGTCAGACAGGTGGCATGAGACACAACAACAACAAGAGTATAAAAAATTATAACGAAGCTCGAGTGTCTCAAAATTAGTTTTAAAAAAAAGCAGCTTTATAAAGTAATTAGTTTAATGAATGCGAATTAAAATTGCTGGATTTTTGAATGTTTAAAACGAATCTTCTATATCATTATTAACACCCTTTTATAAGCTTCACTTTTATGTAACGGAATCTTTGAACTCAATTTTTATCCACTTTAAGGTATCCGAACACGTTGAAAATGACCAAATTCGGTCAAGACAGATATTTTCGTTTTCTCTTTTATTGAATAGAGCTATCTTTTGGCTTTACAAAACATATTTTGTTTTGTTTCTACTCTATCTAAAGGCCAAGCTACAATCAATTTTATTTCGTTAGAAAAACCGGAAGTGGGTCTTTGATCTACCAGAAGTGGGCATTTAAATTACTCGAAATCTATCAAGGCGAGTCTGATTACTCAAAATGTTTCAAATGTATTTCTATAAAACTTTTTGAACCTGATATTTATGCTATTTTCTAGAGAATGTACTAAAATATTTCTTATTGTATGAATATTTTTTGAAAAAGGGCTTGTTATTTAAATAATGGTCTCATAAAAAATGTGATTTTTCTTATAAAGTGTACTCAATCAACTCTAAAATTTTAATAAAACATTAAAATTTTAGTACATTCTCTAGATAAATGCATCTAGATTGTTTTGGTAATACTTTTACTAATATAAGTTTATTACTTTTTCTTAATTGCTTTAAAGTTTTACAAAAATGTTGCTAAAATTTCACTTATAATTGGGATTTTTGTGAAATTTAGGCAATTTATTTTAAATACTGTTAGTTAAATATTAGTATTTAGTGGTATTGAGTCCTAAAAAGCCCCTTTATAATGTTTAAATATGTTATTTTGTTAAAAAGTGCTCCGAACGTGTTCGGATACCTTAAAAGATTAGATGAATTCGAAATTTTGCTCACTTGTCCAGGACCGATGACAATACAATAAACTTTTTAAACCGACAATTTACTTTTTGAAAAGAACTTACAAAATAAAACAAAAATAATCAAACTTTAGGAAATCCAAACCCAACCAAATAATTTTAACGTGTCTGCATTATTAATCCTTTCTCTTCTACAACGTAACAAATAAAACACATGCTATTTTTCTACTTTCCCAAAATCATTAAAATTAATAACATTAACCCTTTAGAGGGCACAGAGCTAAAACACGCTTTTCTGTGATAAAGTACTTGATAAATGTAATGTTCGCATCCTTTATAAACATTATTTAGGCACAAAAAATATCAAATAAAGGTTTTTTTCCCCTGGGTGGTGGCTAGACGTGACAGCCACTGCGCACTTAAGACATTTAACTTACTTTTATGGACAGAAATAATGAATCATATTACAATAAACTTTTTATGAAAAATTAACATTTATGTAATAAGTATTTCGATAACAAAAATACAAAGCATAAGTATAATTAAATAATAGAATAATTGCTCAACATAGAATACTTACTTAGAATATACATTGAACCACAACCTAAGGATGATAAATGCTTTATTTAACAAGATGAAGGATGATATCTAAATTATACTAAACAGCAAAGGAGAACGTCTTTCTCCTACGTCTAGAAGCTTAGCGTCCCTAACGTCCGTCTGCGTATTTTCCCGTGTGTCCTTTAGTCGGACATTCCTGACGGGGTGTGACGTCAGTGTGGACTGCTCCACCCTAAGTACAGGGGAGGGGTTGTCCATTGCACATATCCAACCCTACATCGGCCATCATGACCGGGAAGGCGACCTCGCCTGATTATATACAATGATAAAATGTACAGATACATAGTAATGAAATATTAAAAATGTACACAGTTACACAGTAGATGAAAGAATTATACACAACACAAAATATCATCAAAGAAAAAGTACAAAAATACTGAAAAATAAACAAATTTAAAGTAATATTTCATAAATAGAAAAATTTCATACATTACCACTGGGGTAAAACAAATTATGTTAACGATACAAATAAGATCAAGGCTAAAATAAGAATCTGGAATAAGGAACAGGAACATATTGAAGCAAGATGCTCCTACTTCTAAACACTTAAATTTGTACTAAAATGAAATAAGAAAATGTTAGAGTCATTCAATAAAAATGGAATCAAAAATAAATAAATAGATAAAAAGTCTGTTGTTAATGTCCATAACGAAAGTCTTTCACAGGAAGAAAAATTGTGAACAGTTTTTAATGGAGAAATCAAGTAGAGTTAGTTTGGTTTGGCCAGAGTTTCATGAATTCTGCACAAGTAGACGTTTTTGATGGTCCGTCGACAAAATCACACTTTTCTACGTCATAAGTGTCATTGTGCTTGACTTTTGTAACTTTGTATGGTCCGAGGTATTTTTGCTTAAGTTTCAAGCCTGGACCAAACTGAGTGCGTTTAATTGCTACTAGGTCATGTAGTTGATATTTATGAGCTTGTCTGCGCCGGAGATTGTACGTGCGGCGATTCTCATCTTGAACTTTGTAGATTTGCTTTTTGGCATCTTGACGGAGAGCATCACGTTGTTCTTGGAATTGAGCTGTAATCTCATCGTTAAGAAGTTCGACAATCTCAATGTCCTGGCAAGACTTCATCTTGGTGCCGAAAAGGAGCTCAAATGGAGTCATCTTGATGCTTCTTTGAAAAGTTGAGTTCAGGATTTCTTGCAGGTGGGGTACGTGAGAGTACCATTTCTCAGGATCGTCGACAGAAAGTTTTGACAGCACAGCAATGATGGTGGAATTTTGTTTTTCAATTTGGCCATTAGATCTTGGGAGACCAGTTGTAATGGAGATATGAAGGATGTTTTGCTTTTTTACAGTAATCTTCAAATGCGGAGGAAGTAAATGCGGATCCTTTATCAGTGATAATCCTAGCGGGGTTTCCGAAGACATGTCTTTGGTTTTCTAATCGATTTATGACTTCTGCAGCGTCCGTAGATCTAGTGGGATACAGCCATGTAAATTTACTGAATGCGTCAATCACTGCAAAAACATGCTTATATTTCTTAGAAGTTGTCGCTAGGGGACCCAAATGATCTAGATGAAATGTATGGAGTGGTAAATCGTTTTTTTTTTATCGGGTTAAGCGTGCCATCTTGTTTACCACGTTTCCGGTTTGTGAGAATGCATGTAACACAGTTTTGAATGCATTTTTCAACTTTGTCTTTAAGTCGTGGGATGTAAAAGTCTTTGCTAACTAAATCTTGTGTGCGTAGAACAGCAAAATGGCCACGTTCATGTGCAGTTTTAATGATGTTAGCCTGCATTTCGTCAGGTACCACTAGTAAATCGGTGCCATTGACTGTTTTGTAAAGAAGTTTGTTTTTTACGATATAGTTATCATGCGGCGTTGTTTCTAGAAGCGTCTTTATCGCTGTTATTTGGTCATCAGCCTGTTGTGCTTTGAGAAATTGAAGATGGACACTATTTTGGATTAGCATACAATGTGGAGGTCGACTGAGAGCATCCACATGAGCCATCTTTGAGCCTGTACGGTGTTCTATTGTATAGTTAAATTCTTGGAGATAAAGTGCCCATCTGGCTATCCTGGGGTTAAGCTCTTTTTTACTTAGTGTTTTGACGAGGGCGTCACAGTCAGTAATAATTTTGAATGATGTTCCTAGTACATAGATGCGAAACTTTTTAAGTGCTTCGACCACTGCAAGGACTTCTAGTTCAAAACTAGTGTACTTTCTTTCATGGTCTGATGTCTTTTTTGACATGTAGAATACAGGGTGAAACTGGTTGTCATGTATGGATTTTTGGAGTAGGACTGCACCCAAACCATCGATTGACGCGTCAGTGTGAATCTCAGTGGGAGAATTTTGGTTAAAAATACTTAAAACGGGTTGTTGGGAAAGTAAGTATTTTAATTTTTGAAATGCTGTCTGTTGTTCAGCATAAAATTGGAAAAGGGAGTCTTTACGAAGGAGGTCACTCAAAGGTTTTGCTATGGTCGAATATGAGGGTAAAAACTTTCTAAAATAGCCAGTAAGACCAAGAAATCGGCGAACGTCTTTAATATTTTTAAGATCAGGATAATTAATAACAGCTTTAGTTTTTGAAGGGGAAGGAAACAATCTACCGTTTTCTATAATATGGCCAAGAAACTCAATTGTATTATGTAAAAATTGACATTTTTAAAATTTATTTCAAGTCCGTAATCACAAGCTACCTCTAGAACAATTTTTAGATATTCAAGGGCTTGGGACTCATTAGCAGCGGGAATAACGACATCATCCATATATGGGAGAACAATACTTTTCGAAATCAGATGTCGGAAAATGGCATTTATGTACCGCATAAAGGTGGAAGGACAAGTACTTAGTCCAAAAGGCATTCGTCTAAATTGATACTGACCATTGTGAGTAACAAAACTAGTAAATTTACGGCTCCTTTCATTTACCGCGACATGGAAAAATCCATTTTTTAGATCTAGAGTAGTAAATATTTTAGCATTTTGGAGACAATCTAAAATATCGTCAATTAAAGGAAGAGGATAGTTATCTTTAATAAGTTTGCGATTTAAGCGTCTATAATCAATGCAAACTCTTGATTTCCCGTCTTTTTTCTTTACTACCACAACTTGACTAGCGTAAGGGGATGAACACGGCTCAACAATTCCATTTTTAACCCATTCATCAACTTGAGCGTCCACTATATCTCGTTCAGCAAATGGCAAACGTCGGGGCTTATGAAATATCGGTTCGTCGTCGGTGAGAGCGATATCAAGCTCAATGTTTACAGTTTTTGTTTTTTTAGGCGTGTATGTCGATAGCAGTTGTTCGACTTCAGCTCGATTATGTTGAGAAACATTTGGACCGATATCAAATGTGGGTGAACCGTCAGAAATCGTCATAATAAAATTTTCATTTGCATTATCAGAAGGCCTTAAAATTTGTGCAAATTTTACGCCTGTAGGCGATATATTTAGATGTGCTTGTTTAATTACGTCACAACCGATTATAAGGTCATAATTTGTACAAGAATTTGGTACAACAGAAATAGTAACAGGAAAATTTGATCATCGATAGTAATTTCAGAATCAAAAGTTCCTATCACATTAATTCGCGAAAAACCAAAACCTGTTAATAATGTGTTGGTTTGTTTCAGTGGCGGTGCATCTATATTTATGTAAGTAGAATTTCTTAATAGTGTTAAATTGCTGCCTGTGTCTACTAACCCGTTAAGTTTACGGCCAAAAATTGTTACGTCTTTACACATATTAATAGGAGAAGGCAATTCATGCACAGCATTTACACCAGAAGGTGGTGTAGAAGTGTTATTTAAATTAGCTCGTCGGCATTCAAATGATTTGTGACCATAAAGATTACATGAGAGGCATCTGGGGCCACGTGAATGATTAGGACAAGATTTTGATAGATGACCTATATCATTACAATTAAAACAACGTTGGGGATTTTTAGCTGCGTCGGAAACGTTAAATCTTGTGGGTTTTCTTTGGAAGCTTTGTTGTTTAAAATCGCGTCCTCGGCTTTCATATGAATGACGAAAATTCGGTGAATTAGAGTTATGTATTCCCATGTTTTTAATGACAGTTTCATAGGTACGTAATTTCTGCTTAAATTCGGAAAATGAGGTTGCACCATAGAGGATTATTTTATCTGAACGAGGCCCATCAATTCCATTAATGACGTACTGGATAATTGATGCTTCGTCAATTTTTGAATCACATCTATTTGCTAATTCACGCATGGAATTAAAATATTGCATTAAAGTCTCGGTTTTATACATTTTTCTTTTTTCTAATTCGCGGTGAATTTCTATGGAAGTAACTGAATCCGAAAATTCTTCAATTAAAGCTTTTTTGAATGACTCGTATGTATTTAAATTTCTTTGTGAAAAAGAAATGATTTAGCAGTTCCACATACTAGACGTTTCGCGAAAATTAATTTTTGAGAAGAACTGATAGCTGGGAATAAATCAAAATTTTCTTCAACATCGCGAAAGAAACTATTTACAGAATAAAAATCTTCCCCGGTAAATTTTCTACTAGTCGCCGAAATATCCCGCAATAAAGTCCAAAACTGGGTATTCATCTCTGTAAGGGAAGCATCGTTTGAATAGGGAGGAAAAGTATTTTGTGTACAAAGAGAAGAAACGTTTTGATGTGCCGGCATGAAAGAATAACCTTGAACGCTGGGTAGGGGTGCATTACTGACCGGATGTTGAAAAGGGGAGTGCTGGTCTGTCCCTTCCGATGAAAAATTCCTGTCTAACGTGATTCGTTTTTGAAACGTGGTTTTTGAAACTACGTTTTCGCCTTCAGAAAAGGATGTCTCCGAATTATTTAATGTTAGTTGGAATTCATCTAAGTTCGTCAAAGCTTTAAATATACTATTGCATAAATTTTGCTCATTTGTTTCTACGTCTAAATGCAATAAATTAGCGACTGAGATAAAATCAGGCAATGAGAATTCGGTTAAAATTTTTCTTTGTGTTCTTCAACTCTAAACTCTTTAGGGAATGTAGAAAAATTTCTTATTTTATTTCGCGAAGAACGGTCAAATTCGGTGAATCCTAATATAGAATTTAATGTTTTTACAGCACGAGTTGTACCACATTTCAACGAATTAGCAATTATAAGAATATCGCCTAATTTAATATTTTTACAGGACATCTTAATATACAAAATTAATCACTTTGAAAATTTATAGACGGTGCAAGGTTGTAATCAAAATTTCCCTATCACACTCTGAGTTAAAACTACTAAATACAGTAATTTTAAAGCCAAAATAAACAAACAAAAAAATACGTTTAATTAAATTTTGCCTACCTGGGGTTGGGGAGCAGTCCGTACAATAAATCCAGAACCAGTTGAGGCACTATAGGAATCCAAGAAAAAGAAAGTCCAACAGCAACAAGTCGTTTTTACGCTTTTTGCAATGTAGCGTCCATTGAAGAAAAATATTAACGCGTCTTAAAAATTTTCTCTCGTCTAGAGGAGATTTTCCTTAATATGCAAGAGAAAGGTCGAGCCCCCAAAATATGGGAAAATGACTACAACCTAAGGATGATAAATGCTTTATTTAACAAGATGAAATATCTAAATTATATATACTAAACAGCAAAGGAGAACGTCTTTCTCTTACGTCTAAAGCTTAGCGTCTCTAACGACCGTCTGCCTATTTTCCCGTGTGTCCTTTAGTCGGACATTCCTGACGGGGTGTGACGTCAGTGTATATTGATGACTTATTCTATTTATTAATAAAGCGTCACTACACAATAAATAGATCTTAATAAATAGAAACACTATCAAAAAATCATGCTTACCAAAAAACATTGCGACGAAATTTTTTCAGTTTCTTTGATATTAAATGAATTGAATCCCACGCATAGATCTTTTGGGTATCTCTGTAAAATTTTGAAAACAAGTTGCCTTCTAGAAAGACATTCTTTTTTTGCAGACATCCAAACGAAAAACACATTTCTACTTATTAGGGAATAGGGGTTCATTTATCTAGAACTATTTCTCAATCGAACTTGTATCGGTATTGACTGAAACACGATGCTATTTCTCATTAGACAAAATATTCATTTATTAGATATTTCCTTATCTTTATTAAATACCTTTACGTTTTATCGTTTGTGCTAATTGTATGACTCTACAGCCATGGAAAACCTCTATAACAATGCTATTTTCTCCATTTTTTTTCGATGGCCTTTACATAGAAATATATTGTAATATTTCAAACCCAATGCATTGTAGGTAATTCAAATATTACGAACTGCTAA
Organism: Trichonephila clavipes; assembly: GCA_019973935.1. Taxonomy (NCBI): domain Eukaryota; kingdom Metazoa; phylum Arthropoda; class Arachnida; order Araneae; family Nephilidae; genus Trichonephila; species Trichonephila clavipes. The sequence goes on along the minus strand of BMAU01019396.1, from coordinate 25,373 downwards.
ATAAAAAAAAATTGTCGACCAACAAATTCTGAGGGATGATAATAGACGCCATGGGAATGAAAAATCGTCATAGAACAAGGGTCGCAAACCATTCTTAGTCAGTGAAAATAGAGATAATAGTAGCCATTTTTCGATTGTGATGCTTAACCACCTCCATAATATACACTCATGACAAAAAAATTAGCGCACCAAGAAGGAGTCGTTGAAATGAAAAGAAATTTCATATACATAACCACTACTTTGATGTAAGTAAAAAATTAGAAAATCAAAGAAAAAGGATAATTTATTTCAGAGAAAAAGGCAAAGAACGGAGGAATACCCTGTTGAACCCCTCTAGCGCGAAAGCACGATGCGATACGATCGGGTATTGAAACATACAAGTTCTGTATGATGTCTTAAGACGTTTCGTTCCATATTTGCTGTAACCTTGCCTCTAGTTCATTCATAGCATGGGATGCCCAACTCGCCGTCTCAAATGATCCCAGATATGCTCGATTGGCGACAAATCTGGCGATCAGGCAAGCCAAGGAAGAGTAGTAATAGTGCGGAGACAGTATTGTGACACCCTTGCTGTGTGAGGCCAAGCGTTATCATACCGCTTGTTGCATACCGCTGGGCTGTCATAGTGCCACGGATCAAAAGTAGGGGGGACCGTATATTGTAGGCAATGACACCCCTATAGCATCACACCAGCTGTGGGAAATATGTGTCGCTGTAAAGTAAAGGCAGGATTGAGGCGTTCACCACGGGGTCTTCACACATGAACACGATTGTCATCCCTGCTGAGATTGAATCTGGATTCGTCGCTAAAGACGACCTGGTTCCATTTCGCTGCAATCCAGTTTCATCGTGCGCGGCACCACTCCAAACGGAGGCGTCAATGGGTGGGTCAAGGCTAGCACACGTAATGTGCAACGCGATCTTAAATGTCTTTCAGCCAGGTGCCTTCGTATGGTTCGAGATTAAACAGGGGTCCCTAATGAAGATGCTACATGTACTGGATGGCAGATGTTGAAGAAGTTGGCTGTACGCATGCATTTCTTGCGATGTGGCGGTCTTCTCGACGACTGGTCTGTCGAGGGCGTCCTGAGCTTGGTCTTCCTGTAAATGGCGTCTCTCGGATCCACTGGTCCCAACACCTCCTCACAACACAATCAAAAAAGCCTAATTGACGAGCTACTCGCCTAGCTGACCACCTAGCTTCCGTCATGACGAGGATTCGCCCCCTCTCAAACTGCGACAGCTGCACATATTGTCTTAAAAAACGGCGTAATGGCATGTCTACCTCAGCTTTTCCTTTGTAAACGATTCAGCACACTCAAACATGAATAGGCGTTGAATAGGCGTTTTCTTTTGGGCGTCTGGACTGTAAACAGTCCTCAATCCCATATCGTGAGAGTCTATGATGCTGGGCATGCAAAAGTGGTGTTTTACATTCTGCTGAGTGGCATGATGGCGATTGGTCGGGTGATGGAATCCGGGAGGCGTGGCTATGGTTCTTCATTTGGGTGGAAAGTTTTTGAGTTTTTTGGCTTGGCTGAGAGCTAAGAGATTGCTCTCTGATTGGATGCTTGGTACAGTGAACATTGACTCCGATTGGCTGCCCCGGGGGCTGAGAAGCACACTCAAACAAGCTTTGTTTACCTATTTTATACTCCACAGAGAACGACGTTAAACGCCCTTATCGACTATACGCGGCATTTCCAATCATTTGCATATTTCTCCGACATGTACCTTCATATCAAGTTTCGTTACGTTCCTGCAATTATTTCTTGGTGCGCTAACTTGTTTGTCCATGTGTGTATATCCTGGGTGGTGGATTGAACGCTGTGGACCGGTTTTGAAGCCCCCGCCCTTGGGAACCTCATTTCTACATTATCTACGCGTCCTGTTTCTGTGGGAAGGAACGAAGAATCACTCATATTGTTCATCTGAATATCTGTTTATTAAGACCTTAACTTAAACACAATACACAAAAAGAATAATATAAGTGGGCTGATCTAGAATGAGAAGACACAACTCGTTTTACCAAATAATCGCATAATTGACCACTTAATTTAACTTTATATGTTAAATGCTATTTCACTAATAATCGCCCTAATTAGCTTACCGCTATATCCTAGGTATACAGCTATCTTCAGAAACACTTCAGACGTGGCTTTAATCCGATTCCGATCCTTTTGGCCTCGGATCCTCCTTTGGGTTGACTGTACTGGAACGAGTAGACTAATTCTCGGACTTCTAAACTTTATCTCAATTCACTTCTACACTTAGACATAGACCTCACATAGCCGCCCCACGAACGCTAAACTTCCACTCTTTATATAATTCCTAATTTGCATAACCACGTTCTTCTTCTTGAGTTGGTTGGAAAGAGTTGTCGTTCTGGCCCCAGAGAACCCAAGAGGACTGTTATATGAAAACGCGATGAAAGCCCCGTCACACTGTTACTTGGCCTCTACGCTCCTAGAACCATAATCTTTTGAACTTCCTTTTCTGGGGCCACCTGAAATCACTTGAGTATGAGATGCAGGAGCTATAGGGGAAAATTTTATTGCTCGGATCTGCGTCACATCATCTGACATCACCAGCACACTGAATTTGTTTGAACGTGTCCGATAATATTTCGTCCGTTGGTGTGGATTGTACTATGAATTAAGCCGCCGCATCTTCGAACAATTCCGGTGACAATCACTTGCCTTTGCATTTCTGACGTCGATCTGTGATGCTTTGTTGGTATTGTAAACATGCTTTACTTTTAATAACTGTATTTCTTACCTTTTATTGGCCCCTTGTCATTCCACTCGACATCCCATCTTTCATAGCCATTTTACGAATTACATTTGCAACCTCCTGTTCTATTGGGATTTGTCATCCCCATGCTGCCTACTATCTCCTCTATGAATTGATCGGTCGTATTTGGTAACACCCTGTACACCTAATGACATTTTTTAAAATGTAAATATAGATCGGCTATAGTTTATCGATTTAAAAATAACCACGAAGTCAATCTTTGTTAATGAGATCACAATAAACATACAATTAAAACTGAAGAATAAAAAAAAGGGGGGGGAAGAGATATAATAAGAACTATGCATTCTTCAGGTGCAGAAGCAAAGATAATTTTTTGAAAAATTCAGCTACCTACTCATGGAATAGTTGAAAAGAGTAAATATCAGCTCAAATGTTAAACTCGGGAACAACGAGGTGTATTCGCCGATTTTTATGTTCGATAAAAACATACCTCCCCCCCCCGGAAGCGTTCACTACAAAATACTTGCGCTTATGTTGATTCCTATACAATATAATCCAATAAATTAACCAATCCGTTAATCGAAGTTTCATTGCATTATATTTCACACACATTTATAAATATAGACCAACTAAAGAAATCTTTAAGTAAAGCTCAATTAAGAAAATCTTTAAGATTACAGCCTTATCAGGAGAGGATAGACGGGCTCAAGTTCTTCAAGTTTAATGATTCATGTTCTACCCTTCAGACCTTGTGGCAAGTAACCTAGAAAAACTAAGTTCTCGAATCCAGAGCTGCAGGGAGCTACTGAAAAGAATACTTGCAAAAGTTGCTTTTCAGTGGGTGCCATCCTATTGTGGTCTTTTGGGGGAAATTAGATGGTGGACTTCTTGGTAAAAAGAGGCGTAGATGTTTTCCAAAGACCTACTTCTTCACTTTGCCAAACTTGAAATTAATTGGATTTATTAAGAATGCTTTCGTAGGGCAGCTGCCAGTGCTACTGAAAATAAACCTTGGAGGGTGCCATTAAAAACTGACTGTGTCTTGGACTCTTCTCGTGCTACTTCTGTAGCTGAGTTTTGACTATTGACTGGACATGACTGCCTTTGTGCTCATTTTTAACGTTTTAATGTGACTATCTCACCTTTATGTAATTGTGTGATTCTGGAAAATTAATGGTCGCTGCTCATTTAGACGTGTGCTTTTAGACTTAAGAATTTTAACTGTGTTGCAAAGAAGTATTGGAGAACTTGTTGTTTAATGACCTGATGTTCGATGGCCAGGCATTTGATAAAAAAATAAAATAGTAAATTCTTAAAATATGTATATATCTGTTGGAATTTAAAGCATTGTAAACAGGATTGAAAAAAAGATTAAAAATTTTAAAAAAAATGAACCATATGAAAGAAAATGTTTGCAATAAATTAAATAAAGAAAAGAGAAAAAAAATACAGACAAACAATAAGCCTTATTAAAAAGATAAGATGTAAAGTTCGCGAATTGTAAGACTGAACAGTGTCATATTAAAAGCACACATCGCAGAAGTTAATTTAGTGTTTGGTGTTTTTCACAAAATTTTTATTTTGCATAAGCAAAGAGTGTGGAGGTCGCTATCAATATAAAGTAAATACATAAAAGGTTCAAATATTAGAAATTAAAATTTTTATCCTATATTATTTAAGAAGCTGCAGATTGAATGAATTCCAATCAAAATATAGTTATTAGCAGTACAGTTACTAAAACATAAAAATAATTGAAATAAACACAGAGTAATAAGATCACAAAGATATAGATTCGACACAAGTAACGAAGGCACCCTACTATCAAAACTCCGTGTCGACAACGTGAGGACTTGCCTTTAACCTTGACAGATTTAACTTGCATCAGTCAGTGTGGTACTAGGACTCCAACACAAGACTCAAAAACATAAGTCACGAGTTCGCAACTATAATACGGTAATAATAATACAAACTCACACACACAGTGGCCATGTTCTAGGTTGCCTTTAAGAGAGTCAATGAATCACAAACTAAAAGGTCAAAATAAAGATAGATGTTTAAAATGCATGAAACATCAAAAGACTGATGATTCATCGATTCTAAATGCATAAATTTTTCCATCGTTCGTAACAGAGATAGATGTTGCAGTTTCCTTTTCAGATTTAAAAAAAATAGTAATGCAAAATAATGTCTGAAAGCTTCTATTTCATTTTAGTATCAAATTACAAATATGAAATTTAAATTTATAGTATGTAGTTCTGTCAATAATACAAAGAACTAAACATAGGTATTGAAACAGAAATCCATTTAGATACAAAAGAGTTTCAAGACACAATTTCAAATTTTCTCGTTAAATAAAAAAAAGAGTCGTGTCTTTTATATTCAAAAAGGCAGATACCCGAAAATGGTATTACTCAGATTGAATCGACAGAACGGATTACTTATGATGAATATAGATGGAAAAAATAAGTTTTATCTCGAAGTAGAGGTCGTATATCACTGCTTTTCTGCTTTTAAATAAATCCAGATCTGTCTCCCGAAAATATTTATGATCCCTTACCTCTTCAAACATTGGCAAGAAACGTTACATTTATAAATAAAAACAGAATTTCAAAACTTCTCTCTTAGTGAAAATTATCTCTTTATAATAAAACCACACAAATATTATTTCAAAGAAAATATATAAATAATTATACATGAAAAGTTCCTATTAAAAATTGAGAATAATAAAAACTGAAGTTTATTCCATGGGCACCTTTTAATCCTTATAATCACTTAAATGATCAAAAACATCACCAAAGGAATGATAATATTTCAAAAATACACAAAATCTATTTAGGGGAGACAGGGGCAAGATAACGAATGTCTTAATTTTTCCGTTTTCCCTTAGATGGAAGAATCAACCGGACATTACTGGCTCTCCTATTGGTCGTTAATTAAACAACAGTATAGAGAAGCTGAAATCACCATTTTTGTGATAATTGTGAAATTTTGATTGTTTACCGCTGCCACGATATAACTTTTATGCGTGGGTAAATAAGCTGTGCTACACACACAGATACAGCCAATATATATAATTCCTCTTTAATATTTATGAGTAACTAAGTTTAAATACTACCCATTACCATGAATAAATATGAATAAATGTCAATTAATCACCTTCCTTCATGACAATGAAAGCGAATATTTTTAAACAGACAGTCCGGGGCAAGATCCTCTCAGGGGCTCACCTTCTTTAGGTGAGCACGGGTGTCACAATCCCGAGGTACCCTAGTGATCTTTTCCTTTTCTCAAGGGGTTTACTATCTTTGGTAAACACGGGTCTCACAAACCTGGGGTGCCCTAGTGATCCTTCTCTATTTTCGACCCTCCTTCTTGTCATTCAATTTATCCTTTCTTTCTTTTCCCGTCTAGATCACAGATTTTCACAAATGTTTTGCGCAGTATAGCCAGATTTGGCTCTTGCGACATAAAATCTCACATTCACTCATTCACTCACTAGGGCAAGATAACGAGCTCGTGATCTTGGCCCGTGTTCCAGAATTTATTACAATAATTACGTTGTTCACTTTATTAAATCCTGTAAACGCTTGTTTGTCTATGTATTTTTCCACTCAACCTTGCGCTTCAGTCTACTCTGGGGCTGCATTGGATCGGGGAATGGGTCGTTCGAAAGGGGGTGACCACTGGAAGAGATTTTTGCCATCCGTTAAACTCCCCCTAGCCCTAAGAAAGAAAAACCCTATCAGGGTCAAAAACAGAAATACATCAATATCTTCGATTCTGACAGTGCGATTCCTTCACGACCGGTACCGTTCGATTGGGTTTCACCGTTGCAACACTTTTCGAAGTTGCAGGTTACACCCGTAATGGTGGTGGTTTTTAAAACATAGAATAATAGTGGTAATCCTCAGACCGTGGTAACAGAAGACCAGCATATATAAATCCTCCAGAAGAATCAGAACTTATGACAGATGATGATTGCGATGTACCAAAGAATCCTGTTAGTGTTTTTTATTTCAAATTATTGCCTAAAGCAACACAATATGAGAAAAAAAGAAAAAGCAAAAAAGTTAGCTCAAGCATTTTCACAAGCACACCCATCAAAGAAATGTTAGAACAAAGAGAAAAGCAGAAGAAAGAACAGAAAACTTTAAGAAAACAGAGAAGAGAAGCTCGTGAAGCTAAAAAGGGAGTAAAAAAACTCAAACTAAGTTCTTGTAGGCCTATGTCTATAAAATCCAGGCCAAACAGTCTAGTTACATCAACTTCAAAGGATGGTGTTATAAGATGTCCTGCTTGTAAAGAGGAATATTGTGACCCTCCAACAGAAGAATGGATCCAGTGCTGTAAATGCCAAGAGTGGTGACATGAGGAATGTTCCAATTATGAAAATGGCACTTTTATTTGTGACTATTGTTAACTGCACAATTAAACACTTCAACATTACGTTACAATGTATTACGCTTAGTTTGATACTTTGTAAGAAGTAAAAGCACAGTTATCATTTGTTGTTGTCATGTAACATATTCAAAAGATAGAATATGTTCAACATTCATCGTTGTCATCTTGCCCCAGTACTGTGGTGCAAGATGACAATTTATTAAGGTTATGAAAAAATAAAATTATCCTTTATTTTTTTATTTGAAAAATTAAAGGGTAATATATTTAATAACACAAATGACTACTCTAACACTTAATGTAAAATTAATTTTTTTATTCCTTAAAAATAAATTAATAAATAACAGAAATAGTTAACATAGTCATCTTGCCCCGGTCTCCCCTACTTATTAAGCTGAACCAGAGAACGTCGATTTCGTATTACAATTCATACGAAACCATACGAATTCTCCATACGAATAGAGAATTCATTCATACGAATTCTCCAGCTGAACCAAAATAAATTTAGAATAATAAGAACAGATGCCAACTTAAAAAGCGTAAACTAAACAGCAGACGATTAAATATCAGCAAATAAGTTAAATAATTGGATAAATTAGAGTTACGTGAATTATTGTATTAAAGCAGACGATTATAATATGGTAGAGAATTTTCAACCTAAACAATATCTCTATGGCTAATGTATAGTAAAATAGTCAATTAAAAATTAGTTTAAAATAAAGAAAAGAAATTTAAAAAGAGCTATAAATATTTTACTATACGAAGCAGAATTCCTTTTTCTATAGTTTTATCTCTTAGATGCAAAACATACTTTTATTTCAGTTTATGATATTTTTTGGGATATACGTTGGTGCATCGTAAAAAATGTTTTAATTATTACTAACAAACAATAAAGATATCCAAGGAAAATTTATTCTGCATATTAACTAATTCTCATATACATAATAATGTAAATTACATCTATTAATGCTTTGTTTGGTTTATGAAATCATAGATTTAAGTAAGCCGTAGAAGAAAGCACAGATGATAGAGAATTATAAAGAAAGTAAGAGCTTCTTCATTAAAAAATTACAATGCCCGAGAAATCCACGAGGGCGGAATGAAGGCTGACACTGTACAAGGAATTTTCAAAGTGTTTATATGTAACCTGCAGAAGATCCAAGAAGTAAGATACCACCATACTCCCAGGAAATGTTACTATAATAAGAAAGTGAATGACTTCATTCAATGAGTCCATAAAACAACCATCCAAAATATCATAAATGAGACTGATCTTAGATACAGGACTGGGTGGAAAATTATTTAGGAAAAACTATAGGGTCAGGTGGGGGAAAGTGGGGGTAAAATCTAACTTTTCTTAGAGAAAACCCTAAAATCAAACTATTTAATTAATTTTAATGAAACTTTCGATGCATTTTATATACATTGGATTCATATTAATTAAACATGATGCATAGCCATTCAATTTTGTTAGATTGTTTTCTCACAGTGATGCATTTGAAGGAGCATATTTTGATCCCCAGTTTACCCCATGGGGGAGGAAAGTGGGGTAGTTTTAAAAGGGGTGTATATTTAAAATAAAAAAAATGTAGATATTCTTTTTGAAATAAGAATACACTGAAATACATGTGTTTTAATTATATTTAATGGTACAAATGAGTAAAAAGACAAAAAAAATTAATATTATTTAATTAAAGAAATAATGTCCACGGCTATCAAAACTAGGTTCACGTAGTATGCGGCATATATCACTGAATTCTACACAATCTTCATCATTAATAGCAGGAAAATGTAATATAACTCAATGGGTGACTATTAAGGAAATGGGTGAAATTAATATTAATCGTAGCTTAAAGTGTTATTAGTATCTACTTATAAAATATCTACTTTTTTTCTTCCTAAACTAATTTAGGAAGCAAAAATTAAAAAAAATGTTTTTCAGTATTAAAATTACTATTTAGTGAATAAATACTAAGTAAATTAATTGTTTTAGTCGTTTTATTATAAAATATAGAGCATTAGACATTTGTTAAATTTAGTATAGAGGTAAAAAACATCCCTATCATACAACACTTATATATAGCTAATCATACCCCGAAATTACCCCACCTAAAAACAACTCATGATAAATATAATTATAAAATTCATTCTAACCTTTTTACGTAGATTTGTTCCTTAGATATTGCTTTATAAGTCTTAACTAAAATTAATAGTTTTTGCTAGTTAATATTGTATTTAGAAGAAAGTTCATCATCAACCTAAACTAATACACCATTTGCAATCAGCATATCAAGAAATTTAATAAACATCAACCTTGTTACAAACTTCAGAAACTAAAATGAAAATATTTACTATAATCTCAATATACACTCAGGAACATTGAAAATAGCGACCCAAGAATGAAGCTAAGTACAATCACGAAACTTTGCAAATAAGTACAGCGTAATGTGATATGCAAATGATCCAAGTTTTGTGCCAATACGCATGCTCATACACGCCGAGGTGGTGCTACAATCAGGAAAAGGGTGCTGTATAAGCCAGCGCAAATTCGAAGATTCATAAACATGACGATTACCCGCCGATTGTAGGAAGACTTTAGTAAGCGAAACATGCCAGGTAAACGTGCTAGAAGACATTTCTCACAATTAAGCGAGTTTGAGAGAAGCTTGATCATCGGGATGAAAACTGCAGGCTGGTCGACGCGCCGTGTTGCTGGCCAAGTGGATCGTTCGGAGTGTGCCGTTAGAAATTGTTGGGAGCAGTGGACACGAGAAGGTACCCACGTGCGGAAATCCGGGTCTGGAGCGTCCAGGAAGACCACGAGGAGAGAAGATCGAAGGATCGTGTGGCAAGCACTTGAGGACCCTACAGTAACTCGTTCAACGATATGAGCAGACGTAGGTGTAGCAATTGTTCCACAAACAATTTCCAGACACCGTGCAGAAGCAAATCTTAAATCCAAGCGCCCTTTCCGTGCACTCCTTTTAACACCAGAACATCGGCAACTGCGTCTACAGTGGTGCCAAGCCACATCAATGTGGAACATCACAGATTAGCAAAAGGTTGTGTTTAGTGATGAAACCCAGTTTGTTTTGGGGACAGATGATAACCGTGCACGAGTGTGGAGGCGCCCTGGTGAGCGGTACAATCCCCCCACTGTTCTACGTCACACTGCCCGCACAGCTTGTGTAATGGTCTGGGAGGCCATAGCCTATGATAGCCGGTCCACTTTAATTGTGTTTCGTGGAACCTTAACGGGCCAACGTTACGTTGATGATATTCTTCGACCCCATATAGGACCTTTCCTAAATGGTCTCCCAGGTGCAATTTTCCAGCAAGATAATGCTCGTCCGCATACAGCAAGAGTTGCTCAAGACTTCCTACGTCATTTTCAGACTCTTCCATGGGCGACACGCTCCCCCGATTTGTCCCCTGTAGTGCACGTGTGGGATCAGCTAAAACGGTAGATGCCATCGTGTCACTCTGTACATGATTTAGAGTTGGCTGTTCAAGATTTGTGGGCCCATCTGCCTCATGACAAAATAAGGTGTCTAATCAACTCAATGCCGGACCATGTGGCGGCATGTATTGCAGCTGGAGGTGGTCCAACGCGCTATTGAAGTTGCCCAGTATTTGTGACGTTGCACACTCTGTATTCTTTTAATTGTCTTGTTTTTGAGATCAAGTGAATCTCTCATCTGTGTCATTATGTGTATTAAATTTCCTTTCAATCCGATGCTTTCTTCTTGGGTCGCTATTTTCAATGTTCCCGAGTGTATGTCTCTAAAAAAGAAATAACAACTATCTTTATTTAAAAAGGGAAAACAGGTGTTTTTCAATTTACCCCCTGTTTTACCCCATGGGCCCACTTTCCCCCACCTGACCCTATTTGTCAAAGATGTCAGCACTCTGAATTTCACGATTCCTTTTCGGAAAGAAACACAGCGTTGTCATTCAAAGATGTCTTCCTAAATCTTTGGGACCAACAGGTAGGTGCTTTTTTTATCATCTCGGGACTGTAGAGGAATTTGGACCTATTAGCATTATTCAGAGGTCAAAGAGAGAAGCAAAAGAGGAAGCATTGTTATCTCCCCCCTTCCCCACTGCAAAAAGATAAGGTGTAGAAGATTGCACAGAAGGTAGTAAATACTATTTTTTTGTTTTTGTTTTTTTAAATCGATGTGGAGTTATCTTAATATATTATCTGGAAAAGAGTTAGATCTTCACTAACGCCTATTACTGCATATTTCTTCTATAGATTGCTCTGTTCAAGAAAATGTGCTGTTAGGTCAATAAAGACGTCCATTTCTTGCCGTCAATGCACCTACTTACTCATTACGAGGTGAGGTTGAGGAATCAAAATGATATGGCCGAGCGACTTATTCCCAGAACTCAAGGAAATATTGTAAAATCAGATACGTGACAACACAAATGACATCATTAAAGAGGTAGGGCAATAGATTTTTCGATGCAGTTTGCTCAGTTTTACAATGATAGCTTTAAAAAATCAGGAAATGCTTGGGGAAACATATAACTCTGAAGAGTGTTTATGTAAAGAAGTCTTAAGCGTAACAAACAAAAAATTAATTTTCTACTCGATTATTTTTTAGTAAGAATTTAAATTTTATGATGCTGCTTCGTATTTCATAACTCTGGATAAACTTATTTTAATATATCATGCTATATGTCTTGGCATTACAAAAATTATAGTACATTTACAAAATATTTACTAACTTAATGTTTGAAAAAAAATCTTATTTCTTGCCAGTCGTGATATTGTGTAATGAAATTGACTCAGAGTTTGAGTATATATTTGTGTTTATCCGGCATCTAATGTATCTGATCTACGTATAGGTCTACAATATTTGGGCAGATATCTACGGTGTGTGTGTGAGCAGTGCATCTTTTTAAATCCCGAAATATTTTTATCTTTAAATATTAAATTCTTTGGATTATTAACACTATATTGACCACAATTACGCTGGAAAAAATGATCAAAAACTTTTCGATCCATTTTTGGAACGTGGCCTGTACCCGCACGATCGTGCGAGTCGGGCTCTAACTGTGAAACAGGTTACTTGTGAAATTTTACGAGTTATACATTTTTTTAGCTCTAAATTGATAGAAGAAACAATCTTAATTCAGCTAAAATAGTTACAATAGTTATTGATGCACAATTAATTATTATATTGACTCATTATTTATTTACAGTAAAAATCTTTTGTTTTGTTTTTTGACAAGTATAAATAACCGTTGCATTTTTAACATGTTTTCGAACTGCTTTTGTAGCTTTCCAATCTGCCCTTGCGAGACCTTGAAATGTTATCAACACATCGAAAATTGCTATGCCTATCAAGCCTTTTATCCTGGAATGGCCAGGATAAAAGCCATGACATGTATAGCATGTGAATTATAACGCTTCGATTTTTTGCTAGGGGAATTACAACACTCTGTTATCTTCATTATCAATTAAAATACTTTTGTTAGTAGGTGGAGAGGCTGATAACGCTTCAACTATCTCTAACTTAAATTTTAAGCGATCCATTTTGATTTTTAGAGGAATTTTATTAGATATTGCATCTTGTTTTCTCGGAAACCATGAATTTTCTACAGCTAAAACAGTGAAATGAATGGGTTCAAGAGAATTTGATGGTAAAGTCTTTCCATTGCAAATATTTCCTTCGTTTCCTTCATTAGTTCTCATCTGAACTTGTATATAGTACACGTGATTCATATGTTTTGCTCGCAGCATAGTCATCATCTGAGGTATCACTAAGTTCAGAATCTGATTTATTCATCAATTGTAAAATTTCGTCTTGTGTGAGAATTATTCTTTTCCATTTAGGCACCTGAAAAAGTTTTTAGTTACAATTTAGCACAATATTCCATGAAAAATAATAAAATGTATTGAAAGTTTTATTATTTAAAATTATAATATTCAAACCACACTTAGCAAACTCTCACTGGAAAACTCAGATTTTTTCAGGGAGAGAAAGAGATATGGATGCACACACACAAACACAGATATCTGAGTAAAGGATGAAAATGTCATATCCTTCAACAAATGTATGAAAGAGAAGATTAATTGCAAGAAATAGCGAGATAAAGAAAAAAGGGTCTTGTTCATGTCAATCCCCAAAGAAATCTGGTATTAATTATGTAACAATATATTTTGATTTTATTTAGGCTTCTCATCAACATTATTGAAAAAAAATCACATGACAAGCACTAACCTTTACAGCTGCAGTGACTCAAGTAACACCCTAGGTAGACGATCGTGCGGGTAACGATATCTTGAGTCCTAAAAGTAACAGTAATTGAGTATAGTTAGTATTTTTACTATTTTACTATTATTTAAATATTAAGACAAAAATTTGTATTCAAGTAATTAGAAAGATATTGATAATTACTTTTTTACGACAGATAAAAAGAAGACGTGTTTTCGTTGTAAAGGGTGTTTTTTAGAGGTATAGAACTTTAAATTGCAATAAAACAACGATGACATGATTATTCGATTGACATGAATTTTTTTTTATTCGAAAGATAATCTTGTGGCATTATATTTTAAATATGATCAAGCAAGTCATAGATTCGTCGAATGGGCCCAAAACGAGATTGCCGTTGTTCCCGATTTTCATAAGCGAATTTTGTTTAGCGATGAAGCGCACTTCTGGTTGAATGGCTACGTCAACAAACAAAACTGCTGCATTTGGAGTGAAGCTAATCCACAAGTGTATGTCGAAACACCGTTATATCCAGAAACACTGACTGTTTGGTGCGCTTTATGGGCTGGTGGAATCCTTGGTCTTCAAAAAAAACGATGAAAGCCACAACGTTACAGTCAATGGTGATCAGTATAGAGCCATGATTACTAACTTTTTCATTCCTGAATTGAACAATCATGATGTCCAGGAGCTGTGGTTCCCACAAGACGGCGCAACATGTCACACAGCTCGTGCCACAATCGATTTATTGAAAGACACGTTTGGTGACCGTCTAATTTCACGTTTTGGACCTGTGAATTGGCCTCCAAGATCTTGTGATTTAACACCTCTAGACTATTTTCTGTGGGGCTATGTAAAGTCATTGGTCTATGCGGATAAGCCACAAACGCTTGACCATTTGGAAGACAACATTCGCCGTGTTATTGCCGATATACGGCCACAAATATTGGAAAAAGTCATCGAAAATTGGACGTCCAGATTGGACTACATCCGAGCCAGCCGTGGCAGTCATATGCCAGAAATAATATTTAAAATGTAATGCCACGCAGTCATATGCCAGAAATAGTATTTAAAATGTAATGCCATGCAGTCATATGCCAGAAATAATATTTAAAATGTAATGCCACAAGATTATCTTTCGAATAAAAAAAATCATGTCAATCGAATAATACATCGTTGTTTTATTGCAATTTAAAGTTCTATACCTCTAAAAAAACACCCTTTATGCTAGATTTTCTTGCTGAAAGTAAAACATGGACTACAACCACCGTCTGTTGATGAGAAGTGATACTTTACACTTTACTATAACCCGCTTAATTGTTCGATTCAAACTTTTCTTACATACGACCATTCCAAAAGCAAAAATGTATAAGAATATCTAAAGGCGTATATTATTGTACGTAATGTATTCTAACGCAAGAAGAGAAATGGAATTATTTTTTAGGGCTTTAGTGAGTTTTGGAAAAATGAAGGATAGAGATACTTGAAAGAAGAGAAAAGAAAGTAACTTATTCAGAATTTGAGAAAAAATTGGATTGGTGTTCGAATTTTCTTAACACCTACGATGGGATTATTAAATGGAATGCTGCGAGTTAAACTCCCCTGGACTCAAAATCAACGAATAATGATTTAAATATTAGAATGTGAAACAACATAAATATTTTTTTTAGGAGGTATATTTTATTACTTAAATATTTAGTCTTGGAAAAAATTTATTGAAAAATATTATATACAATAGCATTAATGAAATAAACGATCACGATAAATGTCCAAATCTAACCTTCCAATTTATATTTCATTCGATAAGATAATAAATAAATGAATACATTTAACAACAACGGCAAACGAAACTAATGCGACTAAGAAATAATTTTTTTAAAATTTTTTGCATAAAAGTTTTCTTTTAAAGATATACAGTCTAATAGTTTCCTCCAATAAAAAAATGATTACTTTTAATGTGACATACATAGTATGAAATCGTAAAATAACTCGGAAGTTATAAAAACAAAGGCAAATAAACGTTATTTATATTTTACACCGTCGATAAATTCGCCAAATGAAAAGACGTCGTCAAACTCCTCGATATGGACAATTATGTGGAAAACTATAACTACTCTAAAAGAAACAAAATATTCTTGCTTACAGGATGAAAGGATTTGGTGCAATTTTTTTTATTTTCGCACATACTTTTTGATTTAGTGAAATATTGGTCTACAATATAATATGTAAGCGCCAAAAAAATTAATACTTTTGAACATTACTATCTCAGAAAATTTTTTATTGGCACAGTGTAAAAAAATTAACTTAAATTATTAATTCTATGGATATTAGAAACTTAAGGAATGTGGATGAACTTAGATAGTCCTGATAACGATTTATTGTTATTGTTGTTGTTTTGCTATGAGAATATTTTGAGATAAAGTAACAGAGTAACTGTCACTTTTTCAATTTCTACTATTAACTCACACTCTATATTTATTTATTTATTTGTTTATTTATATATCTTGGTGGAATTTTCAATCGTTAATAAAATACATTTTAAAGCGCTCAATTAAACTGAAATTTTATATACATGATTATTTTGGATGACAGTACAATAATTTAATTATAAATAATAAAAATTAATTGATTAAAACTAATTATTCAAAGAATTACAAAAACAGCCACGTTGGCATCATTTTTGGTGACTTAGAGATCATTTGGTGACTTGTGTCAAAACTTGCGAAGGTTTTTTTTCTCACTTTTTAAAGCATTCAGTTGAAATGAAATTTTATATACACGATTGTTTTGGATGACAATACGATACTTTAATGATAATTAATAAAAACTAATTACACTTAATATTTTGATTCTGTCATATGTATATACATATTTATATTAATTTAATATTTAATAAAAAAGGAGCTAAAATAAAAATTTTCTTTGTTGATCTAAATAAGAATTGACTTAATTTTTTTTTATATTACTTGTGTTATTTAAAGAGTTTTGTCGAACCTTAAGAAAGTTAAGAAATAATTTTGTTTCTAACAAAGAACATCTTGCAGAATAATGCGATTAGTTACAAATTTAAATAAATTCCGCCCTTAGCTCTCAAAGGTTTGTAGATTGAATTTTATCGAATTTAGGTCCTGCTGAGGCATAGGTCTCGTAATCTCAATGTATTAAAATTATATAAATAATGCAGACCCCAAATACGACATTAATACAATGCCAAACCATTCCTATTTTACTTCCAAATTTGTTTATTACAAAAAGAAACCGACTTAAAATCAAATTTTTTCAAACATGACACCTATAAAGTTGAGAATATTCTTTGAGATTTTATTCGTAAAGAAATTTTAAAGGAACTATATTTGCACAGTATTTCTGAACGTTTATCTTGTACGCATTTCACCTTTACTTTTGTAATGTAATAGTTGAACAAACTATATTTTCCTTAAATGTTTCACATTAATAGTCCCAAATTTCCTATTTTTTTCATTTATTAAAGAAAACACTTTCATTCAGAGATACCTCCAATAATTTTCTTTTACCTCTTCATAACAGTGATATACCAGTGGTTTGGTCACCAACTCGTGACTGGTGTTACCGAGTCATGTGTGGATTCGAAATCTAGTGCCATTGAAGACACACAGTGTAGAAGGGCTGATGCTCGTTAAATCTGTCGTAGCTCAGAGACCTCCCGTTGGTGTGATGTGGAAGGATAGGGGTGCCAGCTCAGGTGTCGTTCTCATCATTTGACTGTGGTTCAAATTTATAAGGTATGTCACCAATATCCTTCGCGTTGCTTCACAGGGCGAGCGTAAATTAAAATCATCCTCTTTACCTTTTCACCTTCAAGAAAATGCAACTATTGTTTTTGAGTATTTCAGAAATTAATTTTCATTAAGGGGAACAACAATGCATTGCAAAATGAATGAAAGCTACTGGGAATTGATCGTATGCGTTATAGGGCTTTAATCCCTTATGATATAAATCAAGGGTACTCAAACTTTTTTTCAACTGGGCCGCATATATATGTTAGCTATTTCACGCGGGCCGCATATATATGTCAGCTATTTCACGCGGGCCGCATACATATGTCAGCTATTTCACGCGGGCCGCATACATATGTTAGTTATTTCACGCGGGCCGCAACAGGAGGATAAATGGGAGAGGGGAGAGGAAAAATGCTTTAAGACCAAGATAACATTGGAAATTTAAAATGTGAAAAATTGATCAAAATATTATATAACTCCTGTTCTGCTTTTTCTAATAATTATTTTTTAAATTTTTGTTACTAAAACTAAATTAGAAGCATTTAAGAAACAGTCCTTCACAATTTCTGTGGTTTTTTATGATTACCATTAATATAAGAGACTTCAGAGGATTTCTTTGTTATACCGCTGTGATATCACCTATGACAAAACACTTTATTGCTGTTGCGAAGATTATTCAAGAAAGCCTATTTATATTAACTCTTGAAAGAGATTTTCGAGGAAAACTGTCATTGAATGTTTCCTGTTAATTGGTACTTCTTAAATACAGCATTTTCGTGACAAATCAAACAATTACTGATCCATGTTTACTTTTCAGTATAAAATAGTCTACTCCTCAATCGCCTTGAAATGATTTATTTATTTTTTTGAATATTTTTCACTTGTAAGTTATAATAGATCGATACAAATTAGTTTTATTCATAAAATGGTCGCTACTTCACTGTTGTCTATAATCACTAACCGTTCCATATAGAAAAAAATATCAACTTGTACCCGCATGACACCAACAGCAAAAAGCAAAATTGATGTATTTGATTTCTTGACAAAGAATTTCCCACAAATTTTTAATTCAATGTCCTTAAATAAGTAAATTTCTCAGAGCAATAGACCATGACCGGGCTGCTTAAAAAGCTCAGTGGGCCGCATTCGGCCCGCGGGCCACAGGTTGAGTATCGCTAATATAAATTTAAAAAATTTGCCGATACATAAATAACAAATATCTTTGTCTTGCTCGTTCTACCTGTATAGGGCGGCCGCGGTAGCCGAGTGGTATAGGTAGCGGATCGTGGCTTGCCTAGTCAAGAGTTCGAGCCCAGTACCACTAGAGACCCGCCGTGTAGGGCAGCGATGCACGTTAAATCTGTCGAGAGCTGAAACGTCCTCCCCTTTGGTGTGGTGGGGTAGTTAGGAGAGGAGGTGTCAGCTCAGGTGTCGTCCACGTCACTTGGCCATGGTTCAAAATTACGTGGTCCTTCGCCAAAATCCCTCGTGTAGCTGAACAGTGCGACGTTAATATTCAATCAATCGATCAATCTACCTGTATAGGAATTTCCTATTTTTGATCTGCCTTATAAAAGTTTCATTCAAACAGGTAACGGAAACTGCATTTATAAATCAGATATGTTATTAATAAACCGCATGAAGTCTACTTCAATATTCATATTCCACTTAAACTCCCGAGCATCAGCTTACAATTCATGTTGAAACTCAATATATTCCATTCATCCTGTTTCAGAAACAGGCCTTCTCTAATTTAATATCGATTCCGTGATTTATAGGGTGAATAAGAACAACTTAGTTTCAACTGCTGCGATTGGTATGTCCTGAAAGAAGCACCGAAGCGTTAAATTCGATTTTGGTGTACTTCTCTGTCAGTTCTTGTTTAGACTAAACGTAAGCAGTTAGCAGAGTGGATCAAATGTTTCTCAATTTGTGTTTTTGTTCTTCCAAAGATTGCTTGAAGCTATTGGAAACAACAATTAACTCAAGTTTAGGATCTTCTTACGGTGGATGCAAGTTAAGGAACTGGAATGTTTTAGGAATTTTATTGATTAAATCTCGGTAGATGTCTAACTTCACAAGATATACGCTGAGGAATTGTTATTTAAAATTAAAATAGACATCAGTGATTTTTTCCAAAAAAGACTGTTTGGGAAAACATTAGTAATTAGGGGTTTATGCAAAAACCGATTTTTTAAGGTATCCGACTACGTTCGGAACCGTGATTTAAAAAAAACCGCATGAATCGGTAATTTTCATATTAGGGTCACTTAGATTAGAATACATATATAAAATTGTTTTAAGGACATTTTGACAAAAAATATTTAAATACACTATTTTGGCAAAAAATTAACTTAGAATAATCTTTTTTCAAAATGTTCTCCTTTTATAAAAAAATGCTTCGAAAATAATGATATAAGTAAAGAAATAAATAATTATATAAAGTAAAGACTTTTCCAGAGAGTCTGAACTAGGATTTCTGAAAAACTCACAATATTTTCAGAGTTACCACCCATTGAAATAATTATCGGCGTTTTTTCTTAAAATTCATCTCCTCTATTGCCGTAAAATGTAGATAAAGCCACTTCTAAGTTATATATTTCAAAAATTCTAGTTGAGCCTCTGTAGAGAGGTCTGGGCTATATACAGGCAAAATATTAATATAATAGAATCGTTTTTCACAAAAGGGGGATATTTTGAAATTTGGTCATTCTATGTTCATTTTTGGTCAAAATATTGTACTTCAACAATTTTTTATTGTAATAATATTCTTAATACAATTTTATATACATTTTCTAATCTAAGTGAAACTATAAATATCATAAATATTATCCATCTATACGCTTTTACAAAATCACGGCTCCGAACGTAGTCGGATACCTTAAGAAGCCAACCTTTTTATCTTTTCAATGAAATCGGGTAAAACACAAGGCATGTGATCCCGCTTAGAAAGCATCCATCGTATTATGTGAGGATTTATATTCGAATTTTGTTGAGAAGATTTAAACCAGGGGTGTCCATCACGTGGCCCACCAGTACGTAATTTGCGGGTAGGGGGGTACACCGACTCTTTTTAAAATTTTTTAAATATCTGTTTTTAAAGTTTTTTTCAATTTGAAATTTATTTGAGAGGATACTTATATATATATAAATCTACAATGTATTTGCCTGTTACCTGTTCCTGTTTGAAAATAAATCTTTTTTGATAATAGAAATGTCCTTTAGATTAAAATAGATTTATATTTTATCAAACAGTTACATTTGATTTTTCTATAATAAATTACTTTTTTAATAAATTCCGAATTGCATTATGCAGATCCTTTATTATGGATGGTACATGATTCTATGTGTGTGCGACTTTCATTTCTCCTCCTCCTTTTCTGTTTGTAGTGCCCAAAAAGCAAGAGGCAGTCATACCTGTCTTTTAAAGTTTAAAAAAAAATACAGGACGTTTAAGATAAAGAGCAACGTATACTTAATCACTTGCGAATGACAGCACTATCAAATTTCAACAATGAGTAACGGAAGATCAATTCAAAAGGAACACCGTAATTTTCAAGAAAGTCACAACACACGGTAATATTTTAAGCATTATTTGATCATTGCATTACTATATCTTATATACATAAAATAATTACCAGTGATCTCATGAGCTTTTCATATATAAAATTACATACGAAAATTTACACTTATCTTGATAATTTGTACGGTTTATAGTTAATTCCTTAACTGCCGATTAAAAGTTAAGAGATTCACTACCCAATGCCCTCGTATGTGATGTATAGGGGTGAGGGAGAAGTAAATAAATAAATATGCAAATCCTCTGAAATATGTATATCCTTCGAAAACACTGTCAATATCCTTTTCTTGTATTCCAAAGCCTTCGGGATAATTTTATGGCTAGCAGTGTATAGAAAAGATCGTACTTCGGAAAGACGTTAATATACGTCTGCATCAATTACCGCTTTGGTTGAGCGTGACGTTTGTATATTCCGGTGGTACTTAAGGATCTTATTGTAGCTTTAGCGTTAAAGTACAGTACTATTGAATCAATCAAAAATAAGACGAAAGATGAACAAACAAGAAAATGATGAAAGAAGAATGTTCGAGAATTGAAGAAAATAAGAACAGAAAGAGGTTGAAAACAAAAGAAAGAAGATAAACGTAAGAGTGAACCTTAGCTCTTTTGAGAACTTTGAAGCAGACAAAAGTCTCATGAACTCTAAAACATTTACGTTTTAGATATCTTATTCCAGTCCTTTTGATGTCTTTTTTTTGTGTGCATATTTGCAGTGTCGTTTGGAGGATCAGCCGATTCCAGGATGGCCGTCTGTGGTGCCACCCTCTATTTCCAACCGTACTGTGCATGCATAGGAGTGTTCTCAGTGTTTGGGAAGATTGTCAGTGGTTAGAACTCGACGAGAGAGAGAACGACGCCATGTTAAAATGGTGAGAAGCTAGATGACATCAAGTCGTGTTTGTTAAAAAAACTACTGAAGATGATTTCCCCCTCCCCTGAAATGACGATATGCACGTTTTATATAAATAGTTATGAACAATTAAACTTAAAATCAATTAAGGACGGACTATTCTATTGAGCCACAACCATCGTTGACCCACCATATATATATAGGTATAGGTAGATGGTAGATATAATAGGTATATATATATATATATATATATATATATATATATATATATATATATATTTGATATGAAGATTTGGAAAAACATAATTTTTAAAAAATCATTTCAAAATTTTAAAAAATAATTTGAATTGGCTGAATGTTCGAAAAAAGACGAAAACATTTTATATATAAATATATTATGCTTAAATGATTTTAGACTCAAAATAAAATTATTTTTCTACAATATGAATAATTAAAAGCGATGATTATTGATAAGCGAATACTGAGTATAATGAATAGTATTTTGTACAAAGCAATATTAAGTCCAGTAGCTGTGTTGTAGTGTATTGCACTTCTACGCCACAAATCCGGGGTTCCAATCCTGGGCTGGGCAAGGTCGACTCAATCTTTCATCCTTTCAGTAGGTCGATGAATGAGCACCAAGCCTGCTTGGGAACTGAACACTGGGGGTTTATCCCTTCTTTCTTTTTATCGTGCACTATCATTACTCATAAAAAAATCTCAAACATCTAAACTTCATTACCCTTATGACAATACTTAGCGTAAAGATTTTTGTAAAATTTTATTTCTCTATTTTTCTATATACCAGAGAACATCTTTTTCGCATAAGTAGTTCAAAATTCTGAAAAAAAAATTCCTATTCACCCTAATTTAGAATCAAAGCTTAAAATGCGCCGGTATAAAATGAGTCATTCTTGTCGACTGGGATACCACGTCTCTTAAAATATAAAGTGGTACATTGAAGCTGCAAAAAAAAAAATATCCAGATATCATGCAACATAATTTGTATTGTTTTCTTTTGCCACGTTTCAAAGTGTAAAAAGCAATAAAAACTGAATATTTATATATTCCTCATCGAGAAAAAAATTTACATACAATTTCTATGAAGATTTAAAAGAAAATCCCCGAAATCAAACACTGAATTCTCATCCTTGATTTCAAATGGAATTTAAGTAACAAAGGTGGTGTATACATTGCACATATTACAGAGTTCCTTTCTACGGATGTTGTAAAGGATAAATACGAGTACAGTATCAGAAATTCTTTCATATATAAAATAAAATAAAAAAGCATGTCAAATTTTTATTGTTATTGAAAAAAAATTGAAATGCACTTACGCGTGTTTTCGAAACGAAATATTTTTAAAAATGGTGTTACTATCACTGAATTAATAACGAAAAAAAAAATACAAAATTCTAACCCAGAACTTTTATTTAAAATAGCAGTTCTTTCCCACGAAATGTATCTTATATTTTTCTGTATTTATACAGAGCTCTCTCTTATATTGTTTTTATATTATATTTGAATAAATCTCTTTTTACTTCATCTCTGTTCAAAGAAAAAAACCGATTGCTGAGGTCAAAGATTTGAAAAGTTACAGAAAAAAAAAAAATCACCACTCACAAAAACATGCAAAATAAAAGTATCGCTATAAGAAAAAATATTACTGTTCCAAAAATCGTATTCTTTATTTCTTAAAATTGGCATTTCCATTTGAAGTATTGCGAAATCTGATATTAGGTAAATGTAATAACACATGTAAAACCCTCACAACCGTAGTTTTTCATAAATTCATTCTTCTTCATAACAGGAAGTTTTACACATTTTTTTGAAGAAATTTATGGGTATTGAAGTCATTCTCTAAGTATAGAAACTAAATTTTCATTTTCACATAGAGGTGTACCATGTACATTCCATTTACTTAAGACTGTTTTCTTCTTAATTGAAACCTACACTGCTGGCCACACAAAGTGAAACTCTCTGAAGGAAGCATGCAAGCCACACGTAAAATTTACATTGTGTGTTGGTGGCAATAAAATATGCAAATCGTTAGCATTATAGTGGAGATGTACATCACAGGCGACCATAGAGCCACTCGCAAGCGTTATACAAAAGAGCAGAACAGATTGGCGGTTTGAAGTATGACAATTGGTTTTTCGTGCGTTTTTAAACTGACAAACTATGCTTCGTGGAAGACGTCAACATCTTTTGAACAAGTTTCTGAATTCGACTAATGAAGAATAGTAGCCTATAGAGGTTTTACGGATGATCTTTCAGACAAATTGGTCAACGTGTTGGCCAAACCAAGAACCGTGATGCAGAATACTGGAGGGAAGTGATGACAGGGCCGAGCACCTGCCCACCTCGTTGCACCACTGTTCATGATGAAATGCAAGATTGTGCGCATGGCGGCGGTGATGATCGCTCAGCCACATCCCGAACATTACCAAAACAGATTCAGTTTGTTACGCATCATTCTGAATCTGCTGGTAC
Organism: Trichonephila clavipes; assembly: GCA_019973935.1. Lineage (NCBI taxonomy): Eukaryota > Metazoa > Arthropoda > Arachnida > Araneae > Nephilidae > Trichonephila > Trichonephila clavipes. The sequence goes on along the minus strand of BMAU01019396.1, from coordinate 1,316 downwards.
CATTCATCTCCGTTTCAGGAGGGGGAATGCCCGCAAGGTGTACATTGCTTCGCTTACCTTTGACTGGAAACCACTGGTGTTTGCTCCGCCAATGGTGCGATGAAATGTGGACATTAGCAATGGAATGGAACGAAATTGTGTTTACTGACGGATCCCGCTACTGCGTGCAACATCCCGATGGTCAGATTCAGCTTAGAAACACTGCGCTGAGAGGGCTGCTGAACTGTTGCGTTATGCATGTTACTGGTCTGCACCTGGTATCATGGTTTTGGGGTAGGTTTCACTGCTTCATCTCTATAGTACGCATTGCCGGTACACTGAACAACCAGCGCTACATCTTTCTGAAGTGTTGGAGCGCAAGATCTCCCATACATTCAACACTTGCCATCAGCCATATTCTAACAAGGATAATGCACGAACACATGTGACACGCAATGTTCAAGAATTCTTCATTTTCCACTCAGATTGATATGATTCATTGGCCTGCTTGTTCATCCGATCTATCGCCAATCGAAAACGTGTGGTCCATGCTTGCACAACGACTGGCCCGGGGTATACCATATCAACTTTGGCAGTATGTGGAAGCCACATGGACTGCTGTACCTCAAGGATGCATCCAAAACATTGATTCTACAGAGGCGCGTGATGGCAATGGATTTGCCAACAATTTGCAACTACACTAACTGCACTGATTTTGACTTCATCCACACGTCACAAGAAGTTGTAATTTTAATTGTTTGATTTTTTTTATTTTAACATATTTTCTGCAAATAAATTTCGCTGTGATATCTCTGGTCTTCTTGGCTTTTGTGCGGCCAGCAGTGTGGTTCCTCCGTTCTAAAGCAGACATACATTTCAAATAGCTTCTATAATTTAAATGAGTAAAATTAAGCATGCAATTTAAAATTGTAAAAATTAGAATGTCTATGAAAAGAGATTTATAAAGATTAACTTACAAAACCAAACCAGTTTCAAAATAAAAAATACTGTCAGATCAGAAGTTTAAATTTATATCTTCGATAACTTTAAAGTGGAACATTCTATTATGCATACTACAAACAATTCTTTAGAGTGTTAATTATGAAGAACTCCAAGAAAAGGTCAATGCATTCCTTTTAGTAATAAACATATGGTAGATTTACAATTAATGTGGGCAGAAACAGAACGCGCTTACTACAAATTAATTATTTTTGTATGTTGAGAAATACTTATTTTTAAAGAAATTTGGCGTAGATTTTTCGTGGAATTTTTGCGAGGATTTATTTATCATATTATTACATTCTTGAAGGATATTTTGCTTATTAGTGCATTTCTTT